>CAOLHI010001005.1:0-462299 GCA_948474755.1 Ctenosaura bakeri | reverse complement strand
ACTAGCCTGTTAATAGTGCTATTATTCCACTTTCAACATCCTATGGAATCCTGGGGTTTGCAGTTTAGGGAGGGGCCTAAACTGCTATCTAAGTGGTTTACAATGTGTTTTAGCTAATTGCCTCCAACAAGCTGGGTACTCATTTTACTGATCTGTAGAAGGATGGAAGGCTGAGTCAACCTGGAGGCCAGCAGGATTGAACTCACAATCTTGTGGCTGCAGTACCAGCATTTAACCACTGTGCCACCAGGGCTTCCTTTTATGGTATACAACCTGGACAAGTCAGTATTTATAAAAATAAACTGTAACATTTATTTAGATAACAACAAGAATAAAGTGTTGAAGTTCATATGCAGACCAAAGTTAATAGAGTTCTTCAGTGTACCTTTTAGACGGTTCACTTGTACGTTTAGACTCTCATATAAAGCACAGGTATCATATAACAACCCTTTGGCTACACTCCCACAAAAAGCTCAATCCTCAATTTAGGTCACACTCTCCCTTTTGTTAAAAAAAACTTTTTTTATTATTGCTGTATTCGCAATAATTTACAATCATTACATGATTGTGTATAACATCTACGTAGAATATAAATAAGACAAAAATAGTATTGCAAATACACAAGATAGACAAAGGGAAATAAAAAAGATCAAAATTAAAAAAAATGACTTCATGTTATATTATATATATAATATAATATAATATATAAAATATATTATTAGATCATCCCACTGTTTTCTAAAATTATCTAATGATTTAACTTTCAACAACATAGTTAATTTATCCATTTTTAATATCTCATAATCTAGGTCATATTCTCTGACCAGATTTTACTAGGGTTCAATTACTCTTCTTCCATTGAGAATTAACCCTTCTCACATAGTCACAGCCTCTGATTGCCGACATGCAGACAAGGTATCGGGTGGGGACTGGTGCTCTCTCGCAAATGCCTTATGGTATGCAGACTGCAAGGGACTCTTTATTGGGCCTCTTGCGATATTGACAATATCATGAGGGCTCTAGTTCATCACGCTATCAAGATAAGGTGCGAAAAGGGCCCAACAAATCAATGTATTAAGCCTCATAGGAGGGACTAACTAATTGAGACATAACTAGTAAACTTTAACTAGTTAATATCAGGCCCTGATAATGTGTTCTTTCAACCAATAAATCAACTTGTTGAACCTCATTAGAAGGAGGGAGCAATTCATTGGCACACATAACTAATTTCTATTTAACTAGTTATTCCTAGGCACAGGTGAGAAGTATCCTTAACCAACAAATTAACATATTAAGCCTCATTGGAGGGGAGGGAGTAATTAGTTGATACAGGAAGAAAAAAGTTAGGAAGAAGTTCTTGAGTATCATTCCTGTTCAACAGAATTGATTGCCTTGGGAAATTGATCTCCTTTATTCAGTTTTTTATACAGAAAGATGGGTGTGTGTGACCATCTCTCCAGAGTGCTTTAGATGCATATTGCCACAGGGCAGAGGTCCTTGAGGTCCTTTCCAGCTCTATGGCCCTTTTTGCGTGGCATTTGCCATGTGAAAGTGTGCCAGGAGCATCACGCGATCACGAGGAGCAATCTGCATGATGCACTCACAATTGCACG
The DNA here is from genome assembly GCA_948474755.1 of Ctenosaura bakeri. NCBI lineage: Eukaryota > Metazoa > Chordata > Lepidosauria > Squamata > Iguanidae > Ctenosaura > Ctenosaura bakeri. The sequence goes on along the minus strand of CAOLHI010001005.1, from coordinate 460,686 downwards.
ATGCTCCAGAGTCTGGCAGGTGCTGCTCGCACACTTTTTCATTTTCAACTTTGAGCCGAAAATGGTGCACTATCACGCATTGCTCAAGGGTCCCACACACACCTGCCGTGCGTGTGGAGCCTCTGCAGCCATGGTGGTCGCACTTCCTGCCCCAGTGCAGCCTGGGAAACTCCCAGGCTGCACTGCAGAGGAAGAGGCGGGGCTCTCCCTCATGCAGAGCTGAAGCAGCGGGAACATGAGAGCCTCTCACTGGAGGCTGCTCGCATGATCCCCGGACCCCAGTGCCAAAAAAAGGTAAGGTGCGGAAAGGGCTTATGATACCCTGCTTCTTTGAAAGTTCATATTAAATTCCTAAGCAGATAACCACCCTAAAGGCATGGGAGCCACCAGCTACTACTAACATTCAGGATCCCAGATTCACTTGCAGGTGCTATTATTTTTTTAAAAAAAAACACAGTGGGAAATCTGATGACTTGTGCTGTCATGTGTCTTTTAGTCTAAGAGCAAGACCCAAATGAGTATAGCAGCTGAGCTATACTGGGCGTCATGGCACAGGTGCAGGAGAGCACATGAGACCTTGGCTACAATTTGCACATGTGAAATTAAATGTGTGTGAGAGATTCTAATTGGCCACTACATCTGCCTTTGTAAATTGATTTTTAAAAAGGAGTGAGATTGGGAAATGCAAAAATGGCAAAAATTAGCATCCCAAGGGAATAATTGCCTGTTTTAAAATTCTGCTCATTAGACCATTATCAGCAGCTTCGGCTGGCAGTCCGCAAGAGAAGCAGAAGTAATTGCTGCTTTCTTAGTGCAAATTCACTTGATGCCTTTGGCTCATCCACATTCTAATGGCTTTGTATTTGGATGCTGAAAACTTCACAGGGCACACGTAGAAAGCCTGAGGTATGCTCATCCTGGGATAGGAACACTCTCATCTATCCATTAGGCAGGCAAGATGCTAAACTGATATCACTTCCTTAGCGTGTTTCACTGAATCAATCCAATAATGTTTGTTTATAACGCCCTTTACACCAAAGGATGGAACAATGACATATACAATCAAGGACAAGGACATTAAAACAACCACTTATTCATTACCAAATAATAAGATAAAAGAAGGTGCAAACTTGCATATACTAATTTATATAAAGTTGTATAGTTTAATTAGAACTGTAGTACATTTCACAGTGACAAGCTGTTCAGTGTGTCTGGCTGTTCAGTCTCTCATGAAGCTACGAATACCTTCCAGGCAGCATCAAGGTCTATGTTTTCTCATCAGCTTATGGTTCATTTATCCTTAATTCAGCTTGAGCCCAGATTCCTCTTGAAATTGAAGACTACTGTCTGTAAAGTAAAATATGTGGCCACTCTATGGTCTGCAGGCCATAAGAAAAGAATCATAGAGTTGGAGAAGACCCCAGGGGCCATTCAGTCCAACCCCCTGCAGTACAGGAACACACATCAAAGCATTGCAAGGACAAGGAACAATGGATTCAAGCTGCAGGAAAGGAGATTCCACCTGAACCTCAGGAAGAACTTCCTGACAGTCAGGGCTGTCCGGCAATGGAATCTGCTGCCTCGGAGTGTAGTTAAAAACCTCCTTCCTTGGAGGTTTTTAAGCAGAGGCTTGATGGCCATCTGTTGGGATTGATTTGAGAGTGTTCCTGCATGGTAGGGGGTTGGACTGGATGGCCTGTGTGGTCTCTTCCAACTCTACATTTCTATGATTCTATGATTCCCAACAGAAGGTCATCCAGCCTCTGCTTAAAAACCTCCAAAGAAGGAGACTCCACCATACTCCAAGGCAGCATATTCCACTGCCGGACAGCCCTGACTGTCAGGAAGTTCTTCCTGAGGTTCAGGTGGAATCTCCTTTCCTGCAGCTTGAATCCATTGCTCCTTGTCCTGGTCTCTGGAGCAGCAAAAAACAAGCCCACTCCCTCTTCTACATGGCATCCCTTCAAATATTTAAACATGGCTATCACGTCCCCTCTTAACCTTCTCTTCTGCAGACTAAACATACCCAGGTCTCTAAGCCGCTCCTCACAGGGCTTGGTTTTCAGAACCTTCAGCATTTTGGTCACTCTCCCCTGGACACGTTCCAGCTTGTCAACATCCTTCCTGAATTGAGGTGCCCAGAACTGGACACAGTATTCCAAATGAGGCCTAACCAATGCAGAATACCATTAACTCCCTCGATCTAGGCACCATACTCCTCTTGATGCAACCAAGAATCGTGTTGGCTTTCTTGGCTGCCACATCACACTGCTGACTCATGTTCAGCTTGTGATCTACCAAGACTCCTAAATCCCTTTCACACATACTGTTATCTAGCCGTGTGTTCCCCACCCTACATTTGTGCATTCCATTTTTTCTGCCCAAGTTCAGGACCTTACATTTCTCTCTGTTGAATTTCATTTTGTTAGCTTTGGCCCAGCTCTCCAATCTGTCAAGGTCATCTTGAATTTTGATCCTGTCCTCTGGGGTATTAGCAAGCCCTCCCAATTTGATGTCATCTGCAAATCTGATCAGCATGCCTTCTATTCCTTCATCCAAGTCATTGATGAAGATGTTGAATAGCACCGGGCCCAGGATGGAACCCTGTGGCACCCTCCTAGTCACTTCTCTCCGGGAAGAAAAGCAGCCATTGGTGATCACCATTTGGGTTTGGTCAGTCAACCAATTACAAATCCACCTGACAGTAGTCCAGTTTAGCCCCCATTTTACTAGCTTCTTTGCAAGAATGTCATGGGGAACTTTGTCAAAGGTCTTACTGAAATCAAGATATGCTACATCCACAGCATTATCTTCATCTATCAAGCTTGTAACTCTACTGTAAAAAAAGATAAGATTACTCTGGCATGACTTATTTCTGAGAAGTCCATATTGACTTTTAGTGATAACAGCATTGTTTCTAAGTAATTACAAACTGACTGTTTAATGATCTGCTCTAGGATCTTTCCTGGTATTGATGTCAGACTGATTGGGCAATAATTATTTAGGTCCTCTTTTTTTCCCTTCTTGAAGATGGGGATGACATTTGCCCTCCTCCAGTCTGCTGGGACTTCTCCTGTTCTCCAAGAGTTCTCAAAGATTATTGCGAGCTGTTCTGAAATAACTTCTGCCAGTCCTTTTAATATCCTTAGTCATAATTCATCTGACCCTGGAGACTTGAATTCATCTAGATTAGCCTGGTATTCCTGTACTACTTCTCTACCTATTCTATGCTGCATTCCCACCCACCCTTCCTCACCTGGTCCCCACCCCCCAGGTTGAGTACTTCTATCCTTTTGGGAGAAAACTGAGGCAAGGAAGGTGTTGAGTACTTCTGCCTTCTCTCTTCTCCCTGGTAGTAATTGGCCATCTTCTCCGTGCAGTGACCCTATCATTTCCTTGTTTTTCCTTTTGCTGTGGACATATCCAAAAAGCCCTTTTTATTGTTTTTAATATCTCTGGCAAGCCTTAGTTCATTCTGCATTTTGGCTTTTCACACTTAGCTCAGCTGAGAGTTCTTTCGTCAACCATTCCGGTTTCTTTAGATACCTGCCATTTTCCCTTCTTATTGGCACAGTTTTAAATTGTGCCTTCAGTATCTCACTTTTAAGAAACTCCCATCCGTCATGAGTAAGGGCTTGATCGGTTGTTGACCTATGCTACATACAGTGGCTTCCATGTCAGTGGGATGATGGATCTGTTCTGGATTTTAGTTTGAACTTTTATTCCCTCAATAGTATTCAAAAAAGATAAGGCTGTTATTCTGTTTTTAGATGAGCAATGACATAGAAAAACATAGAATTATAGAGTTGGAAGAGACCACAATGGCCCCCTGCCATGCAGGAACACACCATCAAAGCACCCCCAGCAAATGGCCCTCGAATGTCTGTTTAAAAACCTCCAGAGAAGATGACTCCACCACATTCTGAGCAGCATGTTGCACTGTCGAATGGCTCTTACTGTCATGAAGTTCTTCCTAAGGTTCAGGTGAAATTGCTTTTCCTGTAGTTTGAATCCATTGCTCCATGTCCTAGTCTCTGGAGCAGCAGAAAACAAGCTTGCTCCATCTTCAACGTGAGATCTCTCCAAATATTCAAACATGGCTATCATCACCTCTTAACCTTCTTTTCATCAGGCTAAATATACCTAGCTCACTAAGCCATTTCTCATAAGCCATGGTTTCCAGACCCTTCATTATTCTGTTCACCTTCTTCTGGACATATACCAGTTTGTCAATACCCTTCCTGAACTGTGGTGCCCAGAACTGGACACAGTATTCCAGGTGGGGTCTAACCAAAGCAGAATAGAGTGGTATTATTACTTCTCTTGATCTCGACACTTGAGTAGCACCAAGAATTGAGTAGCAGCTTTGAGACCAAATGGGAAGAAGGAATTTCTTATAAATGCTTTCATAGACATAGGCCCTTTCCACACAAGGCTGGTGAATCAGTTCATGCTGCTTCTTACCGGATTTTCTGGGCTCAAAACAAGGTAGCCTTTCCCTCATTTCCTTCTGCACAGCTACTACGCATGTTCCATTCTGAGTCGGAGGAGTGCAAGTTCATGAATCCACACTGCCTCCCCCATGGCGACTCCCACTACTCCCCTCACCCCGCACCATTGACTGTGATTGGCCCTTTTTTTTCATGGTTTAGCATGTCATTGTGTACGTGTGTAAGTCCATACTACCCCCTGGCCCCTCCCATGAGCCCTCCCCTGACCACCAATTCTCATTGGCACAAATGTACATGTCTGCACCACTGTGAAAGTATGAATTGGATCGATCTGGAAAATTGGAAAACTGATTCTTCCAGTTTTCAAATAGCACGCTTTACCACCACATGGGGGTGCATTTAGTCGGAATTACATGTGGAACGAAGGTAAATAAACTGAACCTAGTCCACTCCAAGGTGCAGAAGACCTCTGTGGCAAGACGCATTGTCTCGTCTTAATAACTGTGTATGGAAAGGGCCATAGTCTACCTATTCAGATACATCTGATGAAGTGGACTCTGCCCACAAAAGCTTATGCTAGAAATCTCTTCTTCCCAGTTAAGTCTCAAAGGTGCTGCTCAATCTGGTTATGGCTTTTTATCACCCAAATTGGTTCAGCACTTTGAAATTCAGATTAAAATCACCCTTCACAGGCCCCTCACCCTCCACTGACATGGAAATAGCTATGTTAGAGGCGATGCTCCACTGAAAATGTGAGATTTACCAGGGTTGCACTAGGAGACATATGGTATCTAGGTGCTGGAGGGACATCATCCTGATGAAAGAATCCTGGATTGTGGAGAATCTTCACAGTTTAGAACTTATTCTGTGCAAAATCTACAGGTGGTTGGTTTATGCAGAAAACAGCATTTTCTGTGCAGGAGATGGCCTTTTGCTCATAGAAAACAGCCTCTTCTGTGAAGAAAATTTCTGTACAAAACAACTACATGCAAATTTTGTGCAGAAACAGCCCCAATTTGCAAATAGGTTTGGAAAACTATGTTGTCTTTAAAAACTTTCTTGCAGTGGGAAGAATATTGCTAAAAATACCTGTTCCCTTTGAGAAGAAACTCAGCAAAGGATTATATCCCCACAATGCCATTTGCAAAGTAGGTTTTACTGCTTCTCTTCCAGCTCTCTGGAACATTTGAATGGACCTGGTTACACTGAGCAGAGCAAGCTGGAGAGAAATGGCACTCTTGCTGCAAGACGACTTCAACTATTACCTTACAATTAGTTCAAGCATCGCTTTAAAGGCCACTGATAATCCATTGATCACAGCAAGGAGTTCAGCCAACATTTAGCTAGGTAATTTTAAAAAAGTCAATTGCATAATGATTCATTTCCCTGTTCTTTTTTTTATCTTCTCTCTGAAGGTGAAAAGTCTGTCATTTCTTAAATTCACTCCATGCAAAGAGACTCCAGCTTTTACTTCTTCCATTCTTTAGACATTTAGCTCCAAAAAAGCCATTTTCCTCTTTTCCTTTCTCCTTCCATGGAAAGCCACCATCTGGCTTAGAAATTTAGGACTGCAGCAATATGTGAAAGACATCCTCTTTAACTTACCCATCCTGGAACCACTAGGGTATATCAAAAGCCTTGAAAGCTAGCGGAAATGGTAGAATACTAATAGACAGCATACTGTGACTTCACTTGCCTGAAGGCAATATATTCTTTGAAAAACATAAGGGCAACAGTGAGTTCATCAATATTATTATGTACCTTCAAGTTAAGTCCAACATGAAGGGATGTCATGGTGAAGATGGAGCAAGCTTGTTTTCTGCTGCTCCAGAAACTAGGACATGGAGTAATAGATTCAAACTACAGGAAAAGAGATTTCACCTAAACATCAGGAAGAACTTTGTGACAGTTAGAGGCATTCAACAGTGCAATATACTGCCTCATAGTGTGGTGGAGTCACCTTCTTGGGAAGTTTTTTAAACAGAGTCTGGATGGCCATTTGCTGGGGGTGCTTGAGTGTTCGTTCCTGCATGGCAGGAGGTTGGACTCATTGGCCATTGTAGTCTCTTCCAACATTCTATGATTCTGTGTGGCAACTCTATACAAAGGTTTTCTTGGCAAGATTTATTCACAGGAGGTTTGTTACTGCCTTCTTTCAAAAATGAGAGAGTGTGACTTGTCCAAGATCACCCAGTGAGTTTCTGTGGCCAAGTGGGGCTTCAAACTCTGATCTCCAAGAATCCTAACACAACACTCAAACCACTACACCATGACAAAATGGATCCATAACTGCAAAAAAAGCTGGCCTATGGAAAGGATGGTCAGCATCTTTTTAGATTTTTTTTTCCAAAGGACAGTACAAACCCTACAACACAGTTGGACAGGTGGGAGGATAAAGTTGGAAGCAGGCTTGCAGATCTTAACTTATTCTGTTTCTTCCATGGAAGAATGAACAATAAATAACCTCAATGAAAGTTGAAAATTTTTATTTCTGGTTGAGTAAATCATGAGTAGTTTGTATACTTACAGATGATTTTCTACAGTTTGGGACTTCTTTCTTTTCTCTTTTTCTTTTCTTTCTTATATATATGTATATTTGCAAGATACTGGGTTGTGCAGGGAAAAAAATTACTGTTTGCTGTGCAAAAAAGTAGATTTTGCTCATAAAACAAGCTTTTGGAAAAGAGTGGGTTTTTTTCTACAAATGAATTGTTCACCAAATATCTCAAAATGGGGGAAAAACCCATCCTCATTGTGGTTGACCCTCCACCTGAATGACCATGTAGTAAGTGGGGGAGAGCAGGGGGCCAGCAAGCATCATTCAACTGGCACATGATGGTTGCAACGTCTTCCAAAGACATCCTGGCCTTCCTCTGGAGGTTCCAGTGGATGACATCTTTTAAAATGTAACTCATCGGCACTACTGTATCATTTGCATTTTAACAGAATCACTGGAAAAGTTCTGTCCAAAAACAATAGCTAACATCCTTTAGGCTTAAGTCCAGCTTACAACTGTGTAAATCACTTTTTTTTGTTTTTTTGTTGAGGTTGGAACTGGCTGCATGCTACAACTAAACCTCAAAATTCATGTTTCAGCCTCTCTCCTTTACTCAACCATTTACTGCCTGATGAAAAGTAGTGGGTGACAGGGAAACATCCGTCTATATTCCTGTGGCTGGATGCACCATGTAGATGTCATCCCCTGTGTTCTGTTTCAGAATGGCCATGCCCAGGAGACTATATCTTTAGCTTGAAAAACCAACAAAGAAGGAACCAAACTAATCCAGGGTCATACACAAAGGATTCAGAAGAACAGGAGAAGAACAGGAGTGTGGTAGAGCCACTTTCTTTGGAGGTTTTTAAGTAGAGGCTGGATGGCCATTTTCTGGGGGTGCTTTGAGTGTCTGTTTCTGCATGGCAGCGGGCTGGACTCGATGGCCATTGTGGTCTCTTCCAACTCTATGTTTCTAACATATGAGTGGTCAAAGCAGTCCACATGAGGTAAAAAGCCAGTCAGGAAGTAACCAAACAGAAAAATCCAACAAACAGGCCAAAGGTCAGACCAAAGAAAAGGGTCCCCTACAGCCCTGAAGACAGTGGAGCTGTTGTTTTGTAGCACAAATACAGCCTTGGCTGTGCTAATTTATAGCCAGCACAGCTGGCCTCATTATCTCAGCATTTTTCTTTTAAGGCAGGCCATACGCTTGCCTGCTCTTTTGTTGCTCCTTTTTTAATCTGCAACCCTCTAAAGGATGAAATAGCTCGGCCTCTATCTGTCTTTGATCAAGATCAACATGTGATGGAACAGGTTGTGCCTCCATGATAGGACCATCAGACCATGGTAGGACCATCAGAGTCTTCTGGCTTCAAGGCAGGGATGCCAGCCTCCTCTGGTTCTGATTGCATTCTGTTCTCTGGGCTCACTTCTTCCCTTTTCTCACTTGTGGATGCCTTATCCAGAAGATCCTCATGAGATCCTAGAAGATGCTTTGCTACTGAACATCTAGCTGTAGGAACATAGATAGATGCCTTTCTCCCTCCCTGACAGGCACTAAATGAGCTGCATCTGGTAAAAAGTGGTGTTTGGTGGTGAGTGGGAGAAGAAATGCAATGTAGTTGCTCCTGGCAGAACTTTATGTTGTGACTCAGGATCTCAGTTTATCTCATTTCAGAGCATTGATTGAATGTTGCTCACATAACAATAACGTTACTTTTTAAAAAGCAATGTTGTTATTCCCTTGTTAGCAAAGAGAGAAAGGTCTTACACTGTAGCACTGTTATCCATAACACACTACTTCTAAGCTCTGACTTTGGTATTCTATGGAATTCTTTGGGCTAGACCTTTGATTGAATTAATAATTTAATCCTCAACACACACATACAAATACAGAGAGAACGAGAGAACCTGGAGTGACTTCCCTGTCAAATGCAAACCAGTGAGTGTGACAGTGGTAATGTTTCTCCTGACAGGCAAAGAGGTACATTTGCTTTCTAATCTGAACCCGGCTAAGAAAACAAAATACCAATTAGTGTCTGGAATGTATTTAGTTCTCCTACCTTGTCAAGTATTTATTTACCATATGCAAATACTGTACAGATGTCATCTGATCCTCCAGGGCATTGGTCCATAAATGATGCTAGAGTGAACCTCTTGCAGTTAACAAGAAAATCAATGATGGTGTGCCAAGTGGTGCCACCAGCATTTTTATGCAACATTACCAGGGGTGACACTGATGAACTGTAGAAACAATGGCAGAATAATTCATGCGCTGCAACACTTCATTTTGTTACAAATTAGGTCCATTTTTTTCTTTCATTCATACAATGGGACAGATTTCAAGATGAAATCTTGCACTTGGTATTGACTACCCTGGGTGGTGAAGCTGGTAGCCATACCAAATGCATGCAAAAAAGAAATTGATTTCTCTAGGGCCATTTCCGCACGAGGTTGATACATCATAGCAGTGTCGAATTCTTACCCTCTGGTCTGCACATTGTACCATTTCAGCACCGTAGTTTTCCTCGTGGTTCTGCACATTTTCAACTTCATTGTGATGCAAAACCACTGTATGTGAAAAACAGAAAAGCTCTGATGTAAATCTCCCAAACCGGTTCTGCTTCTGTTTTTGCCTACGTGCAGGAGCGTAGCATCGATTCACATTGCAGAAGTGGCCAGCTATGGGGGTTCCCAGGATATCCCTTCCACCATTTCCATCCCTCTCTCTCTCTGACCATCAAAGGACAGGCTGATGTCATTATTGTCTTCCTGTGTCAAAGGGGCAGGAGGAAGAGAGTGGATCTGGTAATGGACTATTAAAATGTGTTTTTTTCCATGTATCAACGAACATACATTCCTATGCACAAATGTAGCAACACAGAAATGTGTTAAAATGTGTGTTTTAAAAAACCAGACCAATTAGCAATGGTGGGGTGGGCTGAGGAAGGGGAATGGGAGTGGCCAGGGACTTGCTGTTGTGGATGCAGCAACTGCTGTTCTCCGTAGTAGTACGATGTAAATGGGGGGGGTGCAGACAGCACAGTTTCTGAATTTCTGAATTCAGTTTCTGAATCGGAGTAAAAACACCACACTTGACACACATTGAACCGTTCTTCCCCTCTCTTGCAGAAATGGCCTAAGTCTCTCAGCCACAGCGTAGCACTAACAACACTGACTTCTATATATCTGGTCGCAGAACTGAGGGAAGCAGCTATACATACACATGTAAGATAGAAAGAATATTGAAAAATATTCTTCAAAATGTTTTTTTGAGTCTTGAGAAACCCAGAGAAGTAGAATCCTGGACTGAGAGAATCTTTGCAGTTCAGCAGGTATTCTCCTCAAAATTTGGATGTGGGTGATTTGCCCAGAAAACAGCACTTTCTACACAGAAAATGATCTTTCTATGCAGAAACATTATTCCCTATGCAGAAAAAGCTGTTTTTTATGCAGATCATTCATATGTAAAATCTACATAGAATAAGTCCTGTGGTTCTCAAAGACTTTCTTACATTGGGAAGAAATTTGCTAAAATCACTTGTTGCTTCCTTTGAAAAGAAACTTGGTGAAGAATTAAATCCTTATGCACAGGTAGCCCATTATTCACTAACAGGAAGGGCTCATTCAGATGTGACAGTGGCTACATTACCATTTTTCCTCCACACAAATATAAACAGCAATAAATAATTCCCAAAATGTAATTCGTGTTTCACATAGAATATATTTTAAAAATATTACATCTTCAGCAATCCAGTGGCTGCATTTAACAATGTAATACATTTTTTTTTTGTTTTAAGTATTAAAAACTTCAAAGGAGAAGTTGTTGCCTCCTTGATAAGCCGTGTCCAAGGGTCTACAACTTTGATATAAAATTAATTTAACCCACCAGAGAGGTCACTCAGATGTGCACGTAGGCAATAACGGTCGTACCATTGAATGCACCAGATCAGACCAGTAAACTCCCCAGTCACGTAGCCACAGGAGACTTCATTCTGTGATAACCCATGGTGGACAAAAGGTCATCAACCTTTAAGGAGTCCACTTGAAGGGAGTAAAAGTGTTCCCGGAAAGCTGGGCACTGGAAGCAATAAAATCTTATCAAATCAATCTCCAGAAACTCACACCACAGCCCCAACATGGAGGAAGATCTGGTTATTTGGATGACACCCTGTTACCTTCCAATATCAAAGAAAATGCCAGGTGTGGAGTTGTTTTTCTTTTCTGTCCTTGTTTGTTTTCCCTGGGAGAGGATTTGCCTTCAAAGTAAAATTTTACTACAAATAGTTCCCGTTTTTGGGCTAGTTAGGCAAGAGAAAGGCAGAGAGAGAAGAAGAAGAGGAAGAAGTATGATGCCTCCCGGTCTTACTAACTGACCGGTCCCCCCTCCCGATAGCTGCGCGATCTCCTCAGCATCTCTTCGCTGAGCTGCTGTTCAGTCGCTGCTTCCCGGACCAAGGACTTCAGGAAGAGGTGCAGTATCGCCCAAGCTGTGAATCCCTCAACAATCCCTCTATCTTATTTCCACTCTTTATTTCTATTAGCCCTTGGATGCGTGTGTGCGTGTTTGCGTTAGTGCGAGTTATTACTGTTCAATAAAGTCATTCATTGGACCTTTTTGTGTGATTTCTGACTGAGCCTGACTCCATAAAAATTGGGTAAAAGATCTCGGTAGGTTACCCTGTCTCTTGCATCGCTGTTGCTTGTGCTCTGTTGAACTTATTTTCCCCATCACTTGGAGCATATTGAGGTGTCCCTCTGGGACCCCCAGATTTTCAGGGTAACAAAGTCCTTGAGACAAATTTCACAGTTCTACCCACAGTGTTGGTGTCTTCTGTGGTCCCCTTGAATGGCTGTAATATTTAAAAACAAATCAGTTCTGTTCCCCTGTCTCAGGAACAGCCCTTAAGTCTCTGTTAACTTATCTTCTGAGGGAAAACAGTCTATTGAACATGCTCTGTTTGCTATAACTGTGGAGAGAAGGGAAGGAGACATTGGTATATCTTCTACTGGGACCACATAGCAGTGATTTTTATATAGTACTCTGTTTACATCCAACTCTTACATTTACACCCAATGACTGAAATAGCATAATCAGTTACACGCAATTGTAGGCTCTGGAGTTGTTGCCTGCCATTGCACATATGTGCCTATTTATGTAAGCAGTTGTATTTTTAAAATCTTATTCATATTATACTATTTCCCCAAAAATGATAGGTGATGTAGCTCACAACAAGCTTAGACATTTTTTTTATTTATTGCATTTGCATTTGCATTTATTTATTTATTTATTTATTTATTTATTTATTTATTTCATTCATTTATATGCTGCCTTTCCCCCAAAGTGGGACCTATAGCAGCTTCCAATGGCTAAAAATATTTGCAATAAAACCAAAACCAGATAGTGGCTGGAATCGTGTTGATATCTTTCACATAAATATGTTCACCTATGGGAGCAATTGGACATTTTTTGTTTGACGCAGAATATTCATAGTCAGTTTGAGGTTGTGGAAGCAAAGTTGCACATAAAGTACCATCAGGCATGGATTCATATTACAAATGGAAAAGCCTAGTGCATGGATGTATACTATGCATTTGGTTGCACATTTGCTGACTTAGGTCAGTTGCACAAGATTTCCATTCAACATCAGTGTTGCAAAGCACAACCCATGTGCAAATTCTGCAGTCTGAGATTTATGCTAAACCAGCCTGAATCAGTATCTTAGGCTATTCTGCACTAGACGGTTGTAGTGCTATTATTCCACTTTCAACATTCTATGGAATAATAGCGCTAGAACAGTCTAGTGCGGAAATGGGCTTAGTCACAGATAAAAAATACAAATTACAAAAATACAAAACTAAAAAAAACTAAAACACAATTAGAAAAATCAAAATTATTTGAAAGATGACCCAGAAACTGAGAAACTAGGACATTTTAAAAGCAACTGAAAAAGTGGAGCAACAGATTATTTAACTGGGATTGTCCCTGCCAAATCAGAACAGTTGGAGGTTATGAGAAAGACATTCTAGTTGCTGTAAGGTTTCACATCCAAGTCACAGGTGAGAATGATTCGGCTTATTGAAATCAATAGATTTATTTTTGGAGACAGGAAATAAATTGTCTAGGTTTTGGCAAATGCTTTCCTGTTCATCACCAGCAATTAACTTTAGTAATGGGATTTGAGATTTGATTAGGCTCAACTTCATTAAACAGCATTAAAAAAAAAAACACAACAACTCCAAACTCCACACCCCATTTTAACCACATTTTCAGCAAAGTGGTATAATTTTCTGCTGAAAGAAAAACAAGCCTAGATGCCTGAATGGTTAATTCTTAGTGCTGCATTTCGTCAGCTGTCTATTAATCTTTTCTTCATCATCATTATTCTGTTGCAAAACAAATGTTCATTAAGCTGATCTCCATCAATGCTGAATCAAATGTACTGAAATTCCCATTGCAAGCACAGTGTAAGAACTCATATCTATTGCACTGCAATTAAAGAAGTATTCTAGGTATCCAAGGCCATCAAAGCATTCCTGGTATTTTAGATGTGTTTGTTCTGAAGAAAGCAATGCTTTAAAAAAGAAGCTTTGATTTCAGATCCAGATCAATATATTGCTGTCTGAGGAAAAACAGCTAATGCCTCTCCTGTCCACCACACTAATGAACAGTACCCAAAACCAGTACCCAAACTTATTTTGGACCATGAGACAGAAAATCCCATTGTTACATCCCATTTGGATTACTGCAACTTCTTCTATATGGGACTGCCTTTGGAGAGTATTTGGAAATATCCGTTGCTCTAAAGAGTTCCAGGCATATTGTTGACAGGAGCTGGTTAAGAGAACATACAGCTCTCATGTTGCAGCAGCTCCTCTGACTGCTCGATTGTTTCTGGACACAATTCAAAGTGCTAATGATAACCTGTAAAACCCTATATGGCTTAGTCCAGACTACCATAAAGACTAGGGATGGGCCAACTGAATCTTCGAATCCTTGAGTCCTGGGCAAGGATTTGAGATTTGCAGATCTGAATTCCCCAGGCCAAAATAGGTGAATCGAATCTTCTGAATCCACATCTCCTCTCGCCCCTGCTGACACGTTCAGGCCGGGGACAAGGGGAGGAGATGGTGGGGAGCACGATCTTGCACTCCCCGCCCTATTCCCGCCTGCTGCTGCTGCGCTCCGGCCCACAGCAGAGGGAGGAGGTGGCAGGGAGCATGATCCTGTGCTCCCTGCTCTTTTGCTGCCCACTCCTGGCATGATCCTGCCTGGGCCTGGCAGCACAAGGTTGTGGGGAGTGTGATCTGGTGCTCCATGCTCTTTTGTTGCCCGGCCCCGACATGATCCTGCCTGGGACTGGTGGCAGAAGGTAGTGAGGAGCACGCTGGCACTCCCCACTCTTTTGCAATCTGCCCCCAGTGTGATCCTCCCAGAGGCCGGCAGCAGAAAGTTGCGGGGAGAATGATCTCATGCTCCCCACTCTTCTCCGGCCCCCCCTGTGGGTAGGATTCAAAAGATTCAAGATTTGTGAGATTTGTGGATTTGCTGAACCTCCCATGGATTTGGATCCAGATTCAGATTCAGAAAATTCTGGATTTGTCCCATCCCTAATAGAGACCATATCTTCATGTATGAGCCTGCACAGGCTCTGAGATCCTCCAGAGAGACACTTCTCTCCATTCTACTGCTTCTGCAGGTATGGCTGTTGGTGATGCAAGACAGGTCCTTCTCAGTGGCTGCCCCCAGGTTCTGGAACTCCCTTTCCAGCGAGGCCAGAATAGTCCCTTCCTTGTTGCCAGTCTGGCAAAGACTTCTTTTTATTCAGATAGCCGTTTAGAACAGAAGGTTTTTACAGAGAGGGCTTTTCAGATGTTGTTGCCATTGCTACTATGTACCTTTAAGTAATTCCTGACTTATGACAATCCTAAGGCAAGCCAATCACAGGGTTTTCTGGGTGCTGGGTATGTGTAACATGCCCATGGTCACCCAGCGATTTCCATGTGTAAGTGGGGAATCAAACATTGGTCTCCAGAGTGGTAGTCCAATGCTCAAACCACTACCCCAATTGTTTTAATATTAAGTCTATTTTTATGTTGATGTTCTATAAGTTTTTAGTTATAGTGTTTTAATTTGTAAGACACCTTGAGTCCCAGTTTTGGGAGGAAGTGGGGTATGAATACTGATGGTGCTGGTGAAGGTGATGGTGATCCTGATGATAATTTCTTCAGCTCTTCTTGCTTCTGGCAGAAAAAAATATACAATAGATGAGACCCTGTTACTATCTTATGCAGGTACAATTTCCCCCTCTCATGACCTCCTCCACTTAATTGTTCATCTTCAAGATGAATGAGACCAGCTTTTGGAAAAGCTGTCACAGAAGCCTGATAGATGGCCAAATCGGGTTCAGAGCAGGAAGAGGAGCTAGAGGAGGAGCCTCCCAATCTCAGAGAAAGGTAGAATCTCAGGTGTCTGGCTTAAACCATCCCCCACAGAAGGAGTGAAAGGCTGCAATCAAGCCATCAAGAAGAGCACTTCTGTGGAACACTTTCCTTAAATACTGCTGCGGATCAGGCTGTTGGCTGAACATGTTGCCTGTATTAGGAGGAAACATTCACCAGTCACTTTGTCCAATACACTTTCAGTCTTCCTGTCAACAGCTTGGCCTGTGGAAGTGATTTTCTTGGATTTATGATAATTGGATTGTTTAAGGTCTTAGCCAGGACTCCCTGGAACCCTATCTGGTTTATGGCTTTCTTGACCAGGACTGTTTTGACACTGGATACCTCTTGGTTCACATCTTCTAACTTTGGAACCCTGAATCTTGTTTGAAGCTGACAGCATGTCATGCTCTGTTTCCAGAACATGGACTCTGACTTACAGTCTAAAACAGGGGGCATGCCAGGACCTGCTGTCCAGGAAAAGATTACAGTGCCACAAACAGAACAGGAGGTAGGCCAGCTCCAGCAGATAGGCCTGCCTCTTCAGACATAGAAGAACACCTAACCTGTACCTAGCTTTGCAGAGCACAGACAGCAAAGAGAGAGCCAGTGTCACTCTCTCAGAATTTATAACTGGCAACAATTAATCAAGCCACAGCTGCGCTAGGCTTCAGGCTTATATAGCTGGTGTCCTTACCCTCCAGGAATTGTCAAAGGTTATGTGATCTTCTACTCTGCTGGATACCTTACTGAACTCTGGGATACTCTAATTGACCTTGGACACTCCCTTTCCTTGGAACACTGTTGGACTTTATTTATGATTCTGTGCTTACTGCATGGAAGTACGTAATGAGCTGCGAGTTATTCAGTTTGTTTTATTTGTTTTATCAGCTGTGCTGGAACTGAGATGGGACAGAACAGGATATCCCTGTGGAAGCAACTAGACATCTTTGTCAAACATGGAACATCTGCATTCAGTTCAAGATTGTAGAAGCGGAGTTGCACATGTGTTGCACTCTACAAGTGGATATTGTAACCACACCCTACACCCCCACTCTGTGGGCTGTGCTATTTTTATAATTGAACATATTTATATCTGGAAAACATGGCTGGAAGATGGCCAGGTCAGGCTGACCTTAGATGTAGTCAGGTCATAAGTTCAGAGAAGGTGGGGAAACCTGATGCTAATGGGTTTGTGATAATCCTTTTAAAGCTTCAGGCTATGTGCATTCCTGAATACAATGGGAGGCAAAACTGCCCAGGTGAAGCAATCAGAGACCATCTTGTGATGTCTCCCTACAGAAATCTTTCCCAGACCCCCTGCCCAACCAGACATTAAGAGGTTGACTGCCATTAGTGTTTGTCACCTAGTGTCATGTCTTGCTTCCAGAGCATGGACTCTGACTCAGAACCTGAAGCAGAGGGCTTACCAGAGGCTGAAACAGAAGGCATGCCAGGGCCTGCTGTACAGAGAGAGGTTGCAGTGCTGGAAACAGAATAGGGGATGGTGCCAGCTCCAACAGAGAGACCTGCCTCTTCAGATACAGAAGAACACTTACCTAGACCCAGCTTTGTACAGCACAGGCAGCAAAGAGAGACCCAGCAGCGCTCTCTCAGAATTTATAACTGGCAACAATCAATCCAGACACAGCTGCGCTAGGCTTTGGATCTATTTAGTTGTCGTCCTTATCACTTAGAGTTAAGACAATCAACCTATTCCAGACTCCTTTATCAACTCTGTGAGAAAGCAATTGCCACTTTGTCCATGCTCCCTTTTTCAGGGTAGGAATTAGTGTATATAAACCCCAGCTTTAGCCCCAGCAAGTTCTAGTACTTGGATGCCATACATAGTGCCCAAACCTCTGTTTGTTCTTGCTACTCTCGGATGCTGTCTGAACCACTCTCTACAACCTTCTTCTTCAGGACTGGTAACTATCTCACTTTTCACCTAATCTCTCTCTCTCTCTTTCCAGCCTTTGACAGCCCTCTTTTCAATAGCCTTGTATGGTTCTTGAGAGTGTCTGATTTCTTGTGTGTTTTGACAGCCCAAATAAAATATTCTATTGTCCTCTCTACAGTTAGTACTGGTATACACAGGTGAAAGGATCCTACCATTGCCTTCCTCTTTCAGGCCTCCTTTGAGCTATAATTCCCCCAAATTCTAAGGAGATGCTAGCAATGCAGGTGGACCTCAAGTCCCCCACCTCTTAGAGTAACAAGCTTGATGTCCATGTGTCTGTTGATGCATGTGCACATTCAGTTATGCAATCAGTTGTGTGGTATTGCAAACAGAGATTGTCTAGTACAATGAATGTGTAGCTCCAGATAGAAAAATTAATGCTAGTGCACAATCCTAGTGTGTGATTTCAGCTGATACTAAGAAGGTAAAGCAAGTAACAACTTGATGAGCCTTTATGACCACCAAAATCTGCTGTCTGAGGCAGCAGCTTTGGTCTGCCTAATGGGAGGTGCAGCCCTTTTGAATCCGTATTGCTAAATATATTTGTTGCATTAACCTCTGGCTCCCTTTGATATGCAAACGCTTTTTTCACTCAGCCATCATCTGTGGGCACCTCACTTGCAGAGAAAATGATATTAAGCAATATTAAAATGTCATCTCTTTTCTGGTCATAACACATTAACCCTTGAGGCAGAGTCCTTTATATAAAGAATCAAATCTGACTATACTAGTTTATGATCAGTTGGACAAAGTCACAGGAAAGAGAAGCCTGCAATCCAAGAACTCTTTGTTCAGTGGACAAAGAAATGAAGCAACATATGCCATCCTACCCTGCCAGTTCTTGTTCTTCATGTCAGAATTTGGCCAAGTTAGTGCTCTGGACTGTAGCTTCCATAACCACTAGCCATGATAGCAACTAGCTATGCTGGCAGGGAGCTTGTGGAAACAGCAGTTTCTGAAAAAATGGCCAGAATCCTGTTGGGGACTTAGGCCCTTTTCGCGCACAGTTTCTGTTGCAAGAGGGCCCCTTGAGTGTCGCATGAATGGGAGCGTCGGTTCGTATGACGCATTCCCATTCACGTGACGCTCATGAGCCTAAAGTGGACTGCGCACACATTTTCTTATTTTCGGCTGGGAGCCAAAAATACTGCACGGTCGCACAATGCTCCCGGGGCCCTCGCACACTTACCTGCCCTGTGGTGCGTGGGGTGAGCTGGGCCGGTTGCGCTTCCTCCCCCAGCGCAGCCTACAGCTCCCAGGCTATGCTGCGAAAGGGAGGGGTGGGGCGCTAGTGCGACGGTTGCGTGACCAGGAAGCCAGCTGCGGGAGAATGGAGGAGCAATGCGAGTGCCTCGCGCAAGAGGCTGCCTGTGCGAACGGCACCCCCCATCTCCGCCAGCAGGTAACGTGCAGAAAGGGCCTTAGAGAGGGATTTAGAAACTTAAAAGAAGCAAAAGATGTTCTAGAAGAGCAGAAGATTAGAAAGAACAAAATAAGCAAGCTAAAACAAACATTATCAATCCAAATGAATATGGCATACTCCGAGTAATTAAAGGGATGGTTGCTCCTTGCTTTAACTTCTAACTTCTTAATGACCATTACTATTAAGAATTCTAATAATAAGAGAATTAGAAACTAACTGACTCTTCTTCTATAATCTTTTGACAAAGTCTTGGAGAAAAACTTTGGGTAAACATATATGGAATAAGAAAAAGTAGATATCACTTGAAAGTAGCAAACAACTGATTTATATGGTATTCAGCACTGCTTGCAGCTGTTGCTGCCCAGTAAAAGGCAGGATTGGGGTGGAGGGTGAGACTAGTGTGAACAGAACAAATTTCTCTCATTTCTAAAAGTGTACTCCTCTGAAGAAGCCTGCATAGTGTTGTGATCTGAGCACTGGCCATTTCCACACTAGATAGTTATAGTGTGATTATTCCACTTTCAACATCTTACAGAAACTTATGGAATCCTGGGGTTTGCAGTTTAGGGAGCGGTCTCAAAGGTCCCTCCCTAAACTGCAAATCCCAGGATTCCATAAGATGTTGAAAGTGGAATAATAGCACTATAGCAGTCTAATGCAGAAATGACCTATGACTCTGTATTCAAATCAGTGCTCAGCTGTGGAAACCCATTGTGAGGTCTTGATTGGGCAAGTCATACTATCTCAAAGGAAAGCAAAGGAAAACCCTCCCTGAACAAATCTTGTCAAGAAAACCTCATGATAGATTTGCCTTAGGGACTCTATATTTTGGAAATGACTTGAAGGCACACAACAACAGCAAACACCTCTGAAGGTCGAAGTAGATGACACATTAAGCACTTATTTAAAAGAGATGCTTCCTCAGATGATGAAACACCTGTTCGTTATTTCATGTGATTTTCCTGGACTCTTCCATTCAGTGTGCTTTGTTTTGTGATTGGTCATTGGAAGATAAACATGGGTTTAATTTGCAAATCTGACTGTTGAGGCAAACATCTCTGAGGAATTCCTATTACCAGAGGAAAAACTTGTTAATTAAAGGAAATGCGCTCTTCCCTTGATGTCTAGTTTAACCAAAGCAAGGGCCAGGACACAGATTTTCAGGTTCCTAGTGCTTTTCTTTCTTTCTTTCTTTCTTTCTTTCTTTCTTTCTTTCTTTCTTTCTTTCTTTCTTTCTTTCAAAACTGTATGAACGAAAGTTAACTTCTTTTCTTTTCTTTATTTCTTCATATGGAAAATAACAAAAGGGCATGCTCGAAGTCACCTGAGTTGGTATCTCAAATCTTTGGGCTGGAGTAAACATTTTCAGCCTTGAGCAATAATATTTGGTTTAATGTGATCCAAATAACAAAATGGTCAGAATCTTGTTAGTATAAAACACCTATGTAAGTTCCCTTCCACGTGCAGTTATACTGTTTTGGCAATTTGCAATGGATGTATTCAGTTCATGGTTGTGTAAGCAGACCTCCCACAAGGGAAACCATTTTATAGGACCCTACATCCTATTAGTTTCATCTAGAGTAGAGCCATAGGCCATTTCTGCCTTCCATTGTTACAGTGCTATCATTCCGCTTTCAACATCCTGTGGAATTCTGGGGTTTGTAGTTTATCTGAGGCCAAAGAGCTCTTTGGGTGAGAATTCTAAATGTCCCTCCCTAAACTACAAACCCCAGGATTCCAAGTGGAATAATAACACTCTAACATAGTGCGGACATGGCCAAACATGCAATTGGATTTAACCATGTGTTGACTCACCATACAACAGATAATTCAGTAGGTCTACTCTAGTAGATATTTTATTAAGATCATAGACCAACATAGGAACAATAGCAATAGCATGTGTATTTCTATACCGCTTATTAGCTAAGTGCTCTCTAAGCAGTTTCCAATGTGTTAGGAAATTGTCCCCAACAAGCTGGGTAGTCATTTTACAGACCTGCGGAAGGATGGAAGGCTGAGTCAACCTGGAGCCCAGCAGGATCGAACTCACAACCTTGTGGCTGCATTACCGGCATTTAACTACTGTGCCACCAGGGCATCCAAATGAAATCCAAATAAAGATACAGATAAATTTTCAAAAGGATTCAAATGTAGATACAAATACAGATAGGTATTAATCTATCCGATAACAACTAGTTTTATCTAGTTTTAGACAATCATTATGCTAATTCATGGTGCAAGTCATCACCCAAAGAATTTTAATTGCCTCTGCACAAAAATTTGCTACTTTATAAGTTATAATTAGAATGGTATCTGAAAGCAGCAAAGATACATATAACTGTTCTGAACATTTTGGATGTTTATGGAGTATTGGCAAAATAAAATCAGTATATAGGTATCTATAGTATAAACACTGAAAAACCACATGTTCCACTGTTTCTACTTGACCAGAATCACAGGGGTAATGTCTTTCCAAATATGGGATCTTCCTCTAACCTCCGTCAAGAATAGCTGAAGGAAGAACACAACAACATGCCAAAGTAGAGGTGTTAACAGTGTTTTTAGGAACTTGTAGACTATTAGGAATTAAGTCACAGAATTCTAGCTACATAGTTAATCTTTCCTACATGCTGTGTAATTATTTGCCAGTGTCTTCAGTGTACCACTTTCCTTGCCGGCACTGTAGCTACTGTGTATACCTCACTACACAATGGGACAACAAGCAGGCATATTGGCAAATACATAACTGATTATATGGTATTCAACACTGTTTGCAGTCTTTGCAGCCCAATAAAAGGCAGGATTGGGATGGAGGGTAGAACCAGGGGATGTTGGTCTAGAATCTCAGCTAATATGCTTTACTGAGAATGAAAAGTCTGCACAGAGATATATACAGGCCTCCTCAATCAGTTATGCACACACGTGTATACAGAGGATTTTTAAGGTCATTCATCTATATATATTTACATATACCAAAATGCTGGAAACTAGGGAAAAATGTTTACCACTAGAATCATAGAGTTGGAAGAGACCCTAGGGGCCATCCAGTCTAACCCCGTGCCATGCAGAAAGACATATCAAAGAACTCCCAACAGATGGCCATCAAGCCTCTGCTTAAAAAACTCCAAGGAAGGAGACTCAACCACACTCCCAGGCAGCATATTCCACTGCCGGACAGCCCTTACCGTCAGGAAGTTCTTGGTGAGTTTCAGGTGGAATCTCCTTTCCTGCAGCTTGAATCCATTGCTCCTTGTCCTAGTCACTGGAGCAGCAGAAAACAAGCCCATTCCCTCCTTGACATGACATCTATTCAAGTATTTAAACACAGCTATCATGTCCCCTCTTAACCTTCTCTTCTGCAGACTAAACATACCCAGCTCCCTAAGCCACTCCTCATAGGGCATGACTTACAGACCCTTCACCATTTTGGCCGCCCTCTTCTGGACACGTTCCAGCTTGTCAATATCCTTTTTGGATTGAGGTGCCCAGAACTGGACACAGTATTCCAAATGAAGTCTAACCAAAGCAGAATAGTGTGGCAGCAGGAGATAATGGTGAGCTCTACAAAACTGTACAAGCCAGTTACACACAGTAGCTGTTGAAATTACACCTCTTTCAGATGAGAACGTAAATTTCCTTCTTCCCTTGTGTCTTCTGCTACCACTGAGTCCAGCCCATTGTTTCACTCTTGTGCTTATGATATTGTGATCTTTCAAAGGCTGGCGTGGGCATATTGTTCAAACAGACAATGCTGAAGAAGCACTGTTCAGAGCCCAAAAGCTATCTTACTTATAACCTTCCCTCTGAGTTTCAACAATAACCTGTTATTTTTGAACCATTTGTTTTGGAGTTGTCTTCAAGCACAAGAAGGGCTTTCATGTAGGAAAAGGCATGGGAACAGCAGATGTCATGTGGAGTTTGCGAAACCTTCTGTTTGGATTTATAGTCTTGAAGCAAGCCAGGACAATACTTTTGCAGGTGCCCGGGGAAAATAATGCTCAGAAGAGGAAATCAGGCTAGAGACATCAGCTGTACAGAATCAGCTGCAAATTCCATTTTGGCTATATTTTTTGCAAAGTTTTGATGGCTAGAAGGAAGAAAGATCTCTGGTAACTCCTATTTTTTGGCAATATATCACCCTAGCACAGTGAATAAGTTTGCAACGAATGCCCATTTTTCATCACTATGCTTACTGTTTTTGGCCATTTCCACATTACACTGTTATAGTGTTATTAGTCCACTTTCAATATCATATGGAATCCTGGCGTTTGCAGTTGGGGGGGCATTTAGATTTCTCACCCAGAGAGCTCTTTGACCTCCATATACTGTCAACCCCAGAATCCACAGGATGTTGAAAGTAAAATAATAACACAATAACACTGTAATGTGGAAATAGCCTTTCAGGGGTTAAAAATCACAGAGGTGAGCCTAAAGAACATCACCTGCCACCTTACGTTGCCCCAAGATCACAGTTTGGGGGAAGAACAAGTGCCCTTCTGATCACTTCCAGTTTCATTTAAAGAAAATATGGTAACAGAGTGTGGCAGATGGTGCAAGGGCAGTTGGTGGAGAAAAATGGTCTGGTAGCACTAGCTAGAGTCTACCAGGAAGTGAATCTGGAAGTTGAATTCTGTGATACTTTCATAGTAGAAAGAAAGGCCTCTCTTGGGCCTAAAATACTAAAAAAAAAGGGGCAAAGATATGGCAAAATTACCCCCAGAAGGTGTTTGGAGGCAAAATATTTTTGGAGACGGGATGCAGTAGCTGAGGCCAAGGTCTCCTAATAGGCCAATGTGACCTCTTATCTACAACGATTGCCCATTCCTGCCTTAGGTCTTTTCCTCACAACACTCTTATAATGTGATTATTCCACCTTCAAGCTCCTAGGGAATCCTGTGGTTTGCAGCTTCAAGAGGGGCCAGCTGGATTCTCTAGGAGGTTGAAAGTGGAATAATCACGCTATAAGAGCGTTGTGCAGAAAAGATCTTAGAACCCCTATAGTTATCTGTCACAGCAGTACAAAAAGAAGGAACAGGGCGAGGAGAAAAATGTGGCAGCACCTTTAAGACTAATTTTTATTTTTGCATGAGCTTTCATGGATATAAACCCACTTGTATAGATGCAGTACAGAATGATAATAAATCTCAGATATAAAGCGTATTTACACAATTTTGGAGTGAAGTGGGATGTAAAAGGATCCAGAAGGATGCAAATCGTGACTCCTGCTCTAAATTTTCAAAGGGCTGTGCAATATGGTACAGGTATTTCAGATCTTTACAGTGGTCAGTTTGTGTTGATGTGTAAACACAATAAACACAATGCTTACCAAAAGTCAGTTTCCTTGTGTTCCAAACCATCTCTGTGAGGATTCCTTTTGTTATGCTATATGGAGTGCCATTACGCCATTTTCATTGTTCATACCTCTGTTAACAGACTGGAAATTGTAAATATAATTCCATTCCACTGTTTTTCTTTCTCGTCTTTCTTAGCAATATTAGTATCGTTGTTGTGTGCCTTCAAATCATTTCCAACTTACTGTGAGCCTTAGGTGACCCTATCATGGGGTTTTCTGAGGGCTGAGAGTATGGCCACTTCTGCACTACATTGTTATAGTGCTATTATTCCACTTTCAATAGAATCCTGGGCTTAGAATTCTCAGCCAGAGAGCTCTTTGGCCTCAGGAAACTACAAATACCAGAATTCCACAAGATGTTGAAAGTGGAATAATAACACTATAACAGTGTAGGGCGGAAATGGTTTAAGTTTCTGTCTGCTTGTCATCTGGTTATATAGACCAAGATTAGGACTTGGAAAGGCAACTATGAAGGAAATAGCCAAGATCCTCAAGTGTAAAGATTTAACAATGAATACTGAAGTCAGGATTTTCCATGCCATCCTATTTTTTTTATTTCTATGTATGATTGTGAAAAGTGGTCAATGAAGAAAACTGATAGGAAGATAATCAACCCATGTGAGATGAGGTGCTGTGGAAGATTTCTACATTTACTGTGAACCACTAGCAAGAGAAATGAATGGATCCTAGAGCAAATCAAGCCTGGACCCTCTTGTAGAAGCAAAGATGACTGAATTGAGGCTGTCACACTTTGAACATATCATGAGAAGACTTAGGTCACTGGAAAAGACGATAATGTCTGGTAAGGTAGAAAGAAGGTAGTAGGAAAAAGAGGATGATCCCATTACAGGTGTATGGGTTTAATGAAGAAAGTTACGGTGTTGTGTTTCCAAGACCTGAATAGGGCTGCTGATAACAGGGTGATGTAGAGGTTTCTTATTTATAGACTTGCCACAAGTCAAAGTCAACTTGACAGCAATTAAAAACAGCAGCCGTCATTTATCTTTCTGGCCATTTCTGCACTACACTGTCCAAGGCCCTTTTCGCACCGTACCTTGTTGCAGCAGTGGGGAGCGGTGCTCGCACGAGCAGCCGCTCGCGTCAGCAGCTCACAACAGCCCTTCTTCCTCCCGCATCAGCTTTCTCTTAGCGCGACCATCGCGCTAGCACCCTGCCCCTTCCTTCTGCAGCGCAGTCTGGGAGCTGTAGGCTCCGCTGGGGGAAGGAAGCACGACCCGCCCAGTTTGTTGATGCACCGCATGGCAGGTAAGTGCACAAGGGCACCACGAGCATTGTGTGAGCTCAGTATTTTCGGCTTATAGCCGAAAATCAAAAAATGTGCGCGTGCCCCACTTCAGCCTCGTGAGCATCGCGCGAGTGAGAGTGCATCGTACGGAGCGACGCTCCCATTCGCGCGACGCTCAAGAGGTGCTCGCGCAAGAAAAAAAAAGCATGCAAAAAGGGCCATAGTGCTATTGTTCCACTTTCAATATCCTATAGAATCCTGGGATTTGCAGTTTAGGGAGAGGTATTTAGAATTCTCAGCCAGAGAGCTCTTTGGCCTCAGTAAACTACAAACCCCAGAGTTCCACAGGATGTTGAAAGTGGAATGATAGCACTATAACAGTGCAATGTAGAAATGCCCTCAGTTACCACATTGCATGGTTATGGAAAAGATTTTCACCAGATTTGCAAGGGATGTTAGGTATGTTCTAACTTAAACCTATGCGGCATATACAAAATTCACTGGCGTGGGGCTGGTGTGCGTGCTATTTTTTCATTTGAACAGAGTAATCTCTATAGTGGAGAATGGGAAGAGGTCTGCTCCCATAAGGACAACAGAGACTGATACACACACTGAGGAATGTTTGAATGCTGAAAGAGACAAGCACTCATCATCCAGAGCAGTTGAAAGTGAGCAATCATTAAATATGTTCCATTCTTCTCCTGAGCGGTGTTGGGCATTATAGTCTGAGAGAATTGGACATACTGAAACTTCATTATAATTGACTGAATCAGGGGATTGTTATTTTCTGATTGAAAAACCCAGCCTGATCAGCTGCTCTAGCTTCTCTGCCTGAGATAACAATTTAGTTTTAAGAGCTAAATTAGAGAACTGAAAAAAGAGAGAGATCAGATCTCTCTCCAAGCTGCTTGGTCTATCAAAGTCTCATCCCAGCATAAAGAAATGGAGCAGATCTCCTTTTCCAGTCTGCTGCCTTCCAAATGTGCTGAACTACAATAGACATTAACCACAGCTGACGGTGCTGGCTATTCTTAGAATTTATGAATGCATTTATTTGAATTATATATTTTAGCTTTGTTTTTAATTTATGTCTGATTATTTACTTTGTGCTTTAACTTTTGTATTCTATGATTCTTAACTATATTATTTTAAATTACTGCAAGCCACTTTACATACTGGAATGGGATATGAATAAAGGTTAATAATAATCTTTATAATAATAATAATGTGGGATATGAAAATGATGATGATGATGATGATGATGATGATGATGATGCCCACTGCCTGGTGCCTATGCCAGGCAAATACTTTTTTAAAAAAATCTTATCCTCTTCAATGTTATAAAATACTTAATTTTCTAAATAGCCTTTTGAGGTATTGCGAGTTGTTATTTGCACTTCAGTTTTGATTTTGATGTTTCATGGATTCTTTTTTAAACAAAGTTTTTGTTGTGTTTTCTAAGCTGTCTTTGGAATGGTGATTAGCACTGAAGGTTCAGAGAAAATATTATAAAAACACATAAATAAATAGCAAGGTATGATCTGGGATATGCAGAGAAGGCTGACAGATGATCCCATAGTTGAATACTGATGTTAAGATAATACACAAACCATGGTTGGCCACAATGTATTTTCACAGTGTGAATCTACTTCCATGTAGTTAAGTGCTGGTTAGGCTATACTACCCTTTGCAGGGAACTAATATTGCATCTCCAGCTGTAATCTGTGCATGTGCTTGCCGTTTCCACAACCCCAGTGAATCAAATGATAGACTGAAGGCACTGACAAATGGTCAAACACTATCTAAAAATGTGCAATTGCAGGTGCAATACTTATACCTGAAGAGCTCCACTTAGGCAGCTGTGAACCTAAATATGGATGTTATGCCAAGGCCAGAAAGGTATAACCTCATGCCTAAGGAAACATATATGTGTGTCAGACACCAATAGAATGCCAGCCATAGTCAGAGTTGACAAGTTTCGTGTTGCCCCCTTGATAAACCCTGTCCTGGGGTCTACAACTTTCATATAAAATTAATCTAACTCACCAGAGAGGTCACCTGAATGCGCACGTAGGCAACAAGTGTCGTACAATCGAAAGAACCAGGTCAGGCCAGTAAAATCCCCAGTCACGTAGCCACAGGAGACCTCATGTTGTGAGAACCCATGGTGGACAAAAGGTCCTTAATCTTTAAGGAGTCCACTTGAAGGGAGTAAAAGTGTTCCCGGAAAGATGGGCACTGGAAGCCATAAAATCTTATCAAATCCATCTCCAGAAACTCACACCGCAGCCTCAAAGCAGAGGAAGATCCTGTTACTAGGATGACACCTTGTTATCTTCCAATATCAGAGAAATGCCAGGTGTGGAGCTGTTTTTCTTTTCTGTCCCTGTTTGTTTTCCCTGGGAATGGATTTGCCTTTAAAGTGAATTTTTCCTACAAATAGTCCCTGTTTTTGGGCTAGTTAGGAGAGAAAGGCGAGGCAAGGAGAAAGAATATGATGCCCTCTGGTCATACCAACTAACCAGTCCGCCCTCCCTCCTCAGCATCTCTTCGCTGAGCTGCTGTTCGATCGCTGCTTCCCGGACCAAGGACTTCAGGAAGAGGTGCAGTATCACCCAAGCTGTGAATCCCTCAACAATCCCTCTATCTTATTTCAACTCTTTATTTCTATTAGCCCTTGGATGCATGTGTGCGTGTTTGCGTTAGTGCGAGCTATTACTGTTCAATAAAGTCATTCATTGGACCTTTTTGTGTGATTTCTGACTGAGCCTGACCCCGTAAACATTGGGTAAAAGATCCTTAATTACCCTGCCTTTTTTGCATTGCTAAGGTAGTGCACATAGCTAATTTTCCCCACAAGTGATAATTTTGAAAGGCATTGGGAACCCCCCTAAGGGACCTCCAGCAAGCAGAGTAACATTCGGATTTAAAGAAAACAAAACCTACAGTCTTGAGTTATGCGCAAGCATGGAGACTTGGTTAAAAGAAAAAGATCAGAGCTTAATGTGGTGGTTAGAAGCCATGTTGCAATCTATTGGGCTAGCAAAGGTTTGGGATGGGATGGTTAGGCTTGGGATGGTGGATTCTAGTTAGTATAGGGATAGAAATCTTGTGCCTCTTCAAAGGGAAAAATCAGTGTTTTGGCATATCTTCAACAAGTACAAGACTTTGAAGTCAGGACAAAGGATCTCAGCATGGTCAGGTCATAAGTTCAGGAGGATCAGTCAGAGACCCAGACCTGATGGTTTTTAGATGGTAAAGTACCTAAACCTAGGGAACAATAGTGAATGAAGCTGCTAGAAGGAGCATCCAAAAAGTCAACATCCGATTACCTCTTCCCACAGAAATGGTCCTTTTGTTCCTTCACCTGTCTAGTCACTAAGACGCTACTGTGATTTCCTTCAATGCTTTGTCACCTGCCACAAGGACAATCAGAACCTTCCAGACCTCTTTTATCAGCTCTGCTAGAGAGCAACTAACACATTCCCGTTCAAGGCAGAAAAGGGGTATTTGAACCCTGGCTCCAAGTCTGATGATTTGTAGCACATAGGGGTGTCACTCTGTCCATTTGCTCTCCGATTCTCATGGCCTGTCCTACCCTCAGCCTCCTGGGTTTGACCCATTTCATTTTAGTCTCCTGCACCTGGAACAGTTATTACCACCCACTTCACCCTACAGTTCTTGCTATCCAACCCTTCTCACCTTTACCTTCACTAGTGTTATATGGTTCATGAGACTTTTAGATTGATTGTGTGTGCATGTGTGAATTCCCCCAACAAAGACATTCTTTTGACTCTCAACTGGTGTCATACAGTTAGTATTTGTATACAAATGGAAAATGTCCCATGGTTACTCTCATCTTGCAAGCCTCCTTTGAGTTATAATTCTCCATCTTTCTAAGGAGATGCTGGCATTGCTGGAGGACCTCAAGGCCCCCTACCTTTTGGGGTAACACATGCATGTGTAAGACACCAACAGGATTCCAAGCAAGTGCATCTTTGGGTCTGAAGGTGATCGCTATAAAGGGAAAGAAAGCAAACTAATTACTATTTCTAGGAAATGGCATTCTCTGATTTGTTGCAAAGACTGGAACAGAGCGGCTTTCATTTGAATTTTGTGTGAGAAGAACCATTAGGATCAATACTGTGTCAGGGATAATTTTCAGATTTCAAGAGCCTTGGCAAGTGGAACAGATTTAGATTATTGGGAGTTGTTTAACTGCATGAAAAATCATGCCGTTTTAAAGTATTTATAGAGACTCCTTGATAACACACAATGTACAGATTGGCTGTAGTCAGCCAGACTTTCTTATCTTTCCTGTTGATTCATTTGGTTATTAAAATCACAGTATGCTTTATTAGTGATCTGAGAAAAAATGTCATGCATTTTCTCTTGCTCTGTTATCTTTATGAACACTCTTCAGGGATACCTGTTCATGTAAGGACCTAGCCACATGCAAAATGAAAACCTGGTGGTAGCTGCTAGATAAGACACTTGAACAAGGAAACAGCTCACTCGAAGAGGCTTGACTAATAATGTGCTTGAGAAAAACCATCCTTAATCACACTGCCAAGTTTCCACAGGGCTCATTCTGTTCTTGCAGGAGACCAGTGTGCACCAATTCACCCTGGCTCCTATGAGACATTGTACAGTGCTCACCACACAATGCAAAGAACCTCTGTCCATCCATTACTCCCTTATTCTAAGGCCATAGACACAGATCCAGGATGGCTGTGGTCTTAGCACCCATGACTGACATGACACTTGGGTGCCAGGAACTCTGAAGTTAGTTTGGAAGCTGGGAAGAGCCACCAGAGCACTGCAGAGTAAGCTGAATGAGATGGGACCAAGTTCCAGGCCAGAGGCATCTAAACCCTCACTAGAAAATAAAAGGAGGAGGAAGAAAGAGAACTGAGGACAGGAAACAGGTAAAAAGGAGGATGAAAGGTATTGGAAGGTTGGCCATATTATTCACCTTATTCTATGCATGCTACCAAGTGCTCATTTGGACCAATAACTGACCTAGGTGGCAAATTTTCTTTTTTAAAAAATTATGAACGTTTCTAACTGTTCTGGAAGTCAAAATATGAAAGAAAATATGATGTGCTATTGCTTTCCAGGAACTGAGCTTACCGCTGACTTCTAGTTTTAAGATATGAGTGGAGTCTTACGGCTTCATGGAGATTTCAATCATAAAGTGATCCTTTAGAGAAAAATATAGTTAAGTTTGCAGAGGGAAACTCCTGTGCATGCAAAAATGCAATTACTATTAATCTGCACTGTACAAGCACGGTTGCTTTACGTGATTCCTCTCTCCCTCTCCAACCAACCACTGTCAAATAGATTTACTTCTGAAGAACTGACCTGCCCACAGGAGTTCATCCTGCCAGCTTTGTGACGGATCAGGGATTTGAACTTCTGTCTCCCAGGTCCAAGACCAGCACTGTAAGTATTATAATATATTGGTAATTTCAGATCAGTATTTACTGTATGAATGGTGTCAAGTCTAAGGCCATTTCCGCTTTACACTCTTATAGCGTGATTATTCCACTTTCAACTCCTATGGAATCCTGGAGTTTGCAGATTCAGGAGGGGCCAGGGTAGTGGGGAATTTTTCCAGGGTAGTGGGGAATTCTGAAATTTGATGAATACAGAGACAGTGCAGATTGTTGGCTTCCATGTCAGTTGGGTGGAAAACCTGCTCTCGGATTTTACTCTGAATGTTTAAGGAACTATCCAGAATGCGGTTCTCTGTTCCCAGAGCAAATTTAGCATCTGAAAGGCTCTTTTAAAGCTTAGGCTAAAACCTGGAGTGGATTCACTGCTCCACTGACATGAAATCCACCTCCCAAAACTGTACAGAGATCATTGTATAGGTACAAAATGTTCTGGGTTCCCTCTCCATTAAGTAAAGTGACAAAAAACAGCACTCGGCTTGCTTCAGAAGGAGTACAACTCTCTTCACTCACAAGTTATATCAAAGAGAAAGATATTAAAAAAAATACCGAGAGTTTCTCTCAACCATTCTACTACCTGCAATGATTTGTCTTCAATAAATCATTTATCAACAGACTCAAGGAAATGTTAATTAAATCCATATATGTGATCGCTTGCATCGAAAGGGTTTCATTACCTTTAAATTATTAAGCAAATGGATCTAGATGCAATTGTGACTCATCTAGAGGCACTCACAAAACTAATGACAAAGATGTTGTGTCGCATAATGAAGTACAAAACCAAGGAAAGTGTCCTGCTGTTACTTCCATGGAATCATAGCTTGAATTCATACTGGCATTTTACATCAGGTTAATCACAATTGCCCAGAATGGTGAGAGGCCTGGAAGCCACGCCCTATGAGGATAGACTTAGAGAACTGGGTATGTTTAGTCTGCAGAAGAGAAGGTTAAGAGGGGACATGATAGCCATGTTTAAGTATTTGAAGGGATGCCATGTAGAGGAAGGAGAGGGCTTGTTTTCTGCTGCTCCAGACACCAGGACAAGGAGCAATGGATTCAAGCTGCAGGAAAGGAGATTCCACCTGAACCTCAGGAAGAACTTCCTGACAGTCAGGGCTGTCCAGCAGTGGAATATGCTGCCTCGGAGTGTGGTGGAGTCTCCTTCCTTGGAGGTTTTTAAGCAGAGGCTTGATGGCTATCTGTCGGGAGTGCTTTGAGGGTGTTCCTGCATGGCAGGGGGTTGGACTGGATGGCCCGTGTGGTCTCTTCCAACTCTACATTTCTATGATTCTATGATTCAAATACAGACAGAAGGGTCCATTCATACAGAGGACTGATGGAGATGTACAGAGATGACTGGATGTGCGTCCACCTAAAAGAAGTTTGTGGGACTCTTTGGGCCACCAAAATGGCCCTGGGGGCACAAGTTGCACTTTGCCTACCTCGATAGGATGAGATTGCATACAGGACTGGATGCGTTTTGGCTTTCCATTGAACTGGATGGATCTGCTTTTTTGATGCAGATAGTTATTCTTATCTAGGTCCCACTGGTTCTTTCTATGTAATTAGTTATGGATTACTGGAGGTGCTTTGGAGTCATAAACTACCATTGTCAGTGGATAATATTTACCTCTGCTGCTAAACTGAAATAGTGAAATTGTGGGGAGATTTGTGAACCGTTTCTTTCAATTGCCCCCAAAAGTATCATATTCTGTTGATATTCTAAGTGGCTCCACAAAAAGGGATGACAGTGTTAAATATGCTGACTGATATCTATGCTCTGCCAGTGGTGACCCTATATCTTTTTCCTTTCAGGTCACTGATTTCGTAGATGGTGCAAATATGAACCTCATTTATTTGGATTTCAGCAAAGCATTTCATAAGGTCTCCCATTATGTTTCAATGAAAAAACTGATTAAATGTGGACTAGATGGGAACACTGTAAGATGGATCCATCACCAGTTGGAAAACCATGCTCATAGAGTCACCATCAATTACTGTGCTTGAAACCGGAAGGAGGTTTTGAGGGGAGTGCCACAGGGTTCTTTCCTAGAGCCATTAGTCTTCAACATAGAATCAGAATTATGGAGTTCAAAGGGACCCTATGGGCCATCAGGCCCAACATCCTGCAGGATCTCCAGCTAGAGCCTACCTGGAGGTTGCTGTCCAGCCTCTTTTTGAAGACATCCAGAGAAGAAGACCTCACCACTTCTCTAGGGAATTGGCTCCACCGCTGAACTATTGTCAATGCTAAGAAGTCCTTTCTAATGTTCAATTGGCATCTACCCTCCTGTAATGTAAAACTATTAGACCTGGTCCTATCCTCTGAGGCAGCAGAAAACAAGTCTGCACCCCCCCTTCTCTGAGGGAGCCCTTGAGGTATTTAAAATCGTGTCACCCCTCAGTTTTTAATTCGCCAAGCTGAACATGCCCAGGTCTTCACATGTTTTGTTCTCCATAGCTCTTATCATCCTCATTGGCCTTCTCTGTACTCACTCCAACCTGTCTATATCCTTCTTAAAATGAGGTGCCCAGAAATGAACACAGAGTAGTTGGCCCTCCACATTTGCGAGTTTGACTTTCATGGATTTGATTATTTGTTAGTTTTTCCAACCGCTGCCTCACCCCCACCTCAGGTGCTTCTTTTCCAGTGGAACCTTCCCTCTTGGTAGCTTTGGTCAGGCCATGCAACCCTTTAAAAAGCCACCTCTGGTCCTTCTCCATGACCACCACCAACCATTGCTTGGCCAGCTAAGGATGGATTGTAGCCCAATTTCTCAGCACCATTAACCCTTTCCCAATGCCCACACCCACCCAAGAAAGGAGATGGGCAAGAGAGGGGAAGTACAGGGCCACCATGCCCACCAATTCACCTGACGTGGTTTGGACCCTGGGTGCCCGTTGTCCCCACCATGCTTGAGCCCCCTTCCCACAGACACACACACACACATTTTAATAGTTGTGATTTTTCCACTTTCTCAAGGTTTCTGCACCCATAACCCTAGGTAATGTAGAGGGCCTACTGTATTCCAGATGAGGATTGACCAGTGCAGAATGTAGTGGGACTATTACATCCTTCAGCTTGTTAACTATTAATACAAGCTCAGATCACATTTACCTTCTTTGCTGCAGCATCACACTTCTCACTCAAGGAGCTTGAGAAGGTAGTGGGATAGAAAGAAGCCCCCCCCCAAAAAAAAAACCTTAGAGCTTTAAGGGGATCATAAAAAGAGGTTTAATTCTTTCTTACTGCTTGGACAGAATGCTATCTGAATCCATTTCATTAGAACTCTGCAAATGAATAGAACCAGCACAATTTGACTGTTAGAATAAGACTTTGGAGACCAGGGTTCGAATTCTTGCTCAACCATGGAAACCCACTGGGTGACCTTGGGCAAGCCACATTCTGTCAGGCTCAGAGGGAGGCAAAGGCAAACCCCCTCTGAATAAATCTTGGGGAAAAAACCCTGTGATAAGTTTGCCTTAGGGTTGATATAAGTCAGAAATGACTTAAGGCACACACCACCACCACCACAAGCAATAACAAGAACATAAACATAGGCTGATAACTCCCTCCCTTCCTCTTTAATAGTCAACAGAGGCAGCTGGGATCTGGGCATGCTTATGGGTACAATCTTAGAAAGTATTCAGTTATGTGAGACTCAGGTGTACTGGCATGGTCTGGTCATTAAGTAGCCACCCCCATAATGAAGCCTTTCCTTGCTTAGTTTGGTATAGTTAATTACTAAGTTGCCACTGCTACCACCCAGCAAGAATATGCCTATATAGCTCAGATGGAACATCTCCCCAAATGAACCTTGGTAACATATTCTTGTTCAACAAGACCTCATAACTTTGCCAATGACTTTGTAGGACGATAAGCTGGGGTTTTTTGTTTCCTTGTTTTGTTTCCCTGATAATTTGTTATTCCATCAGACAGGCTAATTACTGACTCTTCTTG
The DNA here is from genome assembly GCA_948474755.1 of Ctenosaura bakeri. Taxonomy (NCBI): domain Eukaryota; kingdom Metazoa; phylum Chordata; class Lepidosauria; order Squamata; family Iguanidae; genus Ctenosaura; species Ctenosaura bakeri. The sequence goes on along the minus strand of CAOLHI010001005.1, from coordinate 425,900 downwards.
AGCGTAATTGCAGGTGCTCTTGAGAGTGGATTAAATGGATGGCTCTCTAACTGTCGACCCTGCTTTCTGGCTCTCATTCAAGTGTGGAGGTAAGGAAAATGTTTTGTTTAGGCTCACTTGCTTTGACCATCAGGCTATTGGAGATATGGGCACACACCAAAAGCAAGAGGACTCAAAATACACACATGCATAGATTGCAATGCAATGTACATTGGGCTGCCCTTGAAGATGACATGGAAACTGCAGCCAGGGCAAAATGCAACAGCTAGGCTGATGACCAGAACATCATATAGAAACAAATTGATGCCAGATTTAAAAGAACTGCACTGACTGCCAATGTGCTTCAGATGTGGTAATGGTATTTAAAACCCTAAATAGTTTGGGATCTTGGCCCTTGGAGCACCTAAGTCCACTGATATCACAGCAAAAAGCTACCATGATAAATATTTAAATAGATAGATATACTGACCAACAGATTAGACAGACAGACAGACAGACAGACAGACAGACAATAGCCTGCTTACCTACAAAGTATACTGAATTTTGAGAAACTAATTTCTTTACAAGAAAGGTGAAGTAATAGCTGTTTATCCCCTGGTAATCTCCCTTCCTAATCCTTGCCAAGCCTGCCTTTGCTTAGCTTCCAAGATCAGACAGGATTTAGTACTTTTAAGGTATTTAGCTAGTCATCTTCAACTTCTAGATTGTAAATCATTTGACCACCTGAGTTTAGAAGCAATGGATAAATAAGATGAACTGAAAAGATCTTCATAAAGCTAGAATCCTGTTGGAGTCTATCATATGCCTAAGTTCCACTATGGAAGAAGTTTGACATTTTTGTCTGATTTGGAGCATCCACATTCAGTTTAGCACTGCAGACAAGTTGTTCAAACTTTTTGCACATGATGAAGACATGCAAAATTCTCATGAAGGAGCATTACCCATTGTGTATGGATGCACAGGAACATTTGGCTTCACTTTCAGGTGCACATTTGGTATCTTAGTTCAGTAGTGATGTTGCCATTCAACACAAATGCTCTATAGCACAATCCAAGCATAACTCTGCATGTGGAGAATTACACTATGCAAGTGCCTTGTAGGAATAAGTCCATTGTACTATGGTCACATGAGGCAATTTCTATAGATAGCAATAGCAGTAGCAATAGCAATTACATTTCTATGCTGCTTATCAGTGCAAATCACTCCCTAGCCTGTTTACAATGTGTTTTAGCTAATTGCCCCCCACAAGCTGGATACTCATTTCACTGATCTACAAAAGGATGGAAGGCTGAGTCAATTAGAGCTCAGCAGGATTGAATTCACAACGTTGTGGCTGCAGTACCAGCATTTCACCACTGCGCCACCAGGGCTCTATGAGGTTGCTGGCAAGAAACACAATTTCTGCCCTCCAGGAAAAGCTACCAGTTAAGAAAACAATGCAAGTTAGACATTGAAAGAAGTTTCTAAAATTCTGAAGGCTATAGTACATTATCAAGACTGAAATTGAATTTGGAGAAGCTTGTCTCACCGGAGTCTCCAACCTGGATGTGATTTGTTTATTCCATTTGGATGCTGACAATAAAACGGTGAGCGCAGAGAAGTGAGATCTCTTGGGAGGCATTTCGTTGTGTGATGTTTGCCTTTTCTGAATCTTCAGCATGGGGGATTTTTCTCCCCACTTCATCTCTCATGGTGACAGCTGCAAACAATCCTACAGGTCATTTGAAGGACCATGTTCTCCCATACAAACCTGCTGGTATTTTGAGATCTTCTAAAGAGGCCCTGTTATCTGTCTCAGCTAAGGATGTAATTCTTCACTAATTTCTTCTTGAAGGCAGGAAGGAGTAAGTTTAGCAATTTTCATCCTGCTGTGAGAAAGTGTTTGAAAACCACACAGTTTTTGAAGGCAATTGAGAATTTGGGATTTGTTCTCTGTAAAATTCACACGTGGTTGTTTGTATAGAAAACAGCATTTTCTGCACAAGAAACTGTATTTTCACTGCAGAAAATAATATTTTAGTGCTTAATTCCTGTACAGAGAATGCACAGGATTCCTGTACAGAGAATGTCATTTCCTGTGCAGAAAATGCTGTTGCCTAAGGAAATCGCCACTTGCAAAATTTGTGCAGAATAAATCCCAGACTATGCAGATTCTCATCAGTCCAGGATTCTTCTTTCCAGGGTTCCTCAACATTTAAAACAATATGTTTTTCAACCATTTTTCAAATATTTTGAATAGTCTTTGCATCATTGATCCTACCATCCTCACAGATACATTCAATGGGAACACAGGAGAGGATCTTCTGAGTGTCTGCCCCCAGTTTCTAGAACCCCCTTCCCAAAGAGGCTGGACTAATTTCCTCCTTGCTATCTTTCTACAAGAAGGTAAAGATTTTTCATCATCATCATCATCATCATCATCATCATCATCATCATTTCAGCAGGCCTTGGAATACTGATTGGTTAAAGGAGAAGGACAATGCATAAAGTGCCAGACACATTTTGTTGTTGTTGTATATTGGTTTATCTTATTAACTAGTCTAGATTTTCTTTATGGTTTAATTGCTTTTAAACATTTACATGCCGTGTATTTTTAATTACATTTTTTAATTGCTGCAAGGCATCTTGCATCATGAACTGGGGAAAAGGAGAGATGATGGTGATGATGATGATTTCTTCACCTCTTGAACATCAGTTGTGAGTTTGAAGCCACAATGAGTCAGTCATTATCTAGTCTGCAATCTAGTTGCTTAGTGACATATTTTCATTTGGAGAAAGGAAGGACTGTACATGGGATCCTTGTACCTTGGACATAAGAAACAGAAGAAGCACATGTCTGCAAATAAGACAAAGGGTCTCAGAAAAGCCAGGAACTCTGATATAGCCCAGGAGCTGATACCACTAAATTCTAAGCAAACTAAATTGGACCAATATTTCCTGCCATCTAGTGCCAACCAAAACTCCTCCAAGGTTGTAATTCCAATAGAAAATCATCTCAATCCACATCATATTATTGATGAAGTGCAGACATTCTTGGAGTTTAAGATAGATAGGAGAGCCAATAATGAAAATCCCCCTAATGGAACATTACATCTCCTTAATGGGAAAACTGAATTATTTGATCTGTTTGAAAAGTAATATGTCTTATAATCAGTCAGATATTTAAGGATATATACAGAAAAATAGAGCCTATCAGGTATAGGCTGGATATTGTGGCTTTGAAAAGTGGAAGTTGCCAGATATGATGGATAGTTTATCTCAATGTTTTCAGTTCCTGAAAGATGTCAAGAATGATGAAACAGATTTTCTTGGTATAGCTCTGGGATGCTTGAGAATATTTTCCCCTACAACGATGGGAAATAGCACAGCTTTTCTATGAAAGTTTCACAGTTTGCCCAGAAAATGTCATTTTCTTAAAACTGTGTAGCTTTCAGCACAGAAACTGAAACTATGCAACTTTCTATGCAGCATGGCTGGGTAGTAGTACATGTGAAAGGAATCTAGAAGTCTTGGTAGATCACAAGCTGAACATGAGTCAACAGTGTGATACAGCAGCCAAGAAAGTCAACACGATTCTTGGTTGTATCAATAGGAGTATGGTGTCTAGATCAAGGGAGGTAATGGTACCACTCTATTCTGCACTGGTTAGACCTTATTTGGAATACTGTGTCCAGTTCTGGGCACCTCAGTTCAAGAAGGATATTGACAAGCTGGAGTGTGTCCAGAGGAGGGCAACCAAAATGGTGAAGGATCTGGAAGCCATGAAGCCCTATGAGGAGTGGCTTAGGGAGCTGGGTATGTTTAGTCTGCAGAAGAGAAGGTTAAGAAGGGACATGATAGTCATGTTCAAATATTTGAAGGGATGTCATGAGGAGGGAGCGGGCTTGTTTTCTGCTCCTCCAGAGACTAGAGCCCTTTTCACACGGGCTTTCTCTCGCGAAATAGTCCCGTGAGCCTCGCGGGAGTGGGAGCGTCACTCTGCACGACGCACTCCCACTTCCACCGCGCTCACGGGGCTGCAGTGGCGCGATCGCAGTTTTTTTTATTTTCACCTTGAAGTGAAAATCACCTGCACTCGCGCAACGCTCCCGGCGCCCACTCGCGCTTACCTGCTGTGCGGAGCGTCAGGGAGGCGACCGGGTCGCGCTTCCTTCCCTCCGCGGTGCCTACAGCTCCCACAGGCCCCTGCGGAAGGAAGGGGTGGGGCGCTAGTGCGACGGACGCGCCAGCAGGAAGCGCCTGCGGAAGGAACGGGGGGAAGCAGCAGCCTCCTGGAGGAGGCTTCTCGCACGAGGTGCCCTCCCCCTCGCGTGAGAAGCTTCAATGCGAAAAGGGCCTAGGACAAGGAGCAATGGATTCAAGCTGCAAGAAAGGAGATTCCACCTGAACCTCAGGAAGAACTTCTTGACAGTCAGAGCTGTCCAGCCATGGAATATGCTGCCTCAATGGAGTGTGGCGGATTCTCCTTTTTGGGAGGTTTTTAAGCAGAGGCTGGATGGCCATCTGTCGGGAGTGCTTTGAGGTGGGTTCCTACATGGCAGAGGCTTGGACTGGATGGTCCCTGGGGTCTTTTCCAACTCTATGATTCTATGATTCTTTATGGAAAGGAAATGGTTCAGCATTCAAACTAGCAAAGGCTGCAGCTTCAGTCAGCCAAAGTTTTTTTTTCTGCTATAAAACATTTGGTTTATGTAATATTTAAGCCCACAAAAGTGATGCAAAAAAAGACTATAAACATAGGTTTTTACAGCAAAGCTGCATAGTTTCTCAAACTCTCAAAAGCTCCATAGTTCATGTTGTATCAGGCACACACACAAAAAAAGTTCTCACAACTTGGGGTAACCTTTGACCTGCCATTTTCTTCCCAGATAAGTTTTAAAAGGGGTACAGCATAAACCTGAGGAAAGTAAGGTGGTTCCAGAAGCTGATGCAACCACAACCAAAGAAACAAAAGTTATAAGTTGCACAAACAACATTACATTGAGAAACATGAAACAGAAAAAAAGAATTATCAATGGGGAGAAAATGCAGAAACTTCTGCATTAGGATTGTGCAAGTAAGACTTATTCAAGTGTCTTGGCAATCAGCACAGGAACCAAACACGGTTCAACTGAGTGCTTTGTTTCTTTTTGACAAAAGAAGAACAAGCAAAATTAAATTATTCCCTGCTGATGCCATTTCAGAAGGATTTCCTATCATTAAAAGGTGTTTCATTTGTCAGGGAAAAGAAAAGAAAAGAAATACAAAAAAAATTGAATGCAAGAACTCTTGATGTTTCCAAGTTTTTCATTAGTTTTATGATTTTAGAGAGCGGTAGGGATTTTTCATTTAAGAAGAAGAAAGCTATGATCCCACCTTTTGGGGGGTTTGTTTCTAGCCATAGTCTGAAATTAAAGTAGTATAACATGATCTCATAGTGCTCTGCCACGCATCTTGGGATGTAAACTATGCTCCTTTATGCAGTTTATATATGGAAAATTGTGTGGGCCATGATTTAAAATGTTTTTATGTATTAGAGAAGCTGGCACGCAGCTGTAAGAAGTGGCCTCATAACTGAAGGTAAAATGTCATTCCATCAAACCCCAGCTGGATTTTCCAGACATCCTAGAAATGAGGCTGATCTAAGATTGTTGGCTGCCTGAGGCCAAAGACTAAATACCCCCACCGTTAGCATGGCTTACACCTCTATCATGTGGCATAGCATGACTGGCAAGAAATATCATTTAATTGGCATGAAATATTAAAAATATTACACTTATGACTGGGAAACCTGCAGCAAGCAGGACTCTGGCTGTACACCTGGGATAGCTCAGCATGGCCTCAGCACAGCCAGATCAGAAGGATAAGAAGAGTTAAGCAAGAAAACCCAGAGTGAACAGATTTCCAGTAATTCTATCAACAGCCTGACATCCGAATGCAATGGTCCACGAAACTGCTCAGGTGCAGCAGGCAAGCATCCCTGCTGTGCACATTTGCTATCAAAACCTTCCCCAGTCACATTGTCCAACCAAAACATTATGAGGCTGCCAGGACTCCCATCAATGTTTTGTCACCCAAAGTAAGACAATCAGTCCATTCCAGATCTCTTCTGTTTACTCTGCCAAAGAGCAATTAACACTCGCCCCTTCAGGTATGTAAACCCTAGCTCCAACCCTGGCATTTTGCTACCACTTTGGACATCATGTTTCACCCCAGACTCTCATTCCTCCCATGCTTGAGCCATCTGTCCTTGATCCTCTGCTTCTGGACTCATAAATATTACGCTATATACCCCAAATCTCTCACTAGCCAACCTTTCTCTCCTTTCCCTTTGCTAGTCTTGTATAGTTCATGAGACTGCTTGATTTTTGCTTGATGTGTCTGTGAATTCTGCAATAAAACATTCTTTTGACTCTCAACTGGTGTTCTACAGTTAGTACAGGTATATACAGGTGAAAATTTCTTGTAGTTACCCCCTCTTTCAGGCCTCCTTTTGGGCTATAGTTTCACACCTTCTTAAGGAGATGCTGGCACTGCTAGTGGACTTCAAGGTGCCCCACTTTTTGGAGTAGCACCACCTCCAGTTCTACATAGGATAGTAGACTCTTAGAGTGGGAAGCGACCACAAGTGCCATCTAGTCAACTTCTTGCCATGCAAGAATATGTGACTCCTGAAAAATGTCCATCCGACATCAGCAGTCTGAGGCAATCTATTTCACTGTTGAACTGCTCTTATAGTAAAAAAGAAAAATATTCCTAATGGTTAGGTGAGATCTTTTTCCCTGCAGTTTGAATCCATATTTATGCATTTATGCACTCTATCCCACCTGCTATCACAGTACAAACAATTTAAAACATTTCCAGACTAATAGCACAGATAATTTGTACAATAGAATAAAAACATATAAAATGCAACAACAACGAAAACAAGTCCAAGAACAAACAGATAACCTCCCCCTTTAAAAACAACAATTTAAAACTATGTAAATGGGCACTTGAAATATACTAGTCTCAGAAAGCTGTAATAAAAAGCCATATTTTGGTTTGATGTCAGAAGAAAGTCAATTTTGAGGCCTGTTGATGGACCTCCAAGGGGTGGGCATCGCACCATCAGAGTGGCACCTCCAAGAAGACAAGGTGTCATTCCCTCTTCCCAGAACCCAGACAGGACCCTTTCCAACAGCCAAAACACAGAGACATGAATGGGACAATACTTACAGCAGACAATGTAGATGAAAAGGGGGGAGCCCAGGAGAGCCTAGGGGCATTTCTGCACTTGACTGTTATAGCGCTATTATTCCACTTGCAACATCCTATGGAATCTTGGAGTTTGCAGTTTCGGGAGGGGCCACATGGCCCCTCCCGAAACTGCAAACCCCAGGATTCCATAGGATGTTGCAAGCGGAATAATAGCGCTATAACAGTCTAGTGCAGAAATGGCCTAGGAACATTTATATAGCAAGGAGGCATCAATTAGGCAAACAGCTGGGGGAGGCTGTCAGCCTATATAAACAGGGAACAGGATAGGAAGAAGCCATTTCAGACAACTGATTGTATCAGTGGAAGAAGCATGCCCCTTGCTTGTGTTCCAAGAAATCTTGACCCTCACCTTGTCTATGGACTCCATTGCTGGCCTGTCACTCTGGATTTACTATGAATTCGAACTGTAAAACAATGACCAATCGCTTGCTAGCAAGCTGTTATAAACTTTGCTCATGGATGCTGATAAAAGACCCCAGTTAGAGGATTGTAAACCTTAGCTGGCTCCATGCCCCTCCACTTCATTCTGTGCCCACTGGTAGAGCACAGACTCTCCTGCAGACCTCAGTTTTCAGAAAGTGCTATAATTTTGGAAGCCACCTTGGGTCCCACTTTGGGAGAAAAGGCAGCATATGAATACAGTAAATATATAAATGTGTAGTGTGAATGAGTCCTTGTTTAAGATGGATTAAAAGCTTTTGAAAATAAATTATATATTTTTTCCTGATATCTTTGTATGTATTTCATACATATATATTTTGTCTGTGCTTTCATAGAATCATAGAATCATAGAATCATAGAAATTCAGAGTTGGAAGAGACCACACAGGCCATCCAGTCCAACCCCCTGTCATGCAGGAACTCCCTCAAATCAATCCCGACAGATGGGCATCAAGCCTCTGCTTAAAAACCTCCAAGGAAGGAGACTCCACTACACTCCGAGGCAGCAGATTCCACTGCCGGACAGTCCTGACTGTCAGGAAGTTCTTCCTGAGGTTCAGGTGGAATCTCCTTTCTTGCAGCTTGAATCCATTGCTCCTTGTCCTGGTCTCTGGAGCAGCAGAAAACAAGTCCCCTCCTTCCTCTACGTGGCATCCCTTCAAATATTTAAACATGGCTATCATGTCCCCTCTTAACCTCCTCTTCTGCAGACTAAACATACCCAGCTCTCTAAGTCTATCCTCATAGGGCATGGCTTCCAGGCCTCTCACCATTTTGGTCGCCCTCCTCTGGACTTGCTCCAGCTTGTCAATATCCTTCTTGAATTGGGGTGCCCAGAACTGGACACAGTATTCAAGATGGGGTCTAACCAAAGCAGAGTAGAGTGATACCAGTACCTCCCTCGATCTAGACACCATACTCCTATTGATGCAGCCAAGAATTGCATTGGCTTTCTTGGCTGCCGCATCACACTGCTGACTCATGTTCAGCTTGTGGTCTATGAAGACTCCTAGATCCCTTTCACACGTACTGCTATCCAGCCACGTGTCCCCCATCCTATATTTGTGGATTCCATTATTTCTGCCTAAGTGTAGGACCTTACATTTCTCTCTGTTGAATTTCATTTTGTTCGCCCTGGCCCAGCTCTCCAATCTATCCAGGTCATTTTGAATTTTGATCCTGTCCTCTGGCGTATTAGCAACCCCTCCCAATTTGGTGTCATCTGCAAATTTGATGAGCATGCCCTCTATTCCTTCATCCAAGTTATTGATAAAAAATATTGAACAGCACTGGGCCCAGGACAGAACCCTGTGGCACCCCGCTAGTCACTTCTCTCCAGGACGAAAAGCAGTCATTTGTGATCACCCTTTGGGTTCGGTCGGTCAACCAATTACAAATCCAACTAACCGTAGCCCTGTCCAGCCCACATTTTACTAGCTTCGTTGCAAGAATGTCATGGGGAACTTTGTCAAAGGCCTTACTGAAATCGAGATATGCTACATCCACAGCACTCCCTTCATCTATCAAGCTAGTAACTCTATCATAAAAAGAGATAAGATTAGTCTGGCATGACTTATTTTTGAGAAATCCATGTTGACTTCTCGTGATTACCGCGTTGCTTTCTAAATGATTAGAAACTGACTGCTTAATGATCTGCTCCAGGATCTTTCCGGGTACTGATGTCAGGCTGACTGGGCGATAATTATTTGGGTCCTCTTTTTTTCCCTTCTTGAAGATGGGGATAACATTTGCTCTCCTCCAATCTGCTGGAACTTCTCCTGTCCTCCAAGATTTCTCAAAAATTATAGCAGGTCATTCCAAAATGACCTCTGCTAGCTCTTTTAATATCCTAGGATGCAATTCATCTGGCCCAGGAGACTTGAATTCATCCAATGCGGCCAGGTATTCCTGTACCACCTCTCTACTTATTATGTGCCTCATTTCCTCTGCTTCCTCCCCTGCTCCCCAACCGCCAGGTTGAGTGCTTGTATCCTTCTGGGAAAATACTGAGGCAAAGAAGGTGTTAAGTAGCTCTGCCTTTTCTCTCCCCCCTGTGAGTAATTCGCCATCTTCTCTGCGTAGCGACCCTACTGTCTCCTTCTTTTTCCTTTTGCTGTGGACATATTTAAAAAAACCCTTTTTATTGTTTTTAATGTCTCTGGCCAACCTAAGCTCATTCTGTGCTTTAGCCTTTCTGACTTCCTCCCTACATCTCCTGGCTACTTGCTTAAATTCTTCTTTGGTGGTTTCCCCCTTCTTCCATTTCCTATACATGTTTCTCTTAACTCTTAGCTCAGCTGAGAGTTCTTTAGTCAACCATTCTGGTTTCTTCAGATGCCTTCCATTTTTCCTCCTTAATGGCACTTTGTAAGCTGCCATGCATCCCAGTGTTGAGGGGAAAGGCAGGATTTAAATGAACGCATTATCATCACCATAATCATCTTCGTCACCTCCATCATGTCTGTGTGCTTAGATTGGATGGTTTCCTTCTGCAGACAAACAGTGTCTGTGTCTGCAGTTCGTACCACATTTTCAAATCTTGATCAGGTCCCTAGAATCATAAAATCATAAAGTTGGAAGAGACCCCAGAGGCCCTCCAGTCCAATCCCCTGCAACGCAGGAGCACACATCAAACCACCCCCAACAGATGGCCATCCAGCTTCTGTTTAAAAACCACCAAAGAAGGAAACTCCACCACACTCCATTGAGGCATCATATTCCACTGTCGAACAGCTCTGACCATCAGGAAGTTCTTCCTAACATTTAGTGGAGTCTGTTTTCCTGTAGTTTAAATCCATTGCTCCTTATCCTAGTCTCTGGAGCAGTGGGAAACCAGCCCATTCTCCCTTTGATATGTCATCTTTTCAAATATTTGAACATGGTTATCATGTCCCTTCTTAACCTTCTCTTCTGCAGACTAAACATACTCAGCTCCCTAAGCCTCTCCTCATATGGCATGGCTTCCAGACCCTTCACCATTTTGGTTGTCCTCCTCTGGACACATTCTAGCTTGTCAATATCCTGCCCAGAACTGGACAAAGTATTCCAGATGAGGTCTGAGCAAAGCAGAATAGAGTGGTACTATTACTTTCCTTGATCTAGACATCGTATTCCTATTGATGCAACCAAGAATCACATTGGCTTTCTTGACTGCTGCATCACACTACTGGCTCACGTTCAGCTTGTGGTTTCTGCTCCAGTTTCTGACCAGTCCCTTTCACTGGATGCCAACTGTTATTGCCCCTCACCATGCTTTTAAATTTTACCTTTAGGAGCCAGTAATCACCAGCAGGGCAAGGGATTTGCAGAAGGAAATAGGTATAGAAACTTGATGTGAATTGGGGGCATGCAAAAGCTTTTCCTTCCAAATAAACGTGATGCATTTAAGTCTTTATTTTTTTAAGGGATTGACAATGTAGAGAGCTAAGAAAACACCCTTTCTGGACTGAAGAACCACGAATCCTTTTGGCTAGAGTATTCATGATGTTATATGCCAAGAGGAATCTTTCCCCCAGTTCTAATCATGTCACACAGAGTCTGGTCTCTCAAGAGGAGGGTATTGACTAAGAATTTCACTTTTCTCCTCCAAAGCAGTTCAAAATACAGAGGAGCTATTTTTAAAGAAATCCATTTAAAAGATGGCTAGCCTGCCTTCTGCCTTATCAAAAGAAGAGGAAAATGAGAAAGAAAAACAGCAATCATTCGCTTGTTGTTGCAAATTGGCTCAAATTTATATCCATTCCCCTAGTTTTATAGTACACTGAGAACTGCGAGATTAAAAGGCAAGCTGTAATCACCGTATGATTTTTGAGTCATCATATTCAAGGCTGCAAGATGGCAAATTGCCAGGGAACGGAAGGGTAAGGAAGGGATAAATGGAAACAGTAGAGGGTTTTTGTTTTTAATGTTTAAAAAAACTGATTTTGACTTTGCTTGTCCACCATCTCCCGCCTCCAAGGAATGCCTGAGAAAAATGTGTTCCTTCCCATCTAAGTGGTTTATTTAAAGCAAAGAGGCAAAGAGCTGTCTACTCAAGAGCTGTACTCAGCAAGAGTCATTTAAAACAAGCTCTCTCCCCTTTCCTTTCCCCCCAAGCTTGTCAGCTCCTTATCCATGTGAACTTGTAACTCTGATGAGATCATTCCCTCTTAAGACCTTTCAATGTCAGTAGGTTGGTGAATTTACTCCAGAATTTAGTCTAAACTTCAAGGAAGTTGCATGGAGACAGTGGCCAGAGGGTTCCATGTTAATGGTGCGGTGAAACCCAATCTGGGTTTAATTCCAAGGACTAGATCATAAATCAGGGTTGTCCAGCATAAATCCTCACACGTGAAGTTAGCCATTGACCATGTTATGAAACTCAGGGCCTTTCTGCTCTATATTGCTCTAGTGCTCTTATTCCACTTTCAACCTCCTATGGAATTGTGGGGTTTGTAGTTTCCTGGGGCCAAACAGTTTTCTGACTGAGAATTCTAAGCTGCAAACCCCAGGATTCTATAGGAGGTTGAAAGTGGAATAATAGCACTAGAACAGTATAGTGCAGAAAGGCCCCCTGTTGTCAAATGGCAATGTGCTGCAGCTGAATGCACCTGATATTTGCAAGTGAATGCATAACTGAATATGAGTGAGCATGTGCACCCACACGTGTATGTGTTTGGGCATCTGCATATTTATTAGCATGAATAATTTATTAGCATGTGTAATGCTGTTTCTACAATCTGAATACAGACATTCCAGATCAGGCAAAGATGTCCAACTGCTTCTACAGGGAAACTTGTGCATGCAGAAGATACCACAAGATTCTGGCACAGATTTTATAGGGGCTACCCAAAGTGCGGTGAATGTCTTTTGGGGACCAGTTTCAGTACTTTGGAAAGTTCTGTTAACATCAAAGTGAGTCATTGCACCCCTGACGTGGAAGCCATCAGTCGGCCCTTGAACGATCAAATTACTATGTGGAGTAAGAACCCACAGCTCTCAGTGGTCATTACAGGTCCGAAGGCAAGAAGTTAAGAGTTCAGTTCAAAATGGTTGTTCTTACAACCATTTTTCCCCCATTTTCACCCCAAATAATTTCCCCCATTTCCCCCCCAAATAATTTCAAATACCAGTATCCCTTCTACCTCTATAGAGAGACACACTTGAAGAACAGTCCGAATCCATTTCGAGGTCTTACAAGAATCAAAATCAAATCTTAGAGCTGACAAGGAATGTCTCCACTATGGAAAAGTATAAATGTTTCTTTGAGCACTTGAACTATGTTTTCAGCTCACGTTTTCTTTGTTGTCATGTGCCTTCAGGTCAGTTCTGACTTGTGGCAACTCTAAAGCAAACCTATCATGGAGGTAAGACTTTTTCAGAGGGGGTTTACCTTAAACTTCCTCTGAGGCTGAGAGAGTGTGACTTGCCTAAAGTCACCCATTATTTGATAATGTCTTATATTTCTGTCAGAATTTCCAAGATGCAGTAACTGAATTAGCCACTTGGGGGAACCAGATAATGTTTTCTTGTATTTTCCAATAGATCAATAGCAACAATAAAAGCAAAGAGCCAGCATAGTATAGCGGTTTGAGCACTGGACCATGTGCAAGTGCATACATGCAAATTCAAATATTCATGTACATTTGATTGCACATTCAAGATTAAATTCAGTTGCGCAGTATAAGGGCTGTATAGCACAATCAATGCATTAGCACACTTGTAAAGATTTATATGCAGCACAGATGTGGGATCTCAACCAATTGGATATACTTAGAGAAACCCCTATAGCACTTACTACGACGTGAGGTTTGGAAACAGGGTATAAAACTTCACGTCCCACCATGAGGAATGACCAGAGCTTTGGAAAAGTTCCTTTATTTAGAACACAACACTCAGACATGTCAGCCAGCATAGCCACTGGCTGTAGTTCTAGGTTCATCTCCTGGAATCTCCAGTTACAAAAGGTCTAAGTGACAGATGATGAGATACCTTATAGTGATGCTTTTACTCACTCTAGACAGTATTCAGCTAAAGAAATAACCCAAAGATCACTATAATCCAGTTTTCCATGTTCCAGCATGAACATCTTTGCTATATAATCTGAGACAGGGGGAAAAAAGTGCTTGTAATATTGAGATTTTCCAAGAGTGAAAATGTACTTCCTGTTATAATGGATAATGAAATTCTATGGTTATTAAGCAGCTATAAATGCTTTAAAGGAGCTGAAATGGACCACAATGAGATGTCTCATTTACAGTAGCTCAGTTTTCTGTGGTCTCTAACTAGCATGGATGTCATGAAACATGCATTCCTCTAAAATCCCCTGAGGAACACGAATGTTTATTTCCAGGCTGTGGGAATTTTCTCTCTCCCTCCTGAAATACTCCAAAATGGTGTAGAAATCATTGTTGTTTTAAAAGAGACTACTTTACAATACTCCACCGTGGGAATATGCAATGCCACTGCCTACATTGAGAGTCCTACCTACGATCACAGGATTTTGCTAACATCAAACTGGAAGGGTCATGGCACTAAACTGGAAGGAGTGTAGCTATGCCGGATGGAGAGGGGTGGGGCCCCTGAACGACAAGCCAGTGGGGGCTGTCTACCTCCACCTGCTCTATCTCTTAGTAACTTGTTACCCTGATTTCTGGGGGTCCCGCGAGGGACACCTAAGTGCGCTCCAAATTACAAAGGTGGGAATTAGTCAAAGGAGCACAAGCTAACAATATGAGAGGCAGGGCAATGGAGCAAGATCTTTTACCCAATGTCTACGGGGTCAGGCAGAGTCAAGGAGCAAACAGAAATAAATAATAATTTTTGTTTTTATTAAAATACAGCCAAACAAGTGTATGCAACACACTCACACAGAGAACTATAGAAATAAAGGTTGGAGTGGGATAGAGGGTTTTTGAGAGGAAGTTTGGTATGGGAAATACTACATCTGTCCTGAAGCCCGGAAAGTCTGAGCAAAAAGGTCCGTTGAGGTGGAGTTTCTCAGCATGAGGAGCTGAGGGGAAGGCTCGTCTAACAAAGCAACAGCAAGGTGGGATGGAAGCCAAGAGCGATCCGAGGAAGTGCTCAAAGTCAGGGGTTCTTATAGGGGAAAATGCAGCTGCAGGCTAGTCTGTTCTCAGGGACAACAATGAGTTTTGGGCTGGAGACAAAACCTCCGAAAGGTCAGTGATTTACATGATTGAGTTAAGACCGAATTGTCAATAGAGTAGCCAGTATGCAAATGCAGAGTGCTTGGCAGTTGAGTATTCGGCTTGTCAAGCTGCCTGGTCGGGGCAGGGAGTCCTTTGTAAGTAGCGTGAATACATAATGTGGTACTTGCCTTGAGGTCTCCTAAAAGCGGCAGTCTGGCTATTTCTGGCCTGCCTGTATTTGTTTGGAATATTTCAGCAATTTGCAGCCAAGCCTGTATGCGTGCTTGTCGGGGGGGGGCCTCTCAAGCACGTGGGAGGGAATAGGTAAATGAGGCCAAATTAGATATCATTTGATATCAATATCCCACAGGCTCAGGCTAGAAACTGCGGTAACAAACTGGAGAAACTCCTATGGAAGGAGAAGTAGCATCTGCCAGCAGGAAAGAGCTTGTACAAAAAGAATGAAATGCACAGATATAAGATGGGTGATACCTGGCTTGAAAACAATATGTGTGAAAGGGATCTAGGAGTCTTAGTGGACCACAAGCTGAAGATGAATCAGCAGTGTGATGGGGCAGTCAAGAAAGACAGCATGATTCTTGGTTGCAGCGATAGTAGTATGGTGTATGGATCAAGGAGGTAATAGTACCACTCTATTCTGTTTTGGTTAGATCTCACTTGGAATACTGTGTCCAGTTCTGGGCACCACAGCTCAAGAAGGAGATTGACAAGGGGAGGGCGACCAAAATGGTAAAGGGTCTGGAAACTATGCCCTATGAGGAGAGGCTTAGCCTCATGAAAAGAAGGTTAAGAGGAGACATGATAGCCATGTTTAAATATTTGAAGGGATGTCATGTTGAAGATAGAGCAAGCTTGTTTTCTGCTGCTCCAGAAACTAGGACATGGAGCAATGGATTCAAACTGCAGGAAAAGAAAACTCACCTAAACATCAGGAAGAACTTCCTGACAGTCAGAGCTGATCACCAGTGGAAGATGCTGCCCAGGAGTGTGGTGGAGTCACCTTCTTTGGTTGTTTTTTAAGAAGAGGCTGGATGGCCATTTGCTGGGGGTGCTTTGACTGTTTGTTCCTGCATGGCAGAGGGTTGGACTCAGTGGCCATTGTAGTCTCTCCCAACTCTATGTTTCTGTGTTTCTATGATTCTATGAGGCCAGGCCAGCTTTGGTACCTGCAGAATCTCTTGGGTGTGCACTTGACTCTGATGGGGGTCCTGGGGGCAGTGCTAGGGGCAATTTCACTAACATATGGCTCACCTCAGGCCACTATGCCCACAACAAGGGAAACATTGAGGTGCCCCTCACTCCTTCACCCCTTTCTCCTTCTATATCCCCAATGAATGGGTATCTCTTAATGCTCTGTCCAAAGCAATTTCCCCCCTCCAAAGGGTGGGTTCATGGAACAAACAGGGTGATGGCTGCTGCTCCTTTTCCTCCTCCTCCCCCCTTCTCCTACTTGTCTCTAGCCTACCAGAACTAACTTAACATTAGAGAATGAATGGAAAAAAGTAAACACTGGAGAGTTTCCTCCCCAAGAAAGAATACACTATATAGTTATAGCACTATGACCATTTCTGCACTACACTGTTACAGTGCTGTTATTCCACTTTTAATCTTCTATGGAATCCTGGGATTTGCAGTTTAGGGAGGGAGCTTTAGAATTCTCAGCCAGAGAGCTCTTTGGCCTCAGTAAGCTACAAACCCCAGAAGTCCACAGGATGTTGAAAGTGGAATAATAGCACTAGAACAGTGTAGGATGTAGGGTGAATATGGCCCATGTCTGGGCCATGTCCTTTGCCGCAAAATTTTAAATGAACTAGATTGAAACTTTCAGATTAGGAGATCTACAAGGATCGGACTCTATAGAGACTTAACAGCTACCAAGAAGGCCCTTTTCACATCCTTTTTTCTTGCGCGAGCGCCCCTTGAGCGTCACGTGAGTGGGAGCGTCGCTCCGTATGACGCACTACCCCTCGCGTGACACTCAGGAGGCTGAAGCAGGGCACGCTCACATGTTTTGATTTTTGGCTTTAAGCTGAAAATGCCCAGTGCTCGCGCAATGCTCGCGGTGCCCTCGCACACCTACCTGTGTGCGGTGCTTTGGCGAGCCGGGGCGGTCACGCTTCCTTCCCCCAGCACAGCCTAAAACTTCCAGACTGCACTGCGGAATGAAGGGGCGGGGCACTAGGGCAACGGTCGCGCTAACAGGAAGCAACCTGCGATACGAAGGAGTGAGGAAGCGGCAGCGTTTCGGATGAGGCTTCTCGCGCGAGATGCCTTCCCCCATCGCGCAAAAGGGTAATGTGCGAAAAGGGTGGAAAATATCCTGGTAAGTGGCACATTTGAAATATATAAGAATTCATTCGGAACCATTTGAATTTTTAAGATGACTTTACCTAAAGCCAAGGGGGAACGTTACTTAGCAGAGAGAGATTTAGCACATCAAAATCTACCAAAGAGATAAAATAATTTGCTTGCATTTAATGAGAAGAGTGAAAAGCTGTGTGGTGGAATGAATTGTGAGCAGAGGTTTGATGGAGCGGCACAAGGGAAAACAACGGACAAAATTGTTCCAAATCAGAACAGTTGCTATTTCATTGCGCTTTTCCCCCTCTTCTATGAGAGACGTTCTTCTACTCTCTCTGTTCATGGAGGACATGGACGAGTGTTTGAACAGAACTACTTTGGTATAACTTTTGGAAGGTGAGATTTCTTTTTTGACTTTTTGACTTCTGGATCTTTGGATTTGACCCTCCATTCTTTCTTTCTTTTTTCCCCCCAAATTTTAATTACTAATCAACACAATACATATAAATCAATATACAACAAATCCACACTTATATGTTGCCATACATTCCATAATAGATTATCAACGAACAGTGTAAATGGAGAATTACAGTATTATTCAATACACAATTATACCCCCAGAGAAAATATAAATGAAATAGATCAATCATTAGATAATTTTGAGTTTATCTATAACTAATATAAACTAATATAACCTAGAAGAACAATCGTTATCTTAGCCTAACGGTTATTATACCCCAGCCCAGACCTATTCTATATATTCAATATTTCTTATCCTAGAGTAGTATTATGAAAGTCTAAGATAAGAATCTAATTAAACTTAGACTTAGCAAAAGAAAACTAAACAAAATAAAAAAGGGGGGAGAGTATGAAAGAGATACAAATATAAGCAATATAAAAAGTAAAAAAAAAGAAAGAGGAAGGAAAGGGGAAGAAAAAGAAAAAAAGAAGAAAATAGAAAAGGGAATAAAAAAGAAAATGGAAAAGGATAAGAGATAATATGAGAGATATAAGATTATGAAAAGATAACATAATAAATACAATGAATTTACAACTCTTTTTTTTATGATTTACAGTTCTAAAAGAGATGTTTCTCCCCATCTCCCTTTCCATACACTTTTTAGAGCATTCCATTCTTGACTCACCACGTCTATACTTCGATTTTGCGGGATCATAGTTAACATATCCATTTGGTACATATCAAGAAGCTTGAATAACCATTCTTCAGATGTTGAGGTTTCTTTAATTTTCAATTTATTCACATACAATAATCTGGCCACTGTTATCATATATAAAAGAAGCCTTCCATATCTCTTTTGAACACTCCTGTTAATTCCTTTAATAAAAATAACTCTGGAGACATAGGAAATTGCAAACCGGTTATTGCTCTAATTTGATTGTGGATTTCCCTCTAAAATATTCTAGCCATTTTACATGTCCACCAGACATGAAAGAAAGTACCTATTCCCTTGTCACCCTTCCAACATTTATCAGATATATTTTTATATATATTTGCTAACTTTGTGGGGGTCAGACTCTCCTTTCTTTCTGATCGGCTCTGCCCAAGGAACAACGTGCTCCACTGGTAAGCTAAAATGATGACGATTTTGGGTCTGAGAAGGAGGTGGGGCTAAAGACATCTTGATGAAGATTCTTTTGGATGAAAGGAGACTGCTTTGAACTGGCTTCAATACTGTAACACTGTGACTTACTTGATCCTCCCTGGGAAATCCTGGCAATTTATTCTAGCGGGAGAAGAAAAACGGGAAGAAGTGATAGCAATTTGCAACAGAGACAGTGACAGTGAAAGAGGAGAAAGAGGAGGAGTGGCCAGAAGGATTCCTTTAAAAATATATATTTGTATTTGAAAATAGAACTCCCTATTAAGGATATTAGTATTATTTATATTATATGAATTTTTAAATCTGGGTGTTGAATATTTATCTATAAATTGTTAGTGATCATTTAAAATCTATTGATTTATTGAATAGCTGCACTAGGTCTAATTCACAGCTAAATATTTAATTATAAATTATGTTAAAAATATCTAATTATAATTATATTTAGAGTGCACTACACTGTTATAGTGCTATTATTCCTTATTCAACATCCTATAGAATCCTCTGAGGTCCCTCCCTAAACTTCAATCACCAGGATTCCATAGGATGTTCAAAGTGGAATAATAGCACTATAACAATCTAGTGCAGAAATGGCCTTGGATAGCCAGAGCTAGTGTACCAGCTGCCTCCAGTCCTTGAGATGTCACGTACCTTGATTACATCTACTTGGATTACTGTAATGCACTCTACACTGGGCTGCCTTTGGAAACTGTTTAGAAGCTCCAGCAGGTCCAAAATGCTGTAACCAGACTGTTGACTGGAACTGCTTACAGGGAAATATAAAACTCACCTGTTGAAACAGCTTCACTGGCTATCAGTTCATTTCCGAGCACAATTCAAAGCTCTGGTTATCACCAAGGGGTTCAAACCCTTTAAAGACCACATCTCTCAAAATGAGCCTGCTGGAGTTTTAAGATCCTTGAGATCTTTTCCATTGGGTGAACGCATGAGAGAGAGCCTGCTCAGTGGCTTCCACCAGATTGTGGAATTCGCTCTCACAGAAAGTTAACTTGGCCCCCTCTCTGCTCTCTTTTCACCTTTCTGTTTACCCAGGGCTTTTAGTATTAATTCTTTGTTGCAGAAGGTCTTCTAATTGGACTGTGTTGCATTGTATTTCTATTTTTAATCACCATCATTCTAAATGCCTTGAAAATGTTTTAAATTAATGTTTGTGGTATGACTGTTGAATTGCTTTTTAAACTTTTGTACTTCCTGTTATTTTAGTTGTGTTTTGCTTTAACTTAAAATGTGAACTGCCTTGGGAATATGTATTTAAGAGTAATTAAACTAAACTACTAAATCCCAGTGTTACCCTGATTCCTGGGGGTCCCGTGAGGGACACCTAAGTACGCTTCAAATATTGCAAAATTGGGAATTAGCAAAGGGCACAAGCTAGCACTATGAGACGCAGGGCAATGTAGCGAGATCTTTTACCCAGTGTCGAGGGGGTCAGGCCGAAACAAGAGTATGCAGCACACTCACACAGATAACTATAGAAATAAAGGTTGGAGTTGGATAGAGGGATTTTAAGAGGAGGTTTTGTGTGGGAAGTATTACACCTGTCTGGGTAGTCTGAAGAAGAAGTTCGTGGAAGTGGAGTTTCTCAGCACGAGGAGCTGAGGGGAAGGCTCGCAGAATGAAGCAACAACAAGGAGGGATGGAAGCCAAGAGCAATCCAAGCGATCCAAGGAAGTGCTCAAAATCAGAGGGTCTTATAGGGGAAAATGTGTCCATAGGTTAGTCTGTTCCCGGGGATAACAATGAGTTTCGGGCTGGAGACAAAGCCTCCGACAGGTCAGTATTTTGCATGATTGAGTTATGACAGAGTTGTCAATAGAGTAGCCGGTATGCAAATGCGGAGTGCTTGACAGTTGAGTATTCGGCTCGTCAAGCTGCCTGCTCGGGGCAGGGAGTTCTTTGTAAGTAGCATGCATACATAATGTGGTACTTACCTTGAGGTCTCCTGAAGCGGCGGGTCGGCTATTTCTGGCCTGCCTGTATTTGTTTGGAATGTTTCGGTGATTGTCAGCCATGCCTGTATGCGTGCTTGTCCGGGGGCCTCGCAAGCACGTGGAGAGGAATAGGTAAAGAAGGCCAAATTGTTGATATCAAATGATATCTAATATCCCACAAGTCAGGGCTAGAAACTACGGTAACACCAGGATCCCAAAGGATATTGCCGTGATATTTAATTTGGAATCATTTGTTCTACAATTGTGCGGTGTGCAAGGACATCAGCAGACCTTCTAATATTTCACAGATGAAAACAGGGGCACATGTCAGCAGACAACATCAGAGGGTGGCAAAAGTTATTAAGGAGGAAAGAAAGGCCAGATAGGAAACATGGAAACAGTTTGCATTTGCCTCGTCCAACTGAGAAGGGCAACATTCTGTCCTTTGCCTTGCTACTGAGTTAATTAAATGCAAACTAAATTTTTGCACTTTGAAATCTGTTTGCAGCAATAGAAATAAAGCAATGACAAAGGAGGAGAGTAAGGGGAGGAGAGAGAAGCCATGGCATTGTAGAACCTGGAAAAGTAGGACAATATAGGATTAATTAGACTGTCCCTACCAAATCAGTCCCTACCATAACTTCTGGTTACGCACTAGAAGTGTCAGACAGCAAGGCAAGAACAAAGAGAGCCTTGCCAGAGCAGACCAATTATCCATCTGGGCCAGCATCCTACCTTTAACTCTAAGCCAGGACATTTCAAAAGAAATTGTGTTACCCCAACATGGGGGTGACTCGGGGGTACACCCAGGATGCCAATATCTCCATGCAAAGATGGGGAATTATTAGCTCAAAACTAGGAGATCTGCAAGAAAGGGGTAACTTAACATCTTTTACACCAGTGTTTACCAGTACTTCTGCAGGGAAGAACCATCCAGAGATCCAAAAGTAAGCTTAATTATGTTTCACTGGGGGAACTACAATCACATACACAAGATCTAAGCAGCCATGCAATCACACAAGGCTAAATGAAGCAAAAGGGAGGAAAGTTTTGGAAACTGAGAGTTCAGGGTGTAATAGGTGATATTTACCATTCCAGAAGAGCAATGAAGAAGCAGCAATGTGGCTTAGACTTGCATCTAAATACACCCTTGGAAATCGAGGCAGCAGAGTGGTGACCAGCAATCAGTGTACTGTAAACTGACTGGCCAAAACTAGGGATTTATATAACCAATCAGGGATACTACTGCAAGTATATCCTACAGAGACTTTCCCTATTCACACTATCTGATCAAAACATTAAGAGGTTGTCAGGACTCTCATCAATGTTTTGTCACCTAGAGTTAAGACAATCAGCCCATTCTGGACTCCTTTGTCAACCTTGTGAGAAAGGTATTGCTGCTTAATCCATGCACTCTCCTTTAGGGTAGGAAATAGGGTATAAAAACCCTAGCTCCAGCCCCAGTAAATTGCAGTACTTGGATGTAATATGTGGTGCCCAGAATTCCATTCTTGCTGCCCTCAGATGTGCTGTCTGAGCCACTCCGCTTTGACTTTCTGCTTCAGGATTGGTAACTATCACCCCTTCCACTCAATTTCTCTCTATCTAGCCTTTCTTGCCTCATTTTCTGATAGCCCTGTATGGTTCTTGAGGGTGTCTGATTTCTTGTGTGTTCACTAATTCTCAGTGAAATACCCTGTTTAACTTTTAACTGGAGTCCTTTCCACAGTTAGCACTGGTAGACATAGGTGAAAAAATCCTGCTGTTATTCTCCTCTTGGAGGCTTCTTTTGAGCTATAATTCCCCAAATTCCAAGGAGACACTGACATTGTGGGTAGACCCCAAAGTCCCCCAGTTTTCAGGGTAACAGAGCTGTGTTGCCCTTCAGATGTTGATAGATTATAACCCTTATGAGTCTGCTCCAGCATAGCCAATGGTGAAAAATGATGGGCATTGCACTCTGACAACATGAGTGGGGAGATTGGACTCAATGGCCTATGGAATCCCTTCCTGCTCTATGATTCCATGATTTTATGATCTCCATCCCTGACTCTTATTGTGTAACCCTGTGTTCTTGCATGCCCATAACAGGTTGCTGAACTGCTACAATGACCATTATTCTTTCGGTCTCTCTGCAGTATAACAGACAAGCTGGCTTTTCTAGCTGTGCATCTTTTGTCCTAATTGGCTCAATCTGCATGAATGTTTAGACTCTCCCAATGGGCCTTCTAGAACTCCTCTTGACTGCTGAAATGCAAACATATTTCCTCATTTTCTAATGAGCTTTGGGCTGGCAGGAGGAAAGGAACCAGCAGGTAATGGTGGCATTCTTTGGTTGTTCCTTTCATTGAAACATAGAGTTTTGATTTCTTTCCCCCCTGCTGCCTGGGAACACAAAAGAGATGGGGGATAAATACAAAAGAACTTCCTCCCACTCCCATAAACCCACCCTGCTGGGAAAACATTAGCTATAAAATCATTGTGAATGTCTTTGTTCATTTTGCTTTTGTCTCCACCTGAAGAGTAATTGCTAGAGAAATGGCGAGTTTGCTGAAGGAATTCATAAGGGTTGAAAAAATGTGTGTGTGTTTGTGTGTGTAAGAGAGAGAGAGAGAGAGAGAGAGATCTTGGTTGGGGGAAAATAATTATAATACAGCCATCCATGGACAGCTAGCAAACTATGGCTCAACAGCTAGAATTTACAATCCCCACCCTTCATATTATTGTCATGTCATTGTGGGGGTTTTTGGCAAAAGTATGAGCTTCTGTCTAATACTAAGCCCAAAAGAAGCTCAAAGACTTGGAATTACCAATATCCCAGCCTAGATCTTGGAGCAAAATTTTGCCAACTTGCATGTAAAAAGATGTGTCTGATTTTCAAACAACAAAACCTACATACTCCCACTGACCCTGAAACATCTGTGTAGAATCTGACTCCACTTCTGGATTACTTGAACTCCTTGCTATTTTTTTTCCCTAAGGATATGTTTATAAAAGTGGGTTCCAATTTTTTTTCTTATGCTTTCTTCCATCAGAAATGGAACGTTTTGTTTTATGTGAAACCATTTCTAAAAATTGCTTTCTCTTGCTTTCTTTGACCAAAGCACTGTGAGAAGACCTGCTTCCAAATTTCATGCTTTTCAATGTCCCTTTGCTTTGGAAAGACTCTAGGATGCTGATTTTTATTATTGCATGTCTTCAAATCATTTTCAACTTATGGCCACTTTAAAGCAAATCTGTCATAGGGTTTTCTTGGCAAGATTTGTTCAGAAGGGGGTTGCCTTTGGCTTTGGCTCAGAGAGTGTGACTTGCCCATGGTCAGTCTGTAGGCTTCTGTGGCTGAGCGGAGATTTGAAACAGTCTCCAGAGCTGTAGTCCAGCAATCAAACCACTACACTGTGCTAGCACTTCATAATGATGATAATGGTGATGACTTTGTATTTATTTTTTTCCAACTATGAAAAAATTGTTCTTCAACCCGGAAAATGAAATGAATCACCTGCTTGGATAGGTGATAACCATCTGAAACCAGACGCTCATGACTCTAAATGGATGACAAACTGTTAAAGATGGAACAACCAAGTCTCTGGTTCTAGATGTTAATTGTCATCAACTTGACTTTGACTTACAGAGTCCCTATGAATTGGAAACCTCCATATCACTCTGTTATCAACAACCCTGCTCACATTTTGCAGACTTAGGGCAACTGTGGCTTCCTTGGTTGAATCAACCCAGCTGCAATTCCATCTTCCTCTTTTCCTCCTGCCTTCTATCTTACCAAACATTATTGCTTTTTCTAGGGAGTCATATCTTCCCATGAGATGGCCAAATTACATCAGTTGCAATTTAGTCATCTTGATTTCTAAGGAAAGTTCATGGACCCATTTATTTTTGTCTTTTTGGCAGTCCATGAACTCCTTTCTAGCACCACATTTCAGATTAGTTGATTCTTTGTCTATTAGCTTTCTTCACTGTCCAGCCTTCACAACCATACACAGAAATTGGAAATACAATGGCATGGATGAATCTGACTTTGGTATTCCATGATATTTCTTTACACTCCAGGAACTTATCTAGTTCTTTCGTAGTTGTCCTTCCCAGTCCTGATCTTCTGATTTTTCAACTACTGTCTCCATTCTGATTTATGATTGAGCCAACGTGAGAAATGTGCAAAGAAAATCTGACAAAGGCACTTCTGTGTACAACTTTGGGTACTGGATGAAGATGACAGACAATTCAGTTTTTTACAAGAATTTTTTAAAATGTTTTTTACAATTTTTATAATTTTTAAATTTTTTTTTATAAGAATGTACAAAATCCACATGTTTCTTCAAATTCAGATTTTCAAAAAATTAAATGCAGGAAAACACACACATACACACACACACACCAAACCAAACAGATGCCTTTTTCCCCAGTTTGGGACTAAAAGTAGCTTTTTGTTATTGTTGTGTGCCTTCAAGCTGTTTATGATTTATGGTGACTCTAAGGTGGATCTATCATGGGGTTTTCTGGGTCTGAGAGGCTAAGACTCAAGGTTACCCAGCAGATTTCCATGACTGAGCAAGGAATTGAACTCTGGTCTCCAGGATTGTAGTCCAATGTTCACACTACACCACACTGGCTCCTACCAAATCATACCTGAAGCTTATCAATGCCTTTACTGAGCTAAAGCCACACTTTGCACTCCAGTAATTTGCATCTGTTAACAAAGAACACAAGCAGAAGTTAGTAGGCAGTTGCAAAGGAAAAAAAGACATAATTTTCATTAGCAAAGAAAGGAATTAAATGACTTAGCAACAGGAGCTTTCTTATAATTTTGTTGGGTGCTCTTTGGATAGATCATTTGAAGCAGCTGAGAGAGAGCTGGGAAGTAATTGTCAACACCTTTTGAAGGAAATTACCACGCTTGATAGAAATACCATTACCAGAAGCAAGATTATTGTGAGTGCTTTTAACACAGTGTTCTTTAGAAAAACTGATACAGGAAAGCAAAGAAATAACACACTTACCCCCGAAACACAAATATGAGCTTTTCCCCATACAGTATCCACTACACTGTTTTGTATGGTTTCATACCAAATTGCTTATTTATTGAGATGTCTTTCCACAGAGAAATAAGTGCTGGAGCAGTTTACTGCCAAACAAGCCACAGTTTCTTCTTAGTTCTGCCCCATTATTTCTGTTTTAACACACTCGGAACCTCCGAAGTGGCATTCTGTTATCTAAGATGGCTACTGGGATATTTTCCAACAGATTTTCATAGAATCATAGAACTATAGAATTCAAAGTGATCTCAAGGGTCACCAAGCCCATCTCCATGCCAATGCATGAAATCTCTAAACCTTTGTTTAAATTTTTCCAGTGAAGTAGAATCCACAACTTTCTGAAGCAATCCACTCCATCGTTAAACAACTCTTTCTGTCCGAAAGTTCTTTCTCATGTTTTATTAAAATATCTTTTCTTTAATTTGAACCTATTGGTTTAGGTCTTTGTTGTTGTTTTGTACCTTCAGGTTTCTAATTTATGAAGGCCCTAAGGTGAATCTATCACAAGGTTTTCTTGGCAATACATGTTTGGGAAGAGGGGTGTTGGTTTTGCCTACTTCTAAGGCAGAGAGACTGTGTTTTGCTCAAAGTCACCCAGTGGATTCCCATAGCTGAGTAGATATTCCAATTCTCTTCTCCAGAGTTATAGTCCAAAGCCACACTGGTTCTCTGGTTTAGGTCCTACCCCCTGGAATAGCAGAAAGCCAAGCTCCATCCATCTTCCACGTGACAGCTTTTTTTGGATATTTGAAGACAGGTGCTGTACCATCTCTTCATTTTCTCTTCTCCAGGAGGCAGAGGCAAGGAGCAAGGCAAGGGTCAAGAGCAAAGTTCAACCCAGAGAACTAAGGAAGAGGCAAGGTTGAGGAGCAAACCAAGGGTCAAGACTGAAATACAAGTTTGAGGAAAAAGAGAGGTTAGGACCAAAGGACAACCAAAATGAGGAGAAAAGAGAGGTTAGGACCAAAGGGCAACCATGCAGTGTAGCAATTCTTGCTTTAAGAAAATTTGGAAGCTATTTATATTTTAGGAGGAAGGGGGAAGAAAAGCAATGGGAGATGTGGTAGAGGGACATCAAGATGGACATAGTTGAGATAAAGTGATTAAAGAGCTCTTTAGGGTCATCTAATGAAACTGAAGGATGGAAGATTCAGGGCAGGAAAAAGAAGTACTTCACCCCACAGCACATAGTGAAACTATAGAATTCACTACCACAAGAAGTGGTGATGGTCACCAGTGTAGGTGTCTTGAAAGGGGGACTGGACAAATTTGTGGAAGCTGAGGCTATGACTAAAAACTTTTATTTATGGCTGTGGAAGCTGAGCAGTGAAAAAAAACTGACAGGAAGAAAAATATAACTCATCTAAAATGTGGCACTGGAGGAGAGTTCTGTGAATACCATGGACTGCTGAAAAGACAAATGAATGAGCCTGAGAGTAAATCAAAAGAAAATATGACTTACTAGAAAAGACAATAATGCTTGGTAAGGTAGAAGGCAGTTGAAAAAGGAAAACCATGTTACAGATGGATATGTTTAATCAAAGGAGTCAAGATCCTGACTCTGGAAGACCACAGCAGGGCTGTTAATGATAGAATGTCTGGGAGGCTTTTTGTAGGGTTGTTGAAGAATGTGAGGAGAGCCCTTTTGGATTACACCTAAGGTCTATCTTTTCTTGTCTAGACTTCTTTCAGTATAGTGGCCAATCAATTGTCTATAAAACAGTCATAAGGAGGATAGGAGTTTAACAGCAGCCTGACAATACTTCCAGACAAACACATGAAAATAATGATGATGATGATGATGATGATGATGATGATGATATAGGATCATAGAGTTGGAAGAAATCACAAGGGCCATTGAGTCCAACCCCCTGGCATGCAGGAATATACCATCCTTAGACCTTTTCCACACCGTGTGAGGGAATTGCCCCATGTCGCTACTCACTGGAACTTTCAGCTCCCCGGTCCGGTCCATGGTGCTCTGGAGCAGTACGTGCTCATCAATACGCACTGCTCCAGCATCCCAAATGGTGGCTTCCAGTTGGTCGAGGGTCTCGACCAACCACTGAAGCTCACCAGCCTAAAACTCGCCCCCAGGCAGATCACAGGCTCGCATTGGTGAGAGCCTGCGAATCTGCATAAGGGGGCAGGCTTGCAGTGGCACGATGCATGCTTTTGAAAGACCAAAAAAAAAACAGGTCTTTCAAAAGTATGCTGGAGGACCACTTGGGGTTGTTCCGGACCGGACTGAGGTAAGGATCTACCTTAAATAGGTCCGACCCAGTCCGGTCCGAGGTGCAGACCTCCTCCTTGGAGGATGGACTGCACCGTTTCAAAAACCCTGTGTGGAAAAGGCCAAGCATTCCTGACAGAAAGCATTCCATCCATTCAGTCTCTGTTTAAAAACCTCCAAAGAAGGAGACTCCACCACATTCCAAGGCAGCACATTCCACTGTCAGTTTGGGTGACAAAAGTGACAGGGCGTCATTTCCAGTCACTTTGGCATCCTTTTCAGCATTGGTGAATGGGGGCTTCTCATTCCATTGCTACCCTAAGAGGTGGGGGACATTCAGGTCCACCCATAACACCAGCATCTCCGTAGAATTTGGAGGAATTATAGCTCAAAAAGGCCTGCAAGAGGAGGATAATGGCACCCAAGTATACCAGTACTAACTGTAGAGAGGATTCCAGTTAAAGTTTTAAAAGTGTTTTATTTAAATTGACAAACACATGAGAAATCAGACACTCTTAAGAACCATACAAGGCTATCAGAAAGTGAGGCAAGAAAGGTTGGATCGAGAGAGGTTGGGTGAAAAGGGTGATAGTTACCAGTCCTGAATAAGGGGTCACATTGGAAGGACTAAGGCCATTTCCGCACTATACACTTATAGCACAATTATTCCACTTTCAACATCCTATGGAATCCTGGGGTTTGCAGTTTCGGGAGGGGCCATCCGGCCCCTCCCGAAACTGCAAACCCCAGGATTCCATAGGATGTTGAAAGTGGAATAATTGTGCTATAAGTGTATAGTGCAGAAATGGCCTAAGTGTCTGAGGGCAACATGGAGGAATAGCAATTTGGGGCACTATGTAATATATACTACAATTGGCTAGGGTCAATGCTAGGATTTTAGACTCCTATTTCACACTCTGAAGGTTAACATTTAACTTTCACCTAGAACTTATTGTGCAGCCACATTAGCTTTTTTAGAGGTTTCTCATTTTAATACTTCCACGGGGTTGTCCGTGTTTGTGCTTTTTGCAATTCTCTTCCCCTTCCTACCTCCAGCCAGCCATGTGGCTACATAGGTGAGGAGGACAGCTGGAAGTGAAAAAGGAGGGTCACCCATCCCTAGCCAAGATAGCTAGTGACAGGTTGCTACCTCTATATCCTCTCACCAACCACTCCATGGCATGGAGAGGAAGGGAAGAATTGAATCTTGGGGGAAGACTTTCTCTCCCCTTTGAGATGTTTTGCAAACTACATAGTTTTCAAAGATATTCATGCAGCAGGAAGAAAATCATTTAAATTACTCATTCTCCCTTGTAGGAGCAAATAATTTAAACAAGCACATCCCTAGAGCTCCTAGATGGATTCTAGGAACAGCAGCATGGGAATTAAATAAACTAATGAATAAAATATATAAAGCTCAATAACAGTACCACAAAATTTTTTCACTATTTCCTCACGACAATGCTGTTCCGCTTCATCCTGTCACGATCCCAGTAGTGCCTTTGCCGGGATGGGAATGTGTTCCCAACACTCCACTCTACACCTGGCCAGCTGCCTCCAGAAGGGAG
This sequence comes from Ctenosaura bakeri, assembly GCA_948474755.1. Lineage (NCBI taxonomy): Eukaryota > Metazoa > Chordata > Lepidosauria > Squamata > Iguanidae > Ctenosaura > Ctenosaura bakeri. The sequence goes on along the minus strand of CAOLHI010001005.1, from coordinate 396,349 downwards.
CATGAGTGACACACACCTTCATTTTGCAGAGCAGCTGGCCTCTTTCCTGAACTGCACTGGGGAAAGAAAGACGTGACCGTGCTCCTGCCCCCTCTGCATGGCCAGTGGCAATGGGAGCATCACACAATCATGGGCATTTAACAGATTTTTTCTGTTAAGCAAATATCCCACCATCACACTGGGTGGGGACACTCTGGCTGTTGGATCATGACAATGTCACATGAAAACACAACTTGCAGACCACCACGAAGGCATCCCCATTGTGGGACAGCCCTGTCGTGCAGAAATGGCTTTGACGTGAGAACCCATTTTCAGCCCTATAGTTTTAGCAAGACAAACAACCCAATCTAAGGAATTTTTAATCTGTTATTCTAACAACACACAAAAATATGATAAAAGAAACATCAGGAGACTCAGGAAGTAAATGTTGGAAGGTCAAGAAGCAAGCATGCCCTGTATTACCTGCAACATGGGGTCCCCTAACTTGTGAGGGCCTGGAGCAATTGCACCAGGTGAATTGTTGATAAATCTGGCCCTGTCTTTGACCAGCATGTCATACACAGCCCCACTGTCTGCAACAATTTAATGTGTCTTTCAAGTAGCAGTCTATTGGTAGTTCCTTTCTTTGCCCTAACAGAGTGGAGGCTGCTATTTCTCCAGATTACCCAGCTGTCCAGCTGTGATTGCAACTAATTTGGGGATTGAGTTGTGTGTTGGTCTAGAGAGAGTAGTCTATTGATCGTCTCCTTGCTCTCAAATTAACTTGGTTCCTTGACATCTCCTAAGGCCTATTAAGCTCTCACTTCTTAATTACCCAAAGGATATTTGTGTCTAATCAGCAAAAGACAAGTATAGATCTCTCTCTTTCACAGCCATCACTTGGAACATTCTCTCAACCATGGTAGGTTTACTGGCTGGCAAGAAGCCCAGTCTACATTTCTTTTTTTGTTTCTTTTTTTTTTTATAACCTTTACCATCAGATACAATGCATGAGGAAAATAGGATCAGTGAAAACCCAGTCTCTTGGGTAAAACTGTCGCTTGTGATGTGCATTTAGCAACTGGATGCTCCGTGGAAGGTCATTTATATGCTTGCAACAGCTCTGAACCACAGTATATACATTGCTAAGAGGCTAGCCCAAGTCAGGATATTACCTGAATGGTGAACAGCAGAACTTGGGGAACTTCAACTAAACCCCAGTCCTCGTGACCAGTGGTCAAGCTGTTAGTTGGCTGTACACCATCATGCTTTGATATGGTTTAATTGGCAAAATATATTAATTGGCATAAATGTGAGAAATAGCTGAAAAGACTCATAAAACAATTTAGCACAGGATCGGCTGAAGCATTAATGTTTATTTAAAAGTACGTTTCTGCAGAAGCGGGTGCTCCCCAGAGAGAAGGACACACCCCAGTATTGTATATCTCACGTTTTATCCTCTGTCCCCGTTGCAGGTTTTCCTTCTCCTGGGATCCCACTGGATAGGACCCCAAAGGTTACAGCCTATCAGGATTGCCTAAGAAGTTACATTTCCCCTTCCCCATATTTACAGTATGAGTGATCACACACTAATCATGCATTTCCCTCATGTATCCTTAATTCTCATTAGCAGTTTCAAAATGCCCCTTGGTGTAATCACCCTAACAGTTTCTAACTACCCCAATTTCTAAACAATGCCAACCTTTTTTCTTATATTCCTTATCAACCAGTTTACTCCTTATAGACGGCCTTGTCTTGTCTGGTGTGATCTGAAACACACGAGCCACCCTAAAGATCCGAGATGTTGGAGGCCCTCTTTTGTTCAGCTGCCAATTTTAGGAAGCTATTTTCTTAGACTTAGTGTATCATCAGAAGCTCAAATATAAAATATACTGAAATATATGTGTAAATATATCTAAAATATGTGTTATACATATAAGCTAATATATATATGCTTCTAATACATGTTATTAATACTGTATGCCCAGTGCAGAAGCTAAAATAGATTTCGCTTCTCTCAATAAATGCAAATTATACCCTGCTATGACTGCATACTCATGCTGGCTAAGAGGAAAAGGTGGCTGCACATGTGAATTGTGAAATCAGATTAGAAAAGACCTCAAGGCATAGCCAGGCCATAGTCAGGAAATCCCTTGGAAACTTCAGCAATAATGAACTTACAGTTAGCCACTGATGACCCAGCCTTTAAGAGACAAAAGCATCTGAGATACTACCACAAGAGGGCTGATCGTCTCTGCTCCCCACCCTCTGTCCAAGTAAATTTCTGTTTTGTCCCCAAACTTGTCCATCGATTAAAGAGCTATCAAGGCTACCATTAGCCCTTTGTTACCTAACACTAAGGTAACACCATTAGCTCATTATGGACCCCGGTGTACACTCTCTGGACTCTATTGTTTACTTTGCCAGAGAGTCATTAGCATCTTTACCCTCCAGGCAAAAAAAGAATATTTAAACCCCAGTTTTTGGCCTGCCAACTTGCAGTACATCAATTGCCGGTCACCACCTTGCCACTACAATTCCTGTTTGTGTACTGTCCTTAGAGTTGCATCTAAGCCACATCATTCTTTCACCACTCTACTGAATTGGTAAATATCACCCACTTTGCCTTAAAATCTCACCGTCCAAAACTTTCCTCCTTTTTCCTTCAGTTAGCCTTGTGTGAGTGTGTGATTGCTTGGATCTTGTGTCTGTGTGATCACAGTTCCTCCAATAAAACAAACAAGCTTACCTTTAGATCTCCAGCTGGTTCTTCCCTGCACTAGGACCAGTAGACATGTGTGTAAAAGAGGTTACCCCCCCCCTTGCAGGCCTCCTCCTTGAGCTAACATTTCTCATCATTTCATGGAGGTACTGGCATTGCAGGTGGATCCCTGAGTCACCCACATTTTGGGGTAACAAAGCGGGTAGACAATGGCATAGAAGGAGCTTTTCTGGTGCTACCCACAACCAACCAGTGGCCATTTCAGTTAGGGTAGGGCCAGCCGCTCCCTGGCTGTCATCCAAATGCTAACGTGCAGCCTAGAGAAAACCATTGAGTAAGGAGGTACTGTATACCATGGTTGGAAAGAACACTCAAAAATATTCAAAAACAATCAAAAAGTATGGAGAAAGCCTGAGGAGAAGAATCCTGGACTGACAATAATCTTCATGAATTTGGACTTATTCTGCACAAAATTTATGCTCACACTAATGTCACATAGCAGAAATGTAGTTTTGTAGCATCAGCCTAGAGATGTTCAAACTTTCTCCACTTTTTGAAATCCAATCGTTCTTACCAAAGGCCTTTTGCAATATAAAATATCTTGGACATTCCCACAGCTGTTTTGCCTCAGCAGGATGCTCCAGATCAACAGGAGCCAGCCATGCTGTGCCAAAGTGTGTTCTCTGAATTCCCACATTCCCTTTCTTCCATCACAATAAAGGCTTCTGAGTTTTTTGTTACTCATTCTCAGGGCACTATAGAATTCCTTTTGAATCCCTTTTGATGGTCTCATTTGAATTGCCTAATAGCTGTGAAGTGGTTAAGAGTGCCTTGTGTATTTTTACAAATCTCTGCAGCATTATAAATCTCTGCAACAATCTCACCGCTGCCCACACTTCCTGTCCTGAACAGGCCAACAGGCCCAAAGCTTTAATTGAAGTTTAGGAAGTCAGAGTGGCTGCAGACCACTAGAGAGACAATTAATTGTACAGTGAAAGGCAAGGCAGTCATACACGTCCATGTCCCCTGAAAGAAGGGCAAAAATTGATCATCCCGTTTGACTGAATTTCAGACATGTTTTTCTCCCCTCCCCTCACCCTTTTTAAAGGTAATTCCTTTTCTTCTAGTTAACCACTTCGCCAAGCAGTTAGAAAAAAAGGAAGAATTTCAGGTCAGAACCAATACACTCACTGGCTTTGTAACATTTGAACCTGCCCATCCTATAGTCATGATTCAAACTCTTTCTTCCTGATTGTCATTTTGGATCTGTCCATCCATTTTTCCATAATTATCCTGATCCTTCCAGGACCTAATCTTGTAAAATTCCAGGATACATTGGTCGAGACCCTGTAGCATGCTGGTGGACTGGAAATCTGTGCTGTCATATGTCTGCTGGGCTTCTGCTGCAACTGGCTGGGCAAAACCAGTTTGAAGGGGCACGATGTTAAGCTAATTGGAACTTTCCAATCTGCTCATCTGGAACAGGTTCTCAGGCCATTTCATCATGGCATCACTGTTCCACAATGGGGACACATTGCTGCTGGTCCACAAGTCATGCTTTTGCATGATGTCACTGTGGTCTCACTGCCAACACATCCCCCCAACACATCCCACCTGGGATATTCCATTACTGGAAAAAATTCAGTAATGGCCCCCAATTGTATGACATACCCATTGTTGGTGGTGGTGTGGAAAAGGAGGAAGCACAATTTAAGTGCTTCCTTCCCCACTATAGCACGGGAAGTGGCCAACTCCACTGCAGAAGGAAGGTGCATGTTGCTCCCACTACCCTTCTGTGCAAAGGGGAATGTTCACATCAGAAACATCTTGGCAGTGGTACTGCTGGGATTGCAATGAGATGATAACAGAGACAGGAAAGATGTATATTTTTTGTCTTGTGAGACTTTGGGGATTCTAGAAAAGGATCAGTGGATTCCAGAGATCAGCAGATTCCAGAGAACTCTAAACTTCTTTCAGAGACTAAGATGGCTCAAATTAATCTTTCAACATATAATTGACTTTTTGTCTTTTGCAGGATAGAGTAATCCAGTTCTGGAAATTAACTTAGTCTGAAGCCTAAGGGCTTTGCTCCAATGTTCTTAAAAAAGAAACCCCCAACCTCCTTGCTGTCATCACATCCATTTTTCACATTAGAGAAGAATTGATGTGAAAATAGAAATGAGGAAGACTCAGTCTGCATGAAGCAAAGAGTCAGGGTAGGAAATTATGTTTAAAAAATGAGTTGAAAGCAACAGTAGGTGGCAGTGGTTGATTTAATGAGCCATTGGCTCAAGAGATAAATCGTGAGATTTGCCTCCAAACTCTCAGGGTGTCTGAAATAGATGTTGGGAGTTCTTCCTCTCTCAGCTCAACAGTAGAGAGACATCAGGAATGGATGAGTCCATTGATTTCTTAACGCCTCAGTGTTTGCCAGCCTTTGAATGAATGCAGGAGGTCAGGGAAATGAGGTAATCCACAGACTTTGAATATTGCAAAGTGTACCAAGGACAACTGGAATCAGATACAGACCTAAGAGATTGACAATCCATCTGGACAGTTTGTACAATTAGATTTTTGCTTGCAAGAATTCACAGACTTCACTGAAACTCTCCAGCCCTATCTAAGTGCAAGGGCTGATTCTCATAATAGTTTAGCATGCTACGGCTGAGAGTCTACGTGCCCAAGGTGCAAATGTATGCAGAATGTGCATTTTCATGCACATGTAGAATTGCATCACAGATACTATTCTGCTTCTGCAACCTTTAATTGAATGCAAATGTTCTGTGTCAGAAAAAAACATCCAATCCCTTGATGTTGTTGTGTGCCTTCAAGCTGTTTCCAACTTATGGTGAACCTATCACAATTTTTTCTCGACAAGATTAGCTCAGAGGGGAGGTTGCCATGGCCTTCCTCTGAGGCAAAGAGAGTGTGACTTGCCCAAGGTCACCCAGTGGGTTTCTGTGGCCAAGCAGGGATTTGAATCCTGGTTTCTAAGGTCCTTGTTTGACACCCAACTGACTCTCAGGCTGACTCTCACATGCATAATACACCATGTGAAATTTTGTGTGTCTTTTTTCGTATTCCAAGGGTGGTCAACTGCCAGATGTAAGGGCTTGCATTTATTGCCAGGGGTTGCTTCCTGCCTGCCACCCTCCACTATGCCAACCAAATTGTACCACAGAATTTCAGTGTAAAGGGTAATGGTGAGAAAAGAAAGCTCCCTCTTTAAAAGAAGGTGTGTTGGGGATAAATTCTTTGTTTTTAAACTTATCCCATTTCTGCACTAGAGTATTATAGTGCTATTATTGCATTTTCAACATCCTATGGATTCCATAAGTTGTTAAAAGTGAAATAATAACACTATAACGCTCTGGTGAGGAAATGTCCCTAGTCACACTTCTAGGAATCTTCTGGGAGCATGTCAGGGCTGCACTTCTTGTGTCCATAGGGATTTGCTTTTGCTTGCTGTTGCCACAATGCCATCAAAATTCATCAACATGGTGAGAAATTGATGGTGGTGGTAGAAGCAGTGAGGGATGATATAGGTTATAAAACCCAGCCAAGGGAGGCGAAGGCTATAGGCCCTGTGTTGCTTGTTTTTTCTCTCCTTAGCTCTATTAAGATAATGACTGGAATCTTCTTGGCATCTGATTATGGTGTCCCTGTAGAGATGGGATTATTATTCAAAAATATTTTTAAAATATCTGACAAACATGTTTTTAAGTGTCATAAAATCTTGATATGAGGAAACCTGGACTGATGAGAATCTTTGCAATTCAGGATGTATTCTGTACAAAATTGACACAGGGTGCTTTACACAGAAAACAGTATTATCTGCATGGCAAATGGCATTTTCTATACAGAAAAGAAATCATATTTCTGAACACAAACTTCTAGATAGAAATGTTACTTTCTGTGTAGAAAAATATTGCTTCCTGTGTGGAAAATGTTTCAATTGGGGGCTAATTCTGTCCAAAATTCACATGTGGTTGATTCATTCATGGTTGAATAGCCAGCTTTTTCTTCACAGAAGATAATGTTTCTGTGCATAAATGTTATTTTTTAGGCACAAACATTATTTTCTGCATAGAAAGTACTGTTTCTGAGTTGGAAAATGTTGTTTTCCGTGCACATCAACCAAGGGCAAATTTTCCTCAAAATAATCCCCCAACTGTGAAAACTGTGTGATTTTCAAAGACTTCCTTGCTGCAGGAAAAAAATGATTAAAACTGCTTATTGCTTTCTTCAAGAAAAAGCTGGTGAGGAATGACATTCCTAGTGTCTTCACCTGGTAGACAAACATTAGCACCTCTTGCCTTGCTCACTGAAGTCCATGAGTTTCCACAGGTTCTAGAGTTTAAAAGGTTTTATTGGTGACTTCAGCTGGGTTCATAGTACTGAGTCCTAATCAATCATAGAATCATAGAATCATAGCTTTGGAAGAGGCCACAATGGCCATCAAGTCCAACCCTTTGCCATGAAGGAACATACACCTAAAGCACCCCCAGCAAATGGCTATCCAACCTCTCTTTAGAAACCTCCAAAGAAGATGACTCCACCACACTTCCAGGCAGGATATTCCACTGTAAAACAGCTCTTACCATCAGGAAGTTTTTCCTGATGTTCAGGTGAAATTTCTTTTCCTTTACTTTGAATCCATTGCTCTGTGTCCCAGTTTCCAGAGCAGCAGAAAACAAGCTTGCTCCATCTTCTACATGACATCCCTTCAAATATTTAAACATGGCTACCATGTTACCTCTTAACCTTCCCTTCTCCAGGCTAAGCATAACCAGCTCCCGAAGCTGCTCCTCACAGGGTATGGTTTCCAGACCCTTCATAATTTTGATTGTGCTCTTCATTCCAGCTTTTCAATATCCTGCTTGAATTGTGGTGCCCAGAACTGGACACAGTATTCTGACCAAAAAAGAATAGTGTGGTATTATTACTTCCTTTAATCTCGACACTATATTCCTGTTGATGCAACCTAGAATTGCATTTACTTTTTTAGCTACTGCATCACACTGTTGACTCATGACCTCTCTAAAGATGCTGTTACATCATAGCTTTTGCAAGTCTCTCCTTAAGCAAAGAATTCCTTCAGTGAACCCTTCTCTTAGAGTTCTAAAAGTTCAGGCTACCTTAGATCTAACTCTGTAAGGTAAGGTCCTGCACTTAGGCTGAAAAAATGGAAGGCACAAATATAGGATGGTGGACATGTGGCTGGATAGCAGTATGCGTGAAAGGGATCTAGGAGTCTTGGTAGGTCACAAGCTGAACATGAGTCAGAAGTGTGATGTGGCAGCCAAGAAAGCCAACATGATTCTTGGTTGCATCAATAGGAGTATGGTGTCTAGATCAAGGGAGGTAATGGTCCCACTCTATTCTGCATTGGTTAGGCCTCATTTGGAATACTGTGTCCAGTTCTGGGCACCTCAATTCAAGAAGGATATCAACAAGCTGGACGTGTCCAGAGGAGGGCGACCAAAATGGTGAAGGGTCTGGAAGCCATGCCCTATGAAGAATGTCTTAGAGCAGTGGTTCTCAACCTGGGGGTCGGGACCCCTTTGAGGGTCGAACGACCATTTCACAGGGGTCGCCGCTCCTCAATCCTGCCCCCCTTTTAAAAGAAGGTGGCCTCACAGTCAGTGGGAGCAGTGCTTCTGAGACCCCTGCTCTGGGGTTCAAACTGCAAACCCCAGGATTCCATAGGATGGTGAAAGTGGAATAATAGTGCTGTGACAGTCTAGTGCAGAAATAGCCAGGATGACTTTCTCCTCTCACTTTTGTTGTGTCTGGACCCTTGGCGCTTGCCACATGCACGTGTTGTGTTCTTCGCCCTGACTGTCTTGCATTCCTCGCTTTTTCTATGTTCAGTGTCCGCACTCCCTTTAAGGGAGGGAGGGAGGGAGGGAAACAAAACACGTCTGCTTATGCCGCCGCCATCTTTCCTCTCTCCCTGTCCTTTCCTCCTGCGCCTCGTGTAAAATGTGGGCTGTTTTGGCATTGCCTTTGGGAGTGACTGGCTTTTTGAACTGTGGAAACCCAACATTCAGAACTAGAACTACTGCCTTAATTCTGGCATTGATGGACACTTTCTGTGCTTAAAAAAGGGGGGAGGGTTACCAGTTTTTAGGCATTAGAAGTCTATCCAGAGCAGTGATTTAGGGCAGTGTTTCCAATCTATTTGATGTTGGAAATAACTAACTAACTAACTAACTAAATAATAAATAAATAATAAATAAATAAATAATAACGAAAATGATTTTATGGTTGGGGGTCACCACAACATGAGGAACTGTATTAAGGGGTTGCGGCATTAGAAAGGTTGAGAACCACTGCCTTAGAGAGCTGGGTATGTTTAGTCTGCAGAAGAGAAGGTTAAGAGGGGACATGATAGCCATGTTTAAATATTTGAAGGGATGTCACGTTGAGGAGGGAGCGGGCTTATTTTCCACCGCTCCAGAGACTTGGACAAGGAGCGATGGATTCAATCTGCAGGAAAGGAGATTCCACTTGAACCTCAGGAAGAACTTTCTGATGGTCAGGGCTGTCCGACAGTGGAATATGCTGCCTTGAAGTGTGGTAGAGTCTCCTTCTTTGGAGGTTTTTAAGCAGAAGCTGGATGGCCATCTGTTGGAAATGCTTTGATGGGTATTCCTGCACAGCAGGAGGTTGGACTGGATGGCCCCTGTGGCCTCTTCTAACTCTATGATTCTATGATTCACTGACTGGTCAAAGTTGTTACATCTGGATTCATTAGGCTCTTGGGGCTCTTGCCTTGGCTCTCTGCAACTGTTTCTGGCCCAGCGATCACAGGAAGAATTGCTGGGCATAGGCTCACCCAGCCTGGCAGTTGTTTCTAAAGCCAAGCTGGCTCCTTCTGCCTCCCCTGCCTGTTTCTCCCTCCTTTTTAACTTATCTTCCTGGCCAGCTCTTCCATGGTAGCCTGCAACAGCCATGCTCTTCCCTAGATGTTGCAGATTATACTAGTGAAGCCAACAGATAGATGGGTTGGCTTCTCTTTTCTTTAGCCTTGTCCGCTCTACCGGTCCCTCCTGACTGGCATATAAGTTTTTGTGTCCTTCCAGGTTCTCTTGAGTGCACCAGGAAGATCTGTTCTGATGAGTCCCTCTTATATGTATTGGTATGCAGTTTCTCCTATGGGAGTAGTTGAATGTTTTTGTCTGATGTGGAACAGCTGCATTCAAGGATGTGGAAGTAGAATTGAATATGATGTACCACTGCACATGCAGATGCTCGTACAATCTCGATTAGGGATGGAAAGAATATTTAAAGATATTCAAAAATGGCCAAAAATGTGTTGAGAAACCCTGATGAGAAGAAACCTGGACTGATGAGAATCTTTGCAGTTTGGAATTTACTCTGCACAAAATTCACACTTGGTTGTTTTGTGCGTTAAATTGAATTTTCTGCATAAGAGACAGCATTTTCTGTTCAGAAACTAATATTTCAATCCAGAAATATTAATGTCTGCCTAGAAATGCTAGTTCCTGCACAGAGCATAGTGCAATGGGGGTTTATTCTGTGTAAAATTCACACATAGTTGATTTGGACAGAAAACAGCATTTTCTGCACAGAAATTAATATTTCTGTGTTGAAATATTATTTTTCATGCAGAAAAAAACACTGTTTCCTGTGCAGAAAATATTGTTTCCTGTGTCAAACACCCACATGCGAATTTTGCGCATAATAAGTCACAAATTGCTAATAGCATTCAAAAATGGAATTATTTTTGAAGACTTTGTCACAGAAGAAGACAATTGCTGAAATTATTTATTTCTGCCTTCAAAATGAAATTGAATGAAGAATTACATGCTTGGTCTGGACAGCCATTTTGCATGTCCTGTTTATTGTGCAGTCAGTGACATCTTTGATGTTGTGGTTCAATTGTGCAATGCTGCCATTAAAGAAACGGATTGCATAGCACAATTAATGCAGAACTCCACATGTGGAGATTGATGCTATGCAAGATCAATATTGCACACAAAAACGGCACCGCTTGAAGGCATTACCAAGGATAAGGGAAAAATTCATTTAGCTCATTTTTTAATAAGAACTTTCCAACAGTCTCATTTCTTCCCCATAAATATGACAGAAATACCTTGAGGTTCTTGATATCTTTAAATTGCATGTGAGAGAAAGGGAATCTGACTGATTCATCTTTTCAGGAAAAATGGTCTTGTGGGCTTACCTGAATTAGATTTGCTAGCTTCTTTTCTTTTTCTTTTCCTGTCTTTTCTTGATAGATTCATTCTGAACACCCATGAGACAGGCAAGTCCAACATGATCCCCTCCATATTAGAAATAGCAGGGTTTATTGAATTTTACTGATAAAGACAAGTTTTGAGCTGGAACTGATCCCAATTCCATGCTGCCCCAAGAGATCAGTATGATATTGAAACTTGCACAAATCACAATTATTATTATTTTTTTTAAAACTTAATTGGTGGTTAACGGACACTGCATGAATTTTATAGGAGGGGGAAAAAAGCACACATAGTCCCTTCAGTTGACAGAAGCTCCCTTTCCTTTCAGCACAGTGTCTATTCAGGATCCTGGAAGGCACAGAGTTCATCCCAATGGTCTCAAACCACTTTTCTGGGTTTATGCCTAGGGAAGTAAATCTTCATAAATGCCATACTCACAGGCAAGAATGAATAATTTCACCATTTTTCTGCTGCGAGAAAATTGTCAAAAGCTATCCAATTTTCAAAGACTTCATGACTTCACACAAAAACAAAGCACATTTTTTTCTGTATAGAAGACAACATTTTCTGTACAAGAACTAGTTTTCCACATGTAAACTTTGTTTTCTGTGCAGTAAATGCCATTTTCTACACAAAAACCCACAGGTATTTTCACTCAAGTTCGATCCCAAATTGCAAAGATTATAATCTATCTCAGGCAGCAACGGAGCTTGGAGTGCGTGGGGAGCATTGGGGGCTACAGCATGGGGGTGTGGCCACAGTGCATGGGAACATGGGGGTGTGGCTATGAGCCACTTTGCCGCCAGGGGCAAACTACCTCCATAGCACCCCCATCCCTCTGTGACTGATCTCACGCCACTTCCACATGGTGTTGCTGTCCTGAGACAGGGATGCAAAGACAGTGGTCTGTGAGTCATGCTTTCACATGACATCACTGCAGTCCTGCTGGCAACTCATCCCCACCTGCTTAATGGGGAAAAAAATCTGTTAAGTGCCCAAGATCTCATGATACTCATAGAATCACAGAAATGTAGAGTAGGAAGAGACCCCAGGGGCCATCCAGTCCAACCCCCTGCCATGCAGGAACACCCTCAAAGCACTCCTGACAGATGACCATCCAGCCTCTGCTTAAAAACTCCTGTCACTACTGGCCATGCAGAAGGGTTGGAAGCACAGCCACACACTTCCTTCCCCAGCACAACACAAGAAAGAGGCCATCTGTGCTGTGGAAGGAAGACACATGTTGCTCATGCTTGTTTCCACAGGGAGCTGGCTGGGTACAGAGAGGAGCATTTTCATCACTTTCCCATCCTGGCAAAGGTGCTGCCAGGATGACACTGGGACAATGACAGGAACTGGTAAGGTATGGAAATGGCCTCAGACTCTCCTCATCAGGGCTTCCCAATACTTGAGAAACCATTTCTTCCACTATTTTTTTGAATATTCTTCCCATCTCTTTTCATGACAAGTTATGCTCCTTCTAGGAAGGAAACTCAAAGGTGTAATCTGAAGCAACAGGTCTCATAGCAAACATGGAGACACTGAAATCTCTACTGCACAAATGCAAGCCCCATCCCCATTTGAGGGGCATTGGGAGAGGAAGTTAGTTTCCCTGCCCAGTTTCTCACAGCTGGTACAATTATTTACATGCCTCACAGCTGGTGCAATGATTTACATGCCTATCTATTTTAATCCCAGAGTGAGGCAAGTAGTGCAGCTAGACTTCTTGTCCTGTGCTAAGAGGAACTTTCTCTATGACCATTCAGACCTCTATCATCATGTTCTGTGAGCCAGGCAAGTACCCCAAAACTATCCCTGTTGAAAGAAAATGTCATGCTTGTCACCAGATAGCTGTGAATTTTCTTCATTTTTTGAAAAATTAAGAAATTGACAAAACTGACAAACTGCTTCAAATATATGATAGACACAGCAATAACAACAACAAAAAATCCATATGTAGGAAGAAGACACAACTGACAGATTTACCGTACCCAGTTCTAGGCATTGCTACTCTTGTTCTTTGCCAACAAGCCAACTTTTTCTCATGGTAATCTTGCAAATAAAAGACCTTCAAAAGTCAACTTCAACTGCCTCATTCAGGTTTTGCAGGTAAGGGCATCTGCAGATTCCCTCATTAAATCAATCTTCCTATAGTTCTCACTGCTTCTACTTTTCCAAGCATTACTGTCTTTTCCAATGAGTCACATCATCTCATGATATGTCAGGAGTACAATAACCTCAGTTTGGTCACTTCTAGAGAGAGTTCAAGCCTGATTTGCTCTGGGACTCACTCATTTGTCTTTTTTGCAGTTCATTATATTTGTGCAACTCTCTTCTAGCACCAGATTTCAAATGAATCAATTTCCTTTCTGACAGCTTTCTCCACTGTCCAGCTTTCACAGCTGTATATAGAAACTGGAAATACTATAGCTTGGATGCTTCTGACTTTGGTATTTATTGATATATTTTTACACTTGGGGATCTTCTCTAGTCTGTCATAGCTGCTTTTCCATTTCTTAGTTTTTTTCTGATTTCTTGACTATCATTTCCGTTTTATTTAATGACTGAGCCAGACATAGAAAAGTTGTTAACTATTTTGAAGTCTTCATTTCCCACTTTAAGGTCAGGTAAATCATCTATGATCATTATTTTTGTTGTCTTACTAGTTAGCTGTCTAACCCAATTTTGGCACTGTCTTGCTTAACTTTCATCAGTAGCTATTCTAAACCTTTGCTATTTTCTGCAAGTATTACGGTGTCATCTGCATTTCTTAAATTGTTGATGTTCCTTCCCTTAATTTTTGTGCCTCCTCCTTTAGGCATTGCTAATTAATTTATGCTGCCAAGATGTTCATTTCAACCATACTGCTATTTTCTCGGTTTTTTCCCCTAAAATAAGATTACATGGATTTCCTTTTTGCACACTGGCTGTTCATCACGAAAGTCAATTAACAAATCACACTTCTTAATTATAACTGATGCAAGAACTAGCAGTATTAAAGCATGCCAACTTCTCAGGCCTGCGAAATTAACTCTTCATGGGACTATTGGCCAGAAAGAGCCAAGGGCTTATTAGGAGTGGGTTGGAGGAAACCTCAGTGGTTTTGTTGTGGACAGGGAACCTTTTCACTTTGCTACTTCAAGCTCCAAGAAATGTTTTTAACCACATAGGTTTGGCAATTTAAAATGTGTGGCTGACCAGAATCCTTGCTGTTATGTCCAAAGGTGCCCTTTTAACAGATGGGAAAGAAAGAGCTGTTTTGCCATCATCAGGGCAAATAATTACAGTGACCTTTCTTCCTACTTTAGCAAATAAACGTTTGTATACAACCACTGGAACAGGTTGAGCACAAGGGAATAATAGCTCAAGCTTCCAAGCAGTGCCGTGCACTGAAATGTCCTCATTAGAAGAGACAGGAGCGGACAGGTTGTTAAAGCCCATGAAGTTTTTGATCCAGAAAAAGAGGACTGAAGTGACTATGCACGGACAATGCATTATTCAAAGCGTACACATTATTGAAGCCCTGACATGGTTCAGACCATTTGGGGGAACCTGTTCACTGTGGATATTTTGAAAGAAGATTAATAGGAGGGCTTTAATGCACCAGGTAGCATCGTTTGAATGTTTTTTTTTTTAAAAAAAAATACTAATGAACAACTGTGCCCAAAGTTGATACCCATGATTTTAAGATGATGGCCCAATACTGAGAAACTAATTATATATGTATCATTAAGAGACAGCGTGTTCTAGTGGTTTGTGAGTTGGACTACAGCCCTAGAAATTAGGCTCCAATTCCCTGCTCGGCATGGAAACCCATTGGGTGAGCTTGGGAACATCACATTCTCTCAGCCCCAGAAAATCCCATGATAGGTTTGTGATGAACCGGGGGGGGGGCTTAGCGACAGAGCCACCAAAGCAACCCTAAGGATTCAAATTGCTTGGCTGGTATAAATGGAACCCCAGGCTAGCCAGAGGGAGAGGCTAGATGGGAGGAATAAGCAACGGAAATCTAACTGAAAACAGAGTGTTGAGGTTCAGAACTAGAGAGAGTATGGATGTAGAGAGCTGAGTGCGGATGTTGAGAAGAGAATGTGTTTGGATTTGAGAGAGAGAAGTGTTGTGTTGGTTTATGAATCCTTACTTACCAAATATCTATTACGTTGACAGTGTGTTAAATAAAGATTTATTTATATTTTCATAAAGAGCTGTCTCAATTGCTCTGTACTGGGTTACACACGCTACCATCAGTACCATCAGTACCATAGTCTTTGGAAAGTTAAATCTCTGCTTGTCTTTATATCTGAGAAGAGTGGAGATTTAGGGAAAGCAGTAGAGGGAGATAAACTGGGAGAGAAAGCTAGTGGAAGACACAGAGTGAGAAGGGCTGCATTCTCTAGAGAGGGAGAATAGGAGCAGACCTGAGTGTCATAGACCTGGCTTGATCCAGAGATCTCCCTGGCTGTTCAGATCTGGATATAAAGAGGTGTCAGGCTGGGCAAGCCTTGGTGTGGTAGACATGCAGTTTCAGGTCAGTCTAGATGACCTCTGGGTGTAAGAGAAAAGCAGTTAATTTCCTTTGCAATTGAAGTCCCTCTGTGTTAGAAGAAAAGACAAAAGAACCTTGTATAATGGAATGTTATCGGTTTAGTATGACGTACTAGCTCTTGGCAGCGCTACAGATTTGCAACATTTGTAGACACCAGTGGGAACACATCAGTTTCCTTTCTTAAACATGTGATGTATTTGCACTGGAAATGTATAAATTGCTGTGAATGTAAAGGGGCAGGGCTCAGTCTTTTGGGAATGATCCTACTGAGACAATAAACAATTTTCCTAAAACCGTGGGTCTCTGTCTTGGTTCTGCTACATTGGGATTTTCACAAGGTTCATTTTAGGGTCACCCTAAGTCGGAAATTACTTGAAGGCACACTACCACAACAACAGGAACAACATGTATCATTAAACAGAGGGCCTTTCTGCACTACAGTGTTATAGTGCTCTTATTCCACTTTCAACATCCTGTGGAATTCTGGGG
Source organism: Ctenosaura bakeri (assembly GCA_948474755.1). Taxonomy (NCBI): domain Eukaryota; kingdom Metazoa; phylum Chordata; class Lepidosauria; order Squamata; family Iguanidae; genus Ctenosaura; species Ctenosaura bakeri. The sequence goes on along the minus strand of CAOLHI010001005.1, from coordinate 380,385 downwards.
TTTGTAGTTTACTGAGGTCAAAGAGTTCTCTGGTTGAGAATTCTAAATGCCTCTTCCTAAACTGCAAATCCCAGGAATCTCTAGGATGCTGAAAGTGGAATTATAATACTATAACAGTGTAGTACAGAAGGACCCAAAATATCCTGTCTTTACAGATATCCTGTGTCAGACCAATGTGTGTTGGGGGAGAAATTGTAAAGTTTCCCTACAGCCTCTAGTCAGGATTTCTGTGAAAGATTGCAGGGGGCAAAGTTGCAGATGTTTGGCGGCTAATAAACTAGTTTCTGTTTTTCCTACAGCTCCAAGCACCAGTCTTTCACAGTACAGTAAATTTTATTGTATTTGACTAAAAGTCATTACAAATATAGCTAAAACCATAAAACCAATATAAAATATGTATATATGCATCCATATAAATATTAAATCAGAGAGTCCCTGGCACGGTCTATGGCAATCTCTTTCAAATAATTTGCATGAATGTTTTTAGCAGCTTTGGCAAATAAAGCTGTTTTATATGTAACCAGTGGATCACCATCGGAGAGCAACCAGTAAAGTTTTATGTAGGGAGTCTCACCTTGCAAGGGAGCCAGAATATGTCCCAAAAATCTCTTTCGAGGATTTTGATAAAGGGGGCAGAAAAATAGGTAGTGTATGATGTCTTCTACCTCCCCCATGCTACAAATGCAGATCCTTAGGTGCCTTGGCCAGAAATCCTGATTAGAGGCTGTGAAAAGTCTTTTCAGTTTCCTCTTTGCTCTCAGCTGCTTTGACAGCTGAAAGGTCTTTTTCACAGCCTCTTGACAGGAATGGGGCATGGAGGGAAGGAAGTTGAGGGAAAAGCAGAAGCTTGATTGTCAGCTGCCAAACATCCTCAGCTTTTCCCTCTCTGCAACTTCTCTCCACTATACTCTTCTGCCAATCTTTTACAGAAATCCAGTCTAAAGGCTGCAGCTCTCTCATGTCAAGTTTCCAGCAGCTTCCCTCCTCCCCTTCAGCCCCCAAATGGTTTAACAGCTGTAATGTCTTTTCACAGCCCACGATTTCTGTGCAACTTTGGGGCTGGGGAGGGGAGAAGAGAGGGAGAGTTGTGGGAAAACAGCACCCAGTAGATGTCAGCTGGAAGAGTTGTGCACTTTTGAAATGAGAGCTGCTCGGTTGACAGCTCCCTGTCATCTTGGGGGAAAAAAAATATCCCTGCACTTCCCAACAGCATGGGAAAAAAACGGATGAATTTTCCCGGATACTCATCAGGGAAAATTAAGAATTATCTTCCCTTTTTGTCCTGGACAGATTTTCCAATCTCTCTGTAATTAGATTTCCTTTCATGTTGCTTTTTGGGTCAGATATAGCAGGCCTTAACAGTCCTGTTCATCCCATTGAAATTATTTTTATGCCCACCAGAATCTACTGGGATTTCATGTGAGCAAAATGTGCCTGTATTCAACTGCATCTGGAATTGTGTTTCAGTCAGAATTCCCTGCCTCCCTGTATTTTATTTTTACCATATAGCACACAGACCAAAAAAAGAGGCAAAAATGTGATGGGACGATATTTGTTTATTCCCTCTCCACATATAAAATGAGATGGCAAAAGGTAAGGGAGAGTCATAATTGTGGCCACAAAAGTTTCATGAGAGCCATTTTTTTCCATTCACAACTTTGGGGCAAACTAGGCATTAAGAGGAATGTGTAATCCTCAAAGATGAACTCATTTTCCCTCCAACAATATGATTTCTTCAGGTTGATGTGCCTTGGCAATTAGACTTGCAAATTTAATCTATGCTAACCTGCCAGTGGTCAATCACAAAACAAAGCATCCTGATTGCAAGACCTGTAATTGAGGAAGATCATATCCTATGGCAGACACCTTTCTCCGCCTGAGGGAGCACTTTGTCTAAAGCCAACTTTATTCTCCTTTATTCTTTCTATGATTTTTGGATGATGTTTTTTCCTACCAGGCTGCCCGCTAAGCCACCATTCGGTTTACTCACAGTCTGTTCTTTGTTCTCGGCACTGATGTATTTAAGTCTTTTACTCTGAGTCTCAAGTCAAGTCTCAAGTCCTTGAAGATACTTTCAAGTGAAGTCTCAAGTCAAGTCTGGAAGCCAACTTTATACCCCAACCTATGTTCCAGAATTTCTAGACACAGTCAAATAAAGTCATTTTTAACAATTGAAGTAGAATTAGCCCCCCACATTTGTGAGTTTGCCATCTGCAGCTTTGGAAGTGGGGAATAGGATCCTTATTTCTTCCCATTACTGAAGCTCCAAAAGCTTTAGAAGGAAGGATCCTTCCTACTCAAGCTCATTGCATAACACATTTGCTGTTCCCCTCTGAGAAATGTATCCTGTGTTCTAAGGACAAGTCTAGCTTCTGCTCTTAGGAAAAGCTTTAGAAGGCTCCTCCAATGTGAAGCAAGGACAGGCTGCTGAGCAGATCTCAACCCCACCTCAAGCCCATTGCCTAAACCATTGCTGTTCCCCCTGAGAAATGCAGAGTAGTATGTACACTGTCCACACTTTGGGCTTGAGATAGATCACCATGTGACCAATAGGGAAAAAGAGATGAAAGCATTGTTCAAAGTTGTAAGGTTTCTGGATGCATATGTTATGCGCCTGAACCAAGGGCAGCAAGTCAGATCACTAAAAATATACAAGTCTCGAGTCAAGTTGAGTCAATGAGTCATTTATTGCCAAGTTGAATCCAAGCTGAGTCACTGAAGTGACTTAAGTCTGACTTGAGTCCAAGTCAATCGACTTGAGTCTGTATCATTGGTTCTTGGAGCTTCCGTAACATTCAGAGACAGCTGGAGACTTTATACTCCCAGTGGATGGGCCACCTATAGCTCAGAGAAATATCATATCCAGATGGCCTCACATTCTGTTCAGTCTCTCCCATGTCCAGCTAAATGGACCAGGCAGTGAATGTTGGCAAAGTCCTTCTTTCTCAAAGACTCTGCAGACTCCTTTCCAGATGAGACAACATTGGACTCAAAGGGCAAGGAGTCTAACTTTGGAAGAGTAACATTCTTTGAATTCAGCTCTTGGAGGTCCCAAGCCAATATGACCAGGAATGGATGCTGTAGTTCAAAAAAGTGGATTGTCCAAACTTTCCAGTTTAGACCACTTCATGTTTTGGAACCCACTGGCAAGATACTGACTAGCATCCATTACTGTCGTTTTTCCAAGTTGACTGCAATTTATGGAGGTCCTATCAGGTTCTTCTTGGTCAGATTTGTTCAAAAGAGGTTTACCATTGCTTTCCTCTTAGGCTGAGAGAGTGTGAATTGCTGAAAGTCATCCAGTGGGATTCCACAACAAAGTGGAGATTTCAACCCTGGTCTCCTGGAGGCCTAGTCCAACACTCAAACCACAACAAGGTGTTGGCTCTCTACCAAAGAACACATCTCAGCAGAATTAGTGAGCACACATCTGTTTGTTCTTTTCTGAGCACAATTCAAGGTGATAGCTGTGGTCATTAATGCCCTACATGGCTAAGGATAAGGACTGCATTCTCAAATGTACTTAGTTGTTAAGATCTTCCTCAAAACCCCTGCTCAGAATGCTTCTACCTCCTGAGACAAGATGGACACCTATGGGACACCTGTGAGAAAATATACTTCTCCAGTTCATTGTTTAATAGATCTCTCTGATTATTTTCATGTGCCAGTTGAAGATACTGTAATTCAGTTTTTAGTGAAAGTTTGCTACATTCAACTTTATTTTTTGTTCATGGTTTTCAGTGTGGTTTTAACCTTGCTTCTCTCTGTTTTATTTTGTTTTTGTTTGTTTGTTTTTATTGTTTTGGGGGTTTTTTATTGCTTGATTCCTGTAGTTTTTCATCAAGTTGTAGAACACATTAAGCAGGTTGAATCAGGTGATAGAAATACTTGGAAATACATACATTGTTGTTATGTGCCTTCCAGTTGACTTTGACTTTTGGCCACCTGATTAGGACTATCTTGGCAAGATTTCTTCAGGGGAAGTTTGACATTGCTTTTCTCCCGGGGCATTTCTTCACTACACTGTTATAGTGCTGCTGTTCCACTTTCAACATCCAGTGGAATCCTGGGCTTTGCAGTTTTAGGAGGTGCACTTAGAATTCTCAGCCAGAGAGCTCTTTGGCCTCAGTAAACTACAAACCCCAGAATTCCACAGGATGTTGGAAGTAGAATAATAGCACTGTAACAGTGTAGTGCAGAAATAGCCAAAGGCATAGAATTGGTGGCCAAGAAATGCCAAGGTAGCCAAGATCTCCCAATGGATTTCAGTGGCTGAGCTGGGACTTACACCCTAGTCTTCTAGAATCCTAGTCCAATATTTCAAACCGCTACACTGTGCTATCTTAGAAATATAGACAGATAGAGAGAGCATCACTTCAGGCTGTGTTCTATCCAGCCTAGATAATTTCTGTCACCTAAGAGAACAAGGCAGGCACTGGTGGATTATGATGCAAAGAGACAGAGGAAGTTTTGCGCTCTTGTGCTGTCCAAGTTAAATGGCACGCTTTTTCTTTCTAACATGTGAACAGGGAGCAGGTAAATTCTATATTTTGGCCCAAAGGATTGAATCTTATCCTCTTGTCCCTAATAGATGGGAGCTGGACACAGAAAGCATGTTTTGTTTTGTTTTGTTTTGTTTTGGAGAAATATTTTCCCCTGTGATGGTGTGGGTGTCAACAAAGCTGCACTTCTTCTTAATTGCCAAAATGCCACATCTAGACAGACCTTTAAAAATAGGGGAATGGGGAGTCAGACATTGCAGCAAAACTTTGTTATTTGCAGGTAACTTTCATAAGACTGAGCTTCCCTTGTTTCAAAAATGAACAACAGACTGTTCCTCCTTGTTTAAAAAAAATAGAAAAAGAAGAAGCAGATTTTATCCAGTTGGAGTTCTGTAGTGCCACTTGGGTGGTTGTTAGTTAAGTAGATAAAAGCAGATGTAGCTAATCATTGCCCAGTGTGATATAGGCTAATTTATAGTGTTTATTTATACATACATCGAGACAGACACAGATGAGAGTGTGTGTGTGTGTGTGTGTGGCAGGAATATACAGCATCAGCTGAGTGAACCTCAGCAGCTTTAAAGAGGAGAGTCGGAACAGTGCAAGCCAGCCAGGAAGCTGTTGCTGGAGTCAAAGAAAGAAAACAATGCTGGATTGATGAGAAGCCTGCAGAAGAACTAGTCGGGGCTGCGAGTCTGAAAAGTGACAAAGCTGGACCCCTAACCTGGTGCTGAGCAGGCTGTCATTGTGGCAGTCCATAAAACAGAAGAGGGAGGAGGAAAATCACAGCAACTTTGCAGCTCAAGTCTAATGGGACTCTTCATTTCTCTGCTCCTCACAAAGCTTGGATGCCAGTAAGAGGATTCTTTGGGGGGGTTCTCCATCTCCTGCTTGTCGCATGTCAAGAAATTTTTATCGGGTGGAGTGACCTAAAAATCTGTATAAGGTAAGGATGGAACTTAAGGAAAAGTCGTATTTCCCCCTCCTCCTTTAGCATTCTTGTCATTTGGGGAGTTTGCTCTCCAATGTCACATAGGCATCTAACTTCGGGTGATTAAGAGAATATGCATCAGTTGGAATGCCAGTATTTTAACACTGGGGGTTGATTTATGAACGCATCGCCTGAACTTAGAATGGACTTAGGGAACAAGAGTTAGCAAGGTTTGGATGATGATGACAATGATGATGATGATGATGATGATGATGATGATGATGATGATGATGATGATGGTGGTGGTGATTTTAGAAGCTTATTCCATTCTTATTGTCCTTTTCTATCCTGTTCTCTTTCTGCAGGGTCTTTGGAAGTGGTTGCATCTCCCAAGTGTGAATTAATCTTTAGCTGGAATGGATGGGATATCAATCTCCCCATTGTCATCAGGTAGTTCCCCAGAAGGTTAGATGTTATAATCCAACAGAAAGTAGTTAAAAGTAATAGCTACTCTTTTCTCCATTTCTCATGCAACGAAAGAGCCAAGGAATTAGTATATAGACAATATAGCATATAGTAGATTGGTTTGTCATAGAAGTTGATCAGCCTCTATTTCAGACAAGAGATTATCAGTTTTTATCAGTTAATCCTGAGCTGGATATTTGTACAGAACAGCAAAAGCTCAAAGATGTGCTGTATTTTTAACCATGAAAGTTAGTTACATTTTAATTTTCTAGTCTTCTTTTGCTCCATTCATCTGGTGTACATTTTTGTTTGGGTATGACACTTTTTAACCCTAACTGGTCCAAGAAGTTTGATGAAGGTCTCCTTATTGTGTTTTTCTACTAGATCTTTCCAATGCCGCCAGTTGCTCTGGAATATCATTCCACCGTGACTGGGCTTTATTCATTTCTGTTCGCCCACAGTATAATCTGAAGAAAATTCCATAGACTGAGGAGATATGGCAAACTCATCTGAGGGGGAAGAACTGAATGTCACTTTCCAGGGAGTAAGCAATTCCTGCTGCATAAGCAATGTTACAAATATTAACTTCACATTCCCTGAGCAGTCTCCAGACTTCTATGTGATCATCCCAGTGATTTACTCAGTGATATGTGCCATGGGTCTGACGGGGAACACAGCTGTCATCTATGTGATCCTCAAAGCTCCAAAGATGAAGACGGTAACCAACATGTTCATCCTTAACTTAGCAATAGCAGATGACTTGTTTACGTTGGTCCTGCCCATTAACATTGCAGAACATCTCCTCCACTACTGGCCCTTTGGGGAGATTCTGTGCAAAATCATCCTGTCCATCGACCACTACAATATATTCTCCAGCATCTATTTTCTTACTGTGATGAGCATAGACAGATACCTAGTGGTCCTAGCTACCGTTGGGTCTAAACGCATGCCCCATCGTACCTACCGGGCAGCCCGCATCATCAGCTTTGGCATTTGGTGCCTTGTCACCCTCATTGTCTCCCCTTTCTTCGTCTTTGCTAACGTCTACAAAGATGGCTTAAACATCACAAGCTGTGGGCTCAATTTCCCCACACCCGAAAGGTTTTGGTTCAAAGCCAGCAGGATCTACACTCTTATCTTGGGCTTTGCTATCCCTGTGTCTACCTTCTGCGTCCTCTATATCATGATGTTATACAAACTGAGGAACACGCGCTTGAACTCAAATGCTAAAGCCCTCGACAAAGCCAAGAAGAAAGTCACTATCATGGTCTTTATCATTTTAGCTGTATGCCTTTTCTGCTGGACACCGTTTCATCTGGCCACCATTGTGGCTTTGACCACCGATGTGCCCCAGACCCCAGTGGTCATAGGCATCTCCTACTTTATCACCAGCCTGAGCTATGCCAACTCTTGCTTGAACCCATTCTTGTATGCCTTCCTAGACGACAGCTTTCAGAAAAGTTTCCGGAAGATGCTGGAATGTAAAGCTGCTTAAAATATGATCTGTGACTTCCAGATCTTCTTTAGGAACCGTTTCATATTAATCTGGCTTTTGCTGACAAGTCCCATAAACTTTTCAAGGGGTGTGTGTGTGTGTGTGTGTCTATTCAAAGGACTAAAAAGCAGCATTTTGTGTAAATTTAATTCTGTTTGCAAGTGGCTAACATGTCTTCTTAATAATTTTAATATTTTTTTCAAGTGCTTTTGTTTCCTTAGAATGCCTAATGTATGTTGCTTAATGTTATGTTGCTGGAAAAGAAATCAAAACAGAACTTGAACCTGTAAAAACGTCCTTTTCTGTGTTCTAGTCTACATCTTCCCCCTGGTGGAGAATAATAAAATAACTGAGAGAATAAATAGCATGAAAACAGAAGGGGGGAGTCTTATATGGCTGAGTCTGGGAGGTTATTCTATTTATTTGTGCAACATATTATGAAAAAGGAAAAATGCATACCTTGCCTTCTTGCCTACAAAGGGCCTCTTTGAAGAGCTTTGCAACCACAGCATAAATAAATTCAAAACAACACTAAAAAGAGCAGAGAGGTTTTTAAAACAGCTGAATAGAATGCAACAATACAGAGGAGAAGGATTCATACTAAACCAAAGCCTTTTGGAAATGAAAAAGACATTATAATCTACCTGTTTGGGGGTTTCTATATAATGATCAGCAAATACAATTATTCCTGGAAATGAACCGGAACCCAATGCGCAATAAATCCAACAGGAATAATATACAACACTCCAAAATGTGACCCCTGGGTGTTTTGCATGAGCTGAAGTTTTCAAAATATTCTCAAAAGCCACCTATTAAATCTTAATAATTTTTCTTTCTCTTCTGTCTGATTAAACTTTAGTGAGAATGGACACCTCTGGGTCTTATATCATAGACAACTGGGGAAAGGATTACGGGAGAGCATCTTTTTAAAAAAAAACTTGTTTTCACCTTCACCATCTATTACAAACAATGTTAAACTGTGTAGATCTGGAAAATAACTCAGATAGTATTGGGGTTGGCTTTAAGCAGGAGGTGTGTATGCAGAGAAAGAAAAGAAAATTGAGATGAAACCAGTTGGTCTTATGGAAACATATGAGGAAGGACATAAGAAAGTCTTCATAGTCACCAGAACAAACTCAGAATCCTGTCTCCAGCTGTGGTCAAATAAATCTCACTGCAAGCTATTATAAAGACACAGAGCTGATGGTTATTCCCTATTGTTTGCTGGAATTCCGTTGTGGCCTAGCATCTTTATAAGTGGACTTAGGTCTGCAGGAATTAGATGTGTGCCATTGTGCAATGTCCGTATCCAGCAGACAGCTGCTGTTACGTTACTAAGTAACACAACCAGCAGAGTGCCTGATGTGCATTGGTGTGCAATGGGCATGGGTAAGCAATGCACATCAGCACGCAGTGTACAATATTGCACAATGCACATTGTGAATTATGCACATTTTGTACTGGTGTGTATAGGATGCTCTTGATAATATTCCATTATGCATTTTCATGATTCAGACAAGGGATTTCTTAATGTCTCTGCTTCATAGCTAAATATATGAAGTCATGTATGGAGTCATGTAACAGGTCCTATAAGATTCTGGTATGTGTCTATTAATTATAAGGGGTTTCATTTTCTGGATGTCCATTTATCTTTTATACCTTGCAATGTTCTCCACGAGTGTGTCTAATTCTTTTTAAAACCATTAAAGCTAGCAGTCAGCAACATGTCTTGTGGCAGCATGCTTTCATGTTTTGAGCAGTTCTGTTTGAGGAACGACTGTTGTCACAGCATGTGAAGGGCCTTTTCCAAAGGATGATGACATCTGATTAATTCCATGTGCAGTGGAACACTTTGACCATCACAGATGAAAAATTTTTGAATTCCCAAAGGGTAATAGGGAAGTTACTGTTGTTGTGTGCCTTCAAGTTGTTACCAACTTACGGTGGCTCTAAGTCAAATCTATCAGGGGGTTTCTCAGCAAGATTTGTTCAGAGGGGGTTTCCCATTGCCTTCCCCTGAGGTTGAGAGAGTGTGACTTACCCAAGTTCATCCAGTGGGTTTCCATCGCCAAGCAGTGATTCAAACCGTATTCCGCAGTGCCAGTATACAACACTATCTCTCTTAGGGGAGTTATGCAGAGATTTAAATCTTTGTAAATGTTATCTTCACAGGGAAAAATGAGTAACTTTTTTTTTCCTGCTGTAAGAATACCATAAAAAAACTACACAATTTTTAAAACCTAAACTTACTCTGTGCAAAGATAATGAACTAATTAATTTTTAAAGCAGAAAATGACATTTCTTATGGAGAAAGTAAGTTTCCTGTGAAGCAGAAAACATTTTCTGCAGATAAAACAATGTTTATGCATGAAATATGGTAGTTTTAATTGAGGAAACTCATTTTGTGTGCAGAAAATGCTTATTTTTGTACAAAAGTATGTCTTTTCCACAAAGAATAAGTCCCAAACAATAGAAATCCTTGCTCATCCAAGGTCCTCTTTCTCAAGGTTTCCAACACCCAAGGAACCCATTTTTATATCATTTTAAACATATTAATATCCAAAAAGGATTTTGCAAAAAAGAAACCACATTTCCTAAAAATGCATACCATCCAATGTGGTTACCAACCCTGTGCTTTGTTTTGCCTGTACTTGTTTAAAACAAGTGTTTGCTAAATGCACAAGAGTGTTCCACTATCATAGAATCATAGAGTTGGAAGAGACCACAGGGGCCATCCAATCCAACCCCCTGCCATGCAGGTGTTACCACAGTTCTGACATGCCTGGTGATAGCACTAGATATCTCTTGATATCAAACTTAGTTGGCCTTCACTTGACCTTTCTCTGCCACCCTGCTCCACGTGTTTGCAAGGGCCACCAGACAAGCACGTAAACAGGCGTGGTCGGTAACGGTTGGACCTTCCAATCGCCACTTAGGCAGGCAGATTAATGCCACTCCATTGCTTCAGGGACCATTTCTTGCAGACACACCTTGCTTAAGCATGACTTTACACAAAGATGCATGGCCGAGAGCCGGCACTTTCTTTATGCTGAGCCATTTGCATACTGGCTACACTATTGTTATCCAGCGCTAAGCTACTCATGTAGAACCTGACCTTTTCCAACACTTTTGTCCCGCTCCAAAGTTCCTTTGTTCTCACCAAGCGTGGCATGGCCTGTAGGCACAATTCACCCTATAAAAGGTCCCCAATTCCGAGCACTCCTCGGATCACCCTGGATTTCCATCTAGCCTTGCTGGCGCTCTGTCCAGTGAAGTTGTCCCCTCAGTTCCCAACAACTGAGTCTGCCTCACTTCTCGGAACACTCTGGACTGCTATCCTGCCTTGTTGTCGGTTCGTCCAGCGAGTCGCCCCCTCAACGAACCGCACTGAGCTTTCCTCCCTGCAACTCTCTGTTTACTCCAGGACTGTGAGAAAAGGTGTCGTATCACCCATTTACCCCGAAAACTCTCATTTCTAATTTCTAGTTAGCTGTGTGCTTGTGGTGTCTTTTTCTGTTGTTTATCCTTTAATAAAACTATCATTTTTACTATTTTAAACCTTGCCTGACCGCTCTTCTAACCTGACGCTGTATACATAGGGTTAAAAGATCCCAGCTAAAGTTACCCTGCCTCTCGCTAGCTTAAGAGAGTGCTCGAGTTAATTTCCCCATCTTGTGTTTTTGCTTGGTTATTTGGGCATCCCTCCCGGGACCCCCAGAATACAGGGTAACACAGGAACCCACATCAAAGCACTCTTGACAGATGGCCATCCAGCCTCTGCTTACAAACCTCCAAAGAAGGAGACTCCACCACGCTTCCAGGCAGCATATTCCACTGTCGGACAGCCCTGACCATCAGGAAGTTCTTCCTGAAGTTCAGGTGGAATCTCTTTTCCTGTAGCTTGAATTCATTGCTCCTTGTTTTAGTCTCTGGCACAGCAGAAAACAAGCCCACTTCCTCCTCTACATGACATCCCTTCAAATATTTAAACATGGCTATCATGTCCCCTCTTAACCTTCTCTTCTCCAGGCTAAAGATCACCAGCTCCCTAAGCCGTTCTTCATAGGGCATGGTTTCCAGACCCTTCACCATTTTGGTCGCCCTCCTCTGGGCACGTTCCAGTTTGTCTATATTGTTCTTGAATTGAGGCGCCCAGAACTGGACACAGTATTCCAAATGAGGTCTGACCAAAGCAGAATAGAGTGGTACCATTACCTCCCTTGATCTAGACACCATACTCCTATTGAGGCAACCAAGAATCACATTGGCTTTCTTGGCTGCCGTATCACTGTGCAGACTCATATTCAGCTTGTGGTCCACCAAGACTCCTAGATTCCTTTCACACATACTGTTATCCAGCCATGTGTCCCCCATCCTGTATTTGTGCATTCCATTTTTTCTACCTAAGTGTAGGACCTTACATTTATCTCTGTTGAAATTCATTTTGTTAGCTTTGGCCCAGCTTTCCAACCTGTTATGGTAATTTTGATTTTTGATCCTGTCCTCTGGCGTATTATCAACTTTTTCCAATTTGGTGTCATCTGCAAATTTCATCAGCATGCCTTCTCCTCCTTCATCCAAGTCATTGATAAAGATGTTGAATAGCACTGGGCCCAGGACAGAACCCTGTGGCACCCTGCTAGTCACTTCTCTCCAGGATAAAAAGCAGACATTGGTGAGCACCCTTTGGATTTGGTGGGTCAACCAATTACAAATCTACCAAAGAGTAGCCCTGTTCAGTCTGTATTTTACTAGTTTCTTTGCAAGAATGTCATGGGGAACTTTGTCAGAGGCCTTACCAAAATCAAGGTATGCTACATCCAGGGCATTCCCTTCATCTATCAAGCTTGTAACATCCCTCACCAATTCTCTTTTTTCTCTCAGCAAGGGAGCCATGGCACCTTACAGTGTATTTTTTTTAAAAAAGTATAGCTAAGAACAATGATAAAAAGATTTTTTTAAACAAACAAACCACCCCATTAAAAACAGCACTAATTTAAAACAATTGGAAAGGATTTAAAACTTAGTGGTGAGAATAAAAATGTGGCACGCCCACACACACACATCATTAAAGAAATGGTCTGCAACACTGAGTTAATTGCCAAATGCCTGTTTCAATTAAAGTGTCTCTTTGAGGGTTTTGTTGTTGTTGTTTTTTACAGATCCAACTAAATAATCCTACTAGAATAATTAGTCACCATAACCACAAATTATTATATTGTTAGATTTCTTACTGCTCAAAAATTTCAAAAATGATCCAAAAGACCTTCAATTGGCTTATGCTTAAAAAACCCACATTAGTTTGGTAATATTGGCTAATTCAGTAACTTTAACAATCCATCCATCTGTCGTTGGTGCTTTGGTCTGTTTCCATGTCTGAACTAACAATATTCTTGCTGTTGTTATCATATGTCAAATAAAAAATCCATATTTATTATTCAATTCTTTATCTATAATACCCAGCAAAAATTTCTGGACACATCACAAAATCCACATTTAAATTTTTTGGGGATTAACATATCAATCTTAGACCAATAACTTTTCCCCTGCTTATAAGTGCAGCAAATAGAAGTGTCTTTACCTGCTGGTAAAACAAGAGGAGGTCAATCTAGCCCCCTTTTGGAGTCCACATACTGGGAGGAGCAACTGAGAAGAAAGTCCCTCTCATAAGTCTTCACCAGACAGGTCTGGGGCACATAGAATCATAGAATCATAGAAATCTAGAGTTGGAAGAGACCACACAGGCCATCCAGTCCAACCCCCTGCCATGCAGGAACACCCTCAAAGCACTCCCTTTGACAGATGGCCATCCAGCCTCTGCTTAAAAACCTCCAAGGAAGGAGACTCCACTACACTCTGAGGCAGCATCTTCCACTGCCGGACAGCCCTGACAGTTAGAAAGTTCTTCCTGAGGTTCAGGTGGAATCTCCTTTCCTGCAGCTTGAATCCATTGCTCCTTGTCCTGGTCTCTGGAGCAGCAGAAAACAAGCCCTCTCCTTCCTCTACATGGCATCCCTTCAAAAAACATCGAGTGAGACTAACAGAATACTCTCCACTGAGGATTCTAAAACTCAGGCAAGCTCATGTGGTGAGACAAAGTCATTCAGATTGTCTGTAATCAAGGTGTATAGGAATTTATATGTCATGACAAGCAACTTGAACTGTGCCCTCAGCCCCGTAAGGACCTCTGCAGCTGGCAGCAGTCATCCAAAGACTAAGACCTGGATATATGAGGAGAACTCAGAGCTCAGAAGACTTCTTTATTTTGGACCACAAGTGCCAGAATCTGCCAACCAGCATAGTTAATGGCAGTGCTGGCTGGGGCAAATATTTTCAAATATTCTTCCCATCCCTACCCATGTTTCTCAGAATGGTTCTCAGAACAAAGGGGCTGAAAATACATGAGAAAGTAATAGAGGCCATTTCCACACTCTACTGTTATAGTGCTGTTATTCCCCTTTCAACATCGTGTGGAATTCTGGGGTTCATGGTTTACTGAGGCCCAAGAGCTCTCTGGCTGAGAATTCTAAATATCCCTCCCTAAACTACAAACCCCATAGGATGTTGAAAGTGGAATAATAACACTATAATAGAGTGTGGAAATGGCCAGAGATACAGAGGCAGATCCTTGAAAAGTCCTGTCCAACCTGGGGCTGAGCCAAGATGTTTTGTACCCTGAGGCTGAGCAGCACGTGGCAATCACCAGTCCTCCTGAAGTCAAGGTGGACATTGCTAGAGAATTCTAGGAGCTGTAATTTTTTAAAAATGTAAATTTTCAAGCTTTAGAAGAGGTCTCATCTGCATTAAAAGTGATAGTTCCTACACTGGAGTAGCCTGCAATCCTCTAATGAATTTCTTCTATGAACCTTCCACAGTCTCACGATCTGTGGGGGAAGGCTTTCTCTCAGGCCATTTCTGCACTAGACTGCTATAATGCTATTATTCCACTTTCAACGTCCTATGGAATCCTGGGGTTTGCAGTTTTGGGAGGGGCCATCTGGATTCCATAGGATGTTGAAAGTAGAATAATAGCACTATAACAGTCTAGTGCAGAAATGGCCTCAGTCTCCCCAGCCTGATAGGTGCATCTGCTAAGGACACAGGAGAGAGTTTTCTCAATGGCTGCTCCCAGCCTCTGGAATTCCTTTCCACGGAAGACTAGGCTGGTCCCCTTTCTGTTCTCCTGTTGCTGGGAAGCAAAGACTTTTCTATTTAGTGACTGTAAGGAGACTTCTTATGGTGTGCATACGATGTATTTTTATCCTTAATATTATCTTTTTGCAATGATTGTACACTGTTTAAAATGAATAGTGTTTTCATATGAAATCTGGCATAATTGTATTTCATTTACATTTTTAGCTTTATCTTGTTTCGGTCTTTTTGTAAACTGTCTGGAGTTGCCTGTCAGAAGACAGGTGAAATATTAATCAGTTAATTAAATGAATTCCAGAGTGATGCATCCTATTATTTTCCTGAGACTGGATGGGATGTCAGAAGAAGAGAACCCTACTTTTACCTCTAGCAACTGAGAATATCAAGGGGACAACAAACTACTATCAATTTGATGCTTTGCCTCTCAGAAATTAGGATGTTTGTAGACATTCAAAGAACAGCCAAACAGCATTTTGATACTTCTATTTCAATGTCACCTATTTTTAACTCCTACCTGTTATTTTGCTGTTCTTGTTGCTGTCATGGCTCCTACTGCTGTTGTTCAAAGGTAATACAATTCACTTTCAGATTTGACAAAGCATTGATTTAACAAGCATCCTGTACTGGAACAAGTACATCTAAGGCTGCAATGCTGTTTATATATCATTCTGAAGGTCACAAATGTTCCTCTTTCTTTAGTTTAAATATGTGTCTTTCTCAAGAAGAACACCCAGTCATGCACTATGTCCCACACTGAAATAAATCATGCATAAAAATATTTGGCACTGAGGACTTTCCCAGAGAACTTGTTGTCCCTTGTTGGCGCTTGCATTGCTGCCAGATAAATTATATTTAACATGTCGTCCCCTTCCCTGCTCATATTCCTAACATGCGATAAGGATAGATGGCAGACTTCCAGAAGTTTATAACCTG
Organism: Ctenosaura bakeri; assembly: GCA_948474755.1. NCBI lineage: Eukaryota > Metazoa > Chordata > Lepidosauria > Squamata > Iguanidae > Ctenosaura > Ctenosaura bakeri. Next base: position 364,907 of record CAOLHI010001005.1, on the reverse strand, counting down.
CTCCTTAATAGTCTATGTGAAACCTCTTACTTCAGTTGTCTTTCTGATTGGTCCTTGCCTAGAGACACAACCAAAACCGTCAAAGCTTGGAAATGTTACCCTAAGAGATGGGGGATGTTGGGGTCCATCTGCAATGCCAGGGTATCCTTAGAACTTGAGGGAATTATAGCTCAAAGGAGGCCCGCAAGAGGAGGGTATCAGCAGGATCTTTCACCTATGTATACCACTACGAACTATAGAGAAGACTCCAGTTAAAGTTAAACAAAGTATTTTATCTCAATTGACCAACATATAGGAAATCAGACAGTTAAAAACCGTATACAGCTACTGGAAAGTGAGATTGGAAAGGCTGGATAGAGAGAGATTGTGGATGAAAAGGGTGATAGTTACCAGTCCTGAAGAAGGAGCTCATAGCAATGGGGCTCAGACAGCATCTGAAAGCAGCATGGAGGAATAGCAGTCTGGACTACATTCATACTACAGATCATACTACAATTGGCTGGGGTCAAAGCTAGGGTTTTTATACCCTATTTCATACCCTGAAGGGGTGCATTGACAAAGCCCTAATGGCTTTCCCACAGGACTGACAAAGTGGTCTGGATAGTGTCAACGCCAAGGCATGGCAGGCAGCCAAGAGCTGGCTAATAAGTCTTTTCCCAGATAAGGCAGATGGGCAATAAAACAAAGGGCTTTACTTCAGCAGTGGGTAGATAAGGTAGCAGTAAACCAAAGAGACTTTTGCAGCAACGATATTCCCTGGCTGTTATGTCACAGCCAGGCAAAACAGCAAACAGAGTCCACATACCACAGAGTTTGTTCCTCAGCCAGCCGGGCAGTGTTTCAGGAAGCAAGGCAAGGGTCCCCGATAGCCCAGCAGGCACACCCAAAATGGACAGTTATGAGCCAACAAAGACCCAAGGCTGAGTGAGTGCTTTTATTAAGCAGGCCCTCACCCAGGTGCTACCTCAGCTGGAGCTTGATTGCTTGGTGTTTCCTATTTAAACGCTCTGACCTTCTGAGAGCACTCTTTTGCTCCCGATGCTGCTGGTAAGTAGGCACCTGCTCCTGAATCTCTGGGTCTAAGGCAGCCCCTGGCTCCATTGCTGGGGCTACTGGGGCCAAGGGCTCTGTGTCCAGGGCAGCCTCTGGGGTGGGTTGTGCAGCAGGCTCCATGGCAGCCTCTGGGGTGGGCTCTGCTGGTGCAGCAGTCTCCATGGCTTTGAAGTCCTTTGGTTCAGACTCAGAGCTTGAGTCCTGGAGTGCCAGGGTCCTGACAGATAGCTTTAATTCTAGAGTAACAAAATATTGATGGGATTCATGGTATTTTCTTAATGTTTGGTTAGTTTGTCTTCCATTGTGTCTGAAAATGCAAAGAGCTTGAAGTGGTGAAGGGATTAGCACAAACCCATCAGCGTTGGGTTTTCCCATATAATCCTATCTGAACTTTCATGACCTCAAAAACATCTCTGGTCAGTGTGACCCCAATCATGTTCACGAGTCATTAATGAGTCCAATTAATGAAAATTGCATATCTCATAGGAGGAGAACGAGGGTATGGTAACGGTGATGCACCCAAGGTCACCCAGTGAGTTTTTATGGCTGAGTGGGGAATTGAGCCCTTGTCTCCAACATCATAGTCCAATGCTCAAACTACTACACCACCATAAAATGTAAATTTTAAACTCTGTTTTTCCACCGGTGAGCTCAAGGTCAAGTGCATGTTGTCCTCTTCCACTATATCCCATGTGCAGATCATGAACCAAGTGGTGGTGAGGATGTCTCATCTCATCATAGAAGAGGCATCACCTGCTCAATCTAAGCATGTCCTCACACCTCCAAATTCAGGATCTGAGGGTATTTTATTTCATCTATATAAATTAAAAAGCTCTTCAACCCTCAGTCTTTTGTAATAAGTGACACTTGCCAGTCGTACAAGGCACAAGGTTTCTGAACCTCAGATCAGATGCATTCCTTATAATAAGAGACACCTGACAACCCTATCCTCCCAACAATTGTGTGTGGTTGGTCAGCCCAAGAGAGTGCACCTAGCTCTAGGTCACCCAATGAGTTTCATGCTTCAGTGAGGATGGAACCTGGATCACTCAAATTTTAGTTCTGTGCCTTGTCGCAGGTAACAGTACCTAGTCCTGCTATGGCAGGAAGGGGCATGGTCATCATGCTTCCTGAATCGCGGAGGCAGCCAGTGAAGAGGAGAGCTTTCTATCGCATTCGCCTCCTGGGAGAGCTGCTGTTGCCATCATCACTGAATGCTGCAGGGACAAGGATAGGGTGCAGAAAGGGCCTCTGAAGTGAAGGCACACAGCAACAGTAGCAAACAAGAAAAGTTTACCCAGATAACTCTTAAACCAGAATCGTACTGGTGTCTTAGTCATGTGTATGTCCCCCCACAAATGCAGTGTGTCATTTTTGTCTAAACTGGAGCTGTTGCTATTGTGTGCTTTCAAGGCATTTCTGACTTGTGGAGAGCTAAAGGTGAACCTATCAAAGGGTTTTCTTGGCAAGATTTGTTTCGAGAAGGTTCACCTATGTCTTCCACTAAAACTGAAAGAGTATGACTTGCTCATGATGACCTAGTAGGTTTCCACATGACTAAGACACCAGTATGATTCTGGCTTAAGAGTTATCTGGGTAAACTTCCATTGCTGAGTAGGGGTTGGGGCCCTGGTCTCCAGAGTTGTAGTCCAATGGTCAAACCACTACACCACACTGGATCTTATAAAGTAGAGCAGCCATATTCACTTCAAGATTTCAAAAGTAGAGTTGTGTATGCAGTGCCATTATATATGGATACACATTGTGTTTTGAGCATGAATGTGCTTTCCGAATTGTGGGTGGATGCCCATTGTGCATGGATGTATTTGGCTGTGTATTCAGTTTTCAGATGTGGTGTCTTGGTTCAGTTGCCAACAGAACACATGCTGCACAATTCATACAGAACTCCACAAGTAGAGATTTCTACTACACAACCATTATGTAGGATCTCAGCCTTAAATTGGATCCAAAGCCAGTGGGGTTGCTCATCTCAGCCTTGTCAAGTGAATCAGATTTAATGGAAAGAAAGAAGAATTAATGTATCTGAAGCAAAGATTAGGAGAGGCAGGTCAATACAGTCAATTTAGCTCCCAGAGTCTCAGCATCAATCATCATCATTCTGACACCAAACAGTCCAACCCAGTGAATGCTTATTAGGGGGAAAAGAAGACAAACCATCAGTTCTGAATTATTTAGTAAGAGCGCCCTCTGGTGGAGATTTCTCAACATGATACTTTGAGAACGTAGCATAAGAAATGTGATGAAAGCATAAAGCATAAGGCCATGCCGGATCACACGTCAAAGATTATAGCAAGGGTAGGCATGCAGGAATCCAGAAACACCATCAATTTTGTGATCCCTGAAGCCTCCTACCAGTTCAAATTTTCTATCCACCACACTAAAGAGAGAGTGAAGGAGAAAACAGTGGGGGGGGAGAGAATGTGTTAAAAGAAGAGGACCAGGAACTATATGAGTTGGAGTCCAAAACATCTCGAAGGCACTAGATTGTGAAAGTCTACCTTAGGAAAACAGAAGCTGACAGATGAAGCTATGGGCTTAATATTTTTGGCAAATAAAACTACAGCCTGGACCCTGGTGAAGAAACTTCTGAAGCAGAGGTGGAACTCCTCCAGATGGTGCTAGTGGGCAACTCCCAGCAGCTCTAGTAAACAACATTTTGATGGGGATGAATTCTAGGATGTTCAAGTCTACTAACTTCTGGAAGGATATGTTATTCCATTCCTGGTCCTAAAGAAAACATAAGAGGATACCATGACTGGGATTTTGTGAATGGCATATTGAGGATTAAGTTAATCTTGTGTCTGTATATGTCTTTTGGGGGGCCGGTGGGTTTGATATAGATGTTTGTATTCTCTTCCTTACTCAGCAATAACCAAAACTTCCTCCCCACAGTTTCCATTGAGCTGCAGAAGCCTCTCCCTCTTGCCCTTGGATATTCTGTGTTTGGTGGAGAGATGACGGAGATCAGAGAAATGTCTCTCTACCTCCCCATGCCCAGATATGAAATGATTGCATCATCCACGCAGACCTCTGGAGAACCTCAGCAGACCTCTGTAGATGATGTAATCATCTTGCATCTGGCTACAGGCACATAGCAAGATGCTTCCCTGGTCTTCACTCCATTTCCTGGACATGCAAGAAGGGATTTACAATTTGCAGTCCCCGCATCTTCTCTGGGAGCAGTATTACAGGGCCAATAATATCACCCACAACATCAGAGGTATATCTACCTGGTCTTACTCCAATAGGATATATGTCATCCTATGCTAGCAACATCCTTCTACACTCTGCATTGGACAAATAGGACAGTCTCTGTGCAAGAGGATAAATGGTAATAAATATATTAGAAATGGCAATACCTGGAAAAAAAAACCCTGCTGCAGACCATTTCAACTTTCCTGGACAAATGGATGAGTTGTAAGGAAATTGAGAGGAAATGACAAAAGAAAAATTAAACAAGGAAATTACAAAAGAAAACATAAGAAAGAGAAACAACCAAACTGAATTATGTCCACAAATTCCAGTTGACTAGCAAGGGATTTACAAGTTCTATGGAAATTGCAAGGAAATGACAAAGGAAAAGTTAAATAAAGAAATTGTAAAAGAAAAAGTAAAAAAGAAATAGCTGAACTGAAATACAAATTCTGTATTTTAGCAAGGTACGGGCAAAGACAATGGCTTCATGGCATGAATATATATATATATATATATATATATATATATATATATATTAATACAAGAATCCTCATCACTGCCTGTATAACAAAAGGAATATACGCAGAGAGAGTTTTTTTACCCCAGGAAACCAACTTTTGGTAAGTAGATTTATTGCTTTCACACAGCTGACTGACCATGGTAAAGAACTGAAAGACCTGTGTCATCTCACCCAGCCCTTTGAAAATTTAGGACAAGGGGCATGATTGGCATTTTTGGACCCAATTACATTGTGATCCATCCCCACGACTGTATAAACATGCTTTGTACCTGAGGCCTTAATACCACTCAGTCCTGCATCTGAAGAAGTGGGTTTATGTCCATGAAAGCTCATGCTAAAATAAAAACCAGATAGTTTTAAAGGTATTGCCATCCCTCTTTTCCCCCCTCTCCCTCCCTTCTTCCTTTTGAAACTACTGAAGAAATAAATCCAGCTGCTCAGACCCTCTGGAGCTTATACAGTACAGGGGTGGAAAGACTGCAGCCTATGGGCTGCTAGAGATATAAATGTTTGCTGGTTTTGTCCTCATTGGACAGAACAAATAATCTAAGCATTTTTCTCTCTAGTGCAAGAAAGCAGTTCTCTAGGCATCCTTGCACATGCCTGTTGCAACACATCCAGTTACAAGAAAATAGGTGGATAAATCTCCACTGATGCCCCAACTTTTCAATGACATGGAAATGGCCATTTTGGGGGGGGGGGTAAATCACTTTAAAAATTGGTTTTTCTGGGGGTTTTCTGGGGAAATGTATCTAAAGCTATGTGACAGATGTATATCTCCAGATGCAATATTCTAGTCTTCATCATTAGTTCTGATTTTGCTGCAACATGTTGTAATGACATGTTTTGCACACTAAGGAGTGCTGTTGTCCCAATTTTCAAAAGCTGCCATCTGCAGCTGCTTTGCCATCCAATATTCTCAATATTGCTGGAACGGTTGAGATTGGTTGTTTCATTGACTGGCTGCTTGATTGATCAGTACCATCCTTCATTTACTCAGAAGATTCATCACCTGAAGCTTTGTTGGCTGATCAGTTGGCTGTCAGTTGCATTGGCTCATGTCAGGGGTATATGAATTAATTGCATGTCTGTATATCTAAAGCATCAGATCTTGTTTGATTTTGGGAGCTAAGCAGGCTTAGCACTTGGATGGGAAACTGCCAATGTATACCAGGTGCAGTAGGCTGTATTTCAGACGAGGGAACTGTCTCTGACCATTCCTAGCCTAAGAAAATCCTATAAAATTAATGGGACCTCCTTAAGTTAACAGGCAACTTGAGGGCACATACATAGATATATGCATACCAAGCCTTCATAATTTATGAGATGTTTAGGGCAAGATCCTACTTTGAGAAGACAAGAGTGAGAGTGATGCTCACTGGGTTACATGATTGCACAAGTCGCCTTATTAATAAATTGCAAAACTAAGTGGCCAACAACGTTCATCTCTGCACATCAATGTACATCAATGGGCAATGGGCAAAATGCACCAATGAGCAATGCACAACAGAAACCAATGGTACCACATGTACAACTTTGTTTCTGCAACCTTTAACTCAATAAAGCCATTCTGAATCTGTTAAAAAATTTCACCTGCTTCCATAAGAGAATTGACGCATGTGTGAAAGCCCAATCCTATCTATTATATAACCCTATCTGTTTAATTTGTAAGCAATACATATTATATAGAAAGCAGGATTATGTTCAGAGGAAGAAGTGTGGAAATTGGAGGAAGACACATCGGTGATTTAAGATATTCAAAAGATACTTGCAGAAAACAACACAGGCTTATAATGACTAGTGACAAAACTCATGGAGCAAGGTGCAGAAGCAGTGCTACAACTGAACATTAAGAAAACAAAAATAATGACCATGTAGTATTCACATAGATTTAAAGTGGGTAACAAAGACACAGAAACAGTAAAGTTAATAATTAATTGTTAAAGATTTTCTACACTTTGGCTCATTCATTAACCGAAACAGATATTGTAGTCAAGGAATCAGAAGAAGACTCCTACTTGGAAGGACAACTTTGAATTGACTTAGACAGAATCCTCAAGTGTAAAGAGATATCTTTCAATACCAAAGATGACCAGTGAAGAAAGCTGTCAGGAAGATGTACTGGAGGAGATACTGTTGATTGCTAAAAAGGCAAAGAAATGGTTCCCAGAGCAAATCAGGCCTGAACTCCTATCAGAAGCAAAGATCACTAAACTAAGACTTTCATATCTTGGCTGTATTGTAAGACTTGCTGGAAAAGAAGCTAATGCTCAGTAAAGTGAAAGATAGTAGGAAAACAAGGAGATCACATGACAGGTGGATTGATTCAATCAAGGAAGCTACATCTCTGAATTTGCAAGATCTGAGCAAGACATTTGAAAACTAAGGATCTTGGTAGTCTCTTGTTCTTACATTGAACATGACTTCACAGCAAATAGCAATAACAGCTGATACCATGGACTACCACCCCTCCTGCAAGGTGTGCAATTTTCATTAATTGGACTTATTAATGAGTGGAGAACATGATTGATGTCACACTGACCAGAGACATGTTTTAGGTTCAAACTGACCTGAAATGTGTTCAGGGTCCTAAGTCCAGAGAGAATTAGGCAGAAAAATCTGATGTTAAATGGGCTTATCCTTTCACCACTCCAAGCTCTTTGCATTTCTGAATACAATGAAAGACAAACTGCCCAGATTGATGAGCAACCAGAGACCATCCCTCAATTTTACCCTGCAGAAATCTTCCTTATACACCCTACCTAACTGTACATGAAAAGTTCGTCATGAGTCCCATCAATGTTTTGTCACTCCGGAGTTAAGCAGTCAGCCCATTCTGGACCTCTTTGCCAGTCCTGTGGGAAAGCTGTTATGGCTTTGTCACTGTACCCTTTGAGGGCAGGAAATAGGGTATAAAAACCCCAGCTTTGACTCAACCTTTTGTAGTATGTTGGACATAATACATAGTAAATGATGCCCTAGACTGCCATTCCTCCATGCTATACTCAGTCGCTGTATGAGTCTTTCTGTTGTGACCCCTTCTTCAGGACTGGCAACTATCACCCTTTCCACCCAATCTCTCTCTATATAACCTTTCTTGCCTCACTTTCCAATAGCCATATATGGTTCTTAAGAGTGTCTGATTTCTCGTATGTTTTTCAATTCAAATAAAATATTTTGTTTAACTTTAAACTGGAATCCTCTCTACTGTGTACTGTGTACACATGTGAAAAATCCTGCCATTACCCTCCTCTCATAAGCCTCCTTTGAACTATAATTTCCCCAAATTCTAAGAAGATGCTGTCCTTGTGGGGGGAACCCAAGGTCCCCCACTTCTTAGGGTAACACAGCAAACCAAAGATTCCAGCCATAGCATTTGCAGTTCAGTGCATGACACAGTTTGGTAAGACTGAATGCACAAAATTTCGCTCAGAAAGCCACCTTTAAAATGCTCACAAAATGCAGCATTTTCTGTTAAATGTTGGTTCTTGAATCTAGTTATGCCAACATTTTCCTACAGGGAAGAGAAGGCTACTATTAGAACTTAAATTGAATAATGACAGTAAGAGGGAGTAAAAAATATGTCAAGGCTCCCTCCTTCTTCTGACCTTAAGGGCAGAGTAGGAGTTAATTTAAAGTGAAGTGTCAGATTAATGAGATTTCATCTTTCAGGGAGTCTCTTTCTGACATTTGCTTGATGCTAGTAAAGCTACAGAGAAAAGATCAAAGATGTGGGGGTTGTCTTTAAATGCTGGCATTTGGATCTTGTTAAAGGGCTTGGGGAAAATTCCACCTCATAAAGCACTTTGAAATTTATTACTAATTGGCATGCTGGAGTTTGGACTGTATTTTGAAATTTTCAGGTAGAATTGAAAGTTGGAGACAAAAATCATTTTAGATAATAAGAAACAATAAAGTTCTAATTTCTCATTAGAATTGTCATGGGTATGATCGTATTGATGACTTTATGCATTCTTAGGTTTGGTTGCAAAAGCAGTTGGGCATGTTTGTCCAATACATAAAGTATGTATTCAGTTCAAGTTCAAGCCTATTAGTTTCCAGGCACAGTACAAGGTGTTGGTTCTTACCTTTAAAGCCTTTCGTGGCCTGGGGCCAGCCTACCTGCGGGATCGCCTTCTCCCATATAATCCGACCAGCACATTAAGGTCCTCTGGAAAGAACTTACTGCAGCCAGTCAGAACTAGGTTGGCTGCGGTTACCCAGAGGACCTTTTCTTTTATTGCTCCCAAGCTATGGAATGGCCTGCCGGAGGAGACCCGGCACATCACCAGTCTTGACTGCTTTAAAAGAGCAGTCAAGACTGATCTCTTCTGACAGGCCTTCCAAGACTAGTATTTCCATCGCCTCCCACCAACTGTCCTCCTGTTTTTTAATGTAGTTAATGTGTTTTAGGGGGTTGGTTTTAGATGGGTTGATGGGTGGGGAGGATTGGTTATGTTTTAATGCTTTTAATGTATTTAATGTATTGTTGTAGTACCACCTCGATCTATGGGGATAGGCAGGGTATAAATAATAATAATTATTATTATTATTATTATTAGTTTGGAGAAGATTTTCCTTCACCTCTCTGATGGAAAAACAACTTTGCTAGGCCCCTAGTTGCTTCGTAGCTCAGCCTGAAGTTTAAGAGAGGGAAAACCTACTTACCCTTTCTAGGAGCTAGGTTTGTGAAGACTCTCGTGGAGACTGACGATCCAACAGAATTCAGATAGATAGAAAGATAAGCTCATGCAGAAGTGGGAAAATAGCACAGATTAGAGTCATGAAGTCTGAGCTTCATTAAATGGCCATTCACACTACAAAATTATAAAGCTATTATTCTATTTTAACATCCATGGTTCCATCCTATGGAATCCTGAGAGTGGTAGGCTCAGGAGGCACCAGAGCTCTTTTGAATGAAAATTCTAAATACTCTTATGCAAACTGCAGATCTAGGATTCCACAGGAAGGAACCATGGCAGTTAAAATGGAATCATAGCACTATAATTCTGTAGTGTGAAGAGAGTCCTGGCGGGAAAAAATAAAATGATAAAAAAAATGGGTTGGGGGAGGATATTATCTATGAAAACAGCATTTATTTAAAGCTGTCCATAGGCCAAAAATATAATTAAGGAAAAAAGTTCTCTCTGTGTTCTCTGTAAAAATCACAAGGAAATGTTTTGATTACATTCTTCACTGCAGCAAAGAAGGTGAATGCTGTTTTAGCATGCATTAATAGAAGTATAGTTTCCAAGTTGATGGAAGCAATAGTTCCTCCTGTATTCTCAGACTCCTGCACAGTTCTGGAAGACTGTGCTGTTTATGTCATACTGGAGACAAAACAAAACAAAAAAGTTCCTCCAAACTTTCAAGTACTTTTAAAGTGTTCTTTTTTCTTCCTACATAAGATTTCCAACTGACTGGGTACTCCAGATTTGACCTCAGTCAGAAGAATTGATTCATTTCTGTTCCATCACTGGTGTACAGCCATCATGACACTGGACGTTTGATCCTCCATCAGTTAGTCCAATCCTCTGCTAAAGCCACGCAACCTTTTGACCATCACCGCATATTGCAGCAGTAGATCCCATGGACTAACTTTAATGTGTGCAAAGAAATCCAACCCTCTGACCAGATTTTTCTTACCATTTCGCTTCATTTATTGTATTTCTTGGTACCAGTCTTTAGCATTTCTGGACCAAAGATCTGTTCCTTCGCTGAACAATTTCTGCATGTAATGTACTTAACCACAATTGTGGTTTTATGTTCCTTCTACTGAATGTGATGGCTTTGTCTCAATTTCCGCTTCATAAAAGAGCATTTGAAGGAGAATTGGAGAACAACACAAGAAATGTTTGTCTCTTGGTCTTTGCTTTATTTTTCTGGTTCAACTCCTGGTGGATCTGAACAAGCCAGATTGTCAGCTGATTTCCCCCAAAGGACTTTGGTTGCTTATCTTCTACTTTTTATAGCTTGCTTGCTTGCTTGCTTGCTTGCTTGCTTGCTTGCTTGCTTTCTTTCTTTCTTTCTTTCTTTCTTTCTTTCTTTCTTTCTTTCTTTCTTTCTTTCTCAAAATGTTCTTTGCAATAGATGCCAGATCATTCTCATTTAATATTCACAAAAGACTTATTGCAGCGGAATAGTTTAGCTTCAGCCCATTACAGCAATACAGATTTAATGAAGAAACAGGGGCCAACAGAGAACATTTGGACAGCACATCAGCCTCTCTAGGTCTGGGGCTGGCAAAGTGTGGCCCTCATGATCTCTAAGTGTGGGTCCTGAAGTCCTCCTGATGCCTCCAAATCCCTCAGACCCACGCCCCAGGTTTAATTTCTTAGGATTAATATTTTAGTGATTTTTAAAACATTTTTAATTTTTTTTAATTTTTTCGCTAGAAGGCACACCCAAAATAGCCCAAACTGCTTGAACATGTGGTGATTTGTTTCCCTTAACTCTCCAGAGACCCCAAACTTCCCCTAGAAGAAAGCCAAAACAAAAATATTGGCAGAAATTTGTCCAAAATGGCAGCTGGAAGTGGCCACGAGGCATGGCTCCTGTCATAGTGTGCTAGCTAGGAAATGGCATCTGTCATAATACAGGCCAATAGATGAAAGGGGAGCTGTAGGTTGCTAGTGCTACAATGTATCAATTGCAAATTGCTGTTTGCAACTATGGGCCTTTCCACACCACACTGTTATGTTGGATAGAAATGCTGTGCCCCAGTTAAAAATACTTTTGATGAGCATGTGAGGATACCCCTGGGGAATGACTTGGCAAGTCATGATGTAATCCCTAGGGGACAGTAAGGCTGAGTCATGGTAATATGAAATCCCGGCAAGGGGTTGCATCAGCCATTGTCCCTAACTGATGAGCTATCAGTAGGTGCATATAAAAGAAGTGAGCTCAGACAGGTTCTTTCTCTGACTCTTGCTGATGTATGACAATGGAACTCTGTCCGAGCAAACCTCTGCCTGATGCTGTGATGCTGAACCTATGACTGAGGATCTGCGTATCCTGCTTGTACAGATGTGTATATATGGGAACTTGAAGAATAAAAGCCTCCAGGTATTTTTGGATGACTACTCTGTGTGCTAGAGTTACTAACCAGTGGGTAGAGTGGGGTCAGTGCTGATGCTGTATGTTACACTCTGCTGCTGCTCAGGCTTGTTGCTGTTTTGATACTTTGCTGTGTGTTTATTGTTTGCCTCTGAGACACGTTTTGCTCACAGCGCAGTGGTTACTGGGTAGGATTTTGTGCTAGGTGCTGTAAAATCCATCTCCCAACATGTTATAATGCTATTATTCCACTTTCAACATCCTATGGAATTATGGGGTTTGCAGTTTAGGGAGCAGTGGTATACCTAGGCTCAACAGGCAAGGGGGCAGGGTGAGTGGTGGTGAGGGGGCAGGCGGGGGGTTCCTCTTTTTTTGCCCCCTGACATTGACACCCAGGGCATGCACCCCAGTTGCCCCACCCTAAATCTGCCTCTGTTAGAGAGGAGCATTTAGAATTCTCAGCCAGAGAGCTCTTTGGCTTTAGTAAACTACAAATCCTAGAATTCCACGGGAGGTTGAAAGTGGAAAAATTGCACTATAACAGTGTAGGACAGAAAGACCCATATGTGTCCAGTTGTAGATCGCCAAGACACCAAGGTGCCAATCACTGTAATGTCACAGGGCATCCAGCTAAGAGAGAGGAAGATTAGAAGGGTGGAATATGAAACTAGTGGAAACAGACAAAGATAAGAAGACGAGAACTTGTCCTTGCTCCCAAGATGAAAGATACATAAACACCAGAAGGGTCTAAGAAAATCTGGTTCTGGTGCGCTGATGTGACATTTATGATTTTCACCAGTCATTGCTATATGTGCCTAAATTTGTACGACAAGGTATAAAACCCTGTAATCATCCAACAACTGGTCCCTCCCGAAAATGCAAACCCCAGGATTCCATAGGATGTTGAAAGTGGAAAGTGGAATAATCGCACTATAAGAGTGTAGTGTGGAAATGGCCTAGGACATGGCGGAAGCAACGCTGCATCATGTTGCATAATGCTGACGTGCACCAGTGCAGCCTGTTTGGTTGGCATGGGAGGATGGTCCCAGTCAGGAATGCTTGGCATCCCCAAAAGGCTTCAAACACTCAGCAAAGCATTCTCTTTCATGAAAGAGAAACTAGGTGGCATGTAAACCCCAGTCAACGTTAGCCCTCACTACAATCAATTGGATTTACTACCTATTAATTGGCCATTCAATAATTGATTAAGTGGGCCTGCTATAGTTGGGACTTACAACAGGATTCCACATGTGGTTGATTGGTAGGAAAACAGACGTTTTTGTGAGAGCGATGAGCTGGGTGCAGAAGATGAAGAAAGAAATTATTCTCTTTCCTTCACCATACAAAATTCCCTAGGATTGTCAGATTGGCCAGCCTGGCCATAAGTCCCCAGTTTTCTTAGGTCATCTCCAAGCAAGAGACAAGGGCCATTTCTGCTCTAGACTGTTACAGCGCTATTATTCATTTCCTGTGTAGGAAATAGGATTTCTGTGTAGAAGTACTATCTTCTGTGTGGGCCACAATTTGCCTACTCCTGCTCTATCGGCTGGAAACACCCAGATATCACAAAAAGACGTGAACACAGTGTTATCTTGTTACCTGTTCCTTTGTTCACAGATAATGCGTCAGAGTTTTAGTCATGTGCAATGCACTCTGACTGTCTGTGGGTCTCCGCAGTCTTGGGTAGGGGATCTTTCTAAGCACTGGCATTTGAAATGCGTTTACTGGGGATGTTGAAAGGGGAGGCTGGCATCTTTGAGATGCAAAGCATATGTTCTACCAGTGAACTTTGGTTCCTCACACCTACCACCAGGGGATCTGCATCAGCCAGCTTGGATGATTGCTTAATAATGGAGAAACCACAGCTGTAAAAATGTAATGATTTCCTCAAGGATCTTTCTTCGGGCATATTACAGACTTTGAAGTCCAGAATACATCCAGGATTTAATGATCAGCCTTGGGCACAGTAGGAGGGGAGAAGTGTTCTTACTGTTAATCATTGCTCCATGAATATTGATGAAAAGAAAGCAAGATCAGTTCAGGATATTTCCCAACTTTGTTTGTACAAACCTGGATAAAAATAATGTAAATGCAGACCAATAGGGATTTAATGGCATGCAGGTTCTGTATATATGTGTGTATTTTTTTTCCTAATTAACTACAGAAAAGATCAGCAGTCACTAATTAATGAGGTCAGCTTTCTGTGTAATGAGAATGGTTACATGGGGCTTTGAATTTTGGCTCTTTTCTGCATATGCAGATTACACTGTTGGTGAATTTCATTTTGCTTTGTATCAGTGGAATTCAGTCAATGCTGCTCTCCATACTTCTGATTCCTCTGCCTGTGGGCAAATGAATCAGTGCTCAGTCTAATGCCTGTTCTCTTTCAAAAGGACTTTTCCAAAAGGCATTGTGGAAACAGATGTGCATCTGCTGGTTTCAGCCCAGGGCTGAGAATCGCACAGGCCGCCATCTGTTGTTGGACTTTATGTCCCAGCAGGTCTAGCCAAACAAAACCTCATGAGGTTCACATGATTCCCTCTGCTGTTTTAGAGTGTTCACAATTTTTAATTTTATGTATGCATGTATGTATTCAGGAAGCTACAGTAATGTAGAGACTAGAGTTCTAGTCCTGATGTTACCAGATCGTACACCTTCATGCTTTGATATGGCTTAATTGGTGACATGTGATTTAATTAGCAAAATATATTAATTGGCATGAATATGAATTATACCCTGCTATGGCTGTATGGCCATGCTGGATAAAAGGAAAAGGCTGGCCGAACACATGCGTTGAGAATTAGGTCAGAAAAGACTTCCAGGTGTGCAGGTCATAGTCAGGAAATCACCAGGGAACTTCAGTGATAATGAACTTGCAATTAGCCTCTGATAACTCAACCTCTTAGAGACAATAGCATCTGGAAGATTCCCACTAGACGGCTCATTGTCTTAACTCCTCTCCCTCTGACCAAGCAAGCTTCCCTTTTGTCCCCATACCTGTTGAACAAGTATTGAGCTATCAGGCTACCATTAACCCTTTGTCACCTAGCACTAAAGCCATTAGCTCATTTGGGACCTCATTGTCCACTCTCTGGACTCCATTGTTTACTCTGCCAAAGAGCCATTAACATGTCCTAGTCTCTGGAGCATCAGAAAACAAGTTTTTCCTATCTTCCATATGAAATCATTTCAAATATTTAGCTATGGCTCACATGTCACCTCTTTACCTTCTCTTTTCCAGGCTAAACATATCCAGCTCCCTAAGCTACCCCTCATAAGGCATGGCTTTCAGGCCTTTTACTTTTTTGGTTGCCCTCCTCTGGACATGTTCCAGCTTGTCAATATCCCTCTTGAATTGTGGTACCCAGAACTGGACACAGTATGCCAGATGACATCTTACCAAACCAAAATAAAGTGGAGTTATTACTTCCCTGTCCTAGACACTCTACTGCTGTTGATGCAGCCTAGAATCACATTGGCCTTTCTAGATGCCACATCACATTGTTAATTCATGTTCAGCTTGTGGTCTACTAAGACTCCTAGATCCCTTTCACGTGTACTATGGTCAAACCAGGTATCACCCATCCTATATTTATGCATTTCATTTTTTTTCTGCCTAAGCCTAGTACTTTACATTTCTCCCTGTTGACATTCATTTTATTGTTTTCCACCTACAGCTCTGTGACAAAGCATAGCATTCAGCATCTTTGCCATATTATAGTTCATGCATTGTCCTTTCTACACCAAACACACAATGGGAGAGTCAGGTCAGTAGTAACATTTTAAGAACATTTTAAGAACAATATCATCCCCACCTTCTCCTTTTTCTTGGGTTCCATCATCTCTGACCAGAATCCTGCTGTTGTCTTATGGATGTCTACACCTTTTTAAAAAACAAATCTGTCTTCAGTTCAAGGTTGTGTAAGTGGAGTTTCACATGCAAAGCCATTGCACATGCAGATGTGGTTGTGTATGCAAAAGGGTATGGAGATCCACATGCAGGCACATCGATGTGCCTAGTTGTGCACTAGACTGCATGTTTGCTTGTGTTTAGCCTAAGGTTTCCTAGGGGAAAGATGACTGGGGATTTTCCTGGCCTGACCTAGTTTCGGTCATTCAACCTCTTTGTCTATGTACCCGCTCGGGCAACCTCTCTGGCATGGTGGGCATATTTGATATCAAATTTATATTCCCCAGGATGGGGTCTGTCATCGAGGTAACAGGTTTGTACTACACAGTGCTGATGTAGGATCTCAACCAATGTATGTTTGCAATGCTGTTGCTTCTTTGTGACTGTGGTCAATGTTTGAAGACACAAGTCGAAGAAGAAATGCATGGTTTTGTCTAGAATACTTAACAAAAACGTCATTAAGAAAGCTGATTGGTTGATGCTTCTCTCAAACATAACTTTGGCACATGAAAATTAAATCTTTCATCTTAGGCCATTCATCTTCATTTCTTTTAATCCTTTTGGGAAGATGATTATCTCCCAGAATACACTCTGCATTTTACCAAAGCCAGCAAATTTGGACCCATGAAATTAGAGTCAATCCAAATTATCAGACAGATGTCTTCTATTGAAACCCCAGGAGACGCTTGCCTTAATATAAAGCTTGCAGTTCAACATGCCTTAACATCTTGAAGGCTGTGAGTCAGACTGCAGAGTGGGATTTGTTTCATTGAAGCTGAATATGAAAGGGGGAAAAAAGACATTCGAGCTTGCATTGACTGTGTGCCCAATATCTGTTGGAGCAGAGTGCCTTCTCTGCAAAATGTTAATTGTTGAATTAGTTTGATGTTCAGCCATTTTTTTTTAAAAAAGCCACCTGGGGGAAGTTATGGAGAATAAGAAGATCTTTGCGAGGTGCATAAAGGTACTTATCTTTCAACCAGAGAATTTTTTTTTTTTTCTGAGACAACAGCCTGATCTGAGCCTGCCCAGGTTTTAAGATTCTCAGATGGTGGCTGTCTCTCTGATCAAATAATAATAGTAGTAGTAGTAGTAGTAGTAGTAGTAGTAATAATAATAATTATATAATTAATTAATTATTATTATTATTATTATTATTATTATTATTATTATTATTATTATTATTTATATCCCGCCTCTCTCCATGGATCGAGGCGGTACTACAACAATACATTAAATACATTAAAAGCATTAAAACATAACCAATCCTCCCCACCCACCAACCCATCTAAAACCAACCCCCTAAAACACATTAACTACAATCAACTAACTATTAAGAACAAGAGGACAGTTGGTGGGAGGCGGTAGAGTACTAGTCTGGGAAGGTCTGTCGGAAGAGAACAGTCTTAACTGCTTTTTTAAAGCAGTCAAGACTGGTGATGTGCCGGGTCTCCTCCGGCAGGCCATTCCATAGCTTGGAGCGACAGAAGAAAAGGTCCTCTGGGTAACCGCAGCCAACCTAGTTCTGATTGGCTGCAGTAAATTCCTCCCAGAGGACCTTAGTGTGCGGGGCGGATTATATGGGAGAAGGCAGTCCCGCAGGTAGGCTGGCCCCAAGCCATGGAGGGCTTTAAAGGTAAGAACCAACACCTTGTACTGTGCCCGGAAACTAATAGGCAGCCAATGTAAATACTTCAGAATTGGTGTTATGTGGTCAGTTTTAGGTCTACCGGTGACCAACCTGGCTACCATATTCTGAACTAATTGAAGTTTCCAGACTAAGCACATGGGTAGCCCTATACAGAGCGCATTGCAGAAGTCAAGCTGTGAAGTTACCAGCGCATGCACCACTGTTTTTAGGTGTTCCAGGTCCAGGAAGGGGCGCAGCTGGCGTGTTCCACACTATGCTGCTTTAGCGCTATTATTCCTCTTTCAACATCCTATGGATTCCTAGGGTTTGCAGTTTAGGGAGGAGCCTTTAAAATTCTCAGCCAGATAGCTCTGTGGACTCAGTAAACTACAAACCCCAGAATTCCACAGGATGTTGGCAATGAGATAATAGCACTATTTCAGTGTAGGGCAGAAATGACCTTAGTCATCTTCTGATTTCTTGACTACAATATCCATTTTGGTTAATGACTGAACCAAAGCATAGAAAATCTTTAACAATTAATTATTAACTTTACTGTTTCTATGGCCCTTTCCACATGAGGTGCCAGAAGTGGTTCACGCCGGTTCTTATTGTATTCAAATAACACAGTTTTCCGTGATTGTTTTCCACACAGCCCCTTGTTTTGATTCATTTTCCTGAAGAGGAGTGTGAGTTCATGCATCCGCACTACCTCATTGCTGACCACTCTCCCGACTCCCCTCACCCTGCCCTGGCAACTGTGATTGGCTGATCTTTTTGTCTTTTGGGTTGGTACATTTGTATGTACCTATGTAGGTACCTATTACTCCATTTGCTGGCATATAAGAGGTGCTTTTTTCCCAAAAAAATGCCTCTGAAAATGAGGTATGAATACAGTAACTGCCACCCACCCTCCGTGCTTGATTGCCACCTGCACTCACCTCTCCCAGCCCAATCACCACCCCCACGCACCTCTCCACAATAGCTCACCAGCTTCACATACCTCTCCACACCCAATCACCACCCACACGCATCCTTCCCAGCCCGATTGGAGAAGTTCGTGGGGGTGGCGAGCACGCGGAGAGGTGCATGGGGCTGGAGAGCATGTGTGGAGAGGTGTGTGGGAGTGGCAAGTGGTCACAGAGAAGTGCGTGTGGGTGGTGAGTGCACGTCGAGAGGTGCATGAGGCTGTTGAGCACACGTCGAGAGGTGCATGCGGGTGGTGAGCAGGTCTGGAGAGGTAAGGAGGGGGTGGCCAGTGGGTGTGGATAATGGAATGGGGGACAGGGGTACTGAATTTTTTCCCTAAAGAGTGCATCCTGAAAATACAATGCATCTTACACCGGGGCATCTAACACCGGCAAATACTGTACATACTACTTCCCATTCCCACAGCCTGCCCACTGCTGCCAACCAACACACACTGTTGCCAATGTACATTTCCACATCACTGCAAAAATCTGAATTTGCTTCAATGTCAGAATATGATTTGGATTTTTTCTGGTTTTCAAACGGCACGCTTTCCTACCACATGGCAGTGCATTATCACGGGATCCCGTGCAGAATGACATAAAATAAAGAGAAGCTAATTTTCTTCTATGTGCAGAACAGTTCAGTGCTACAATGCAGTAACCCTCAGTAATAACCCTGTGCAGAAAGGACCCATGTCTTTGTTACCTACTTAAATCTATGTAAATATTAGATTCTTCCATGAGTTTCATCAGTAGTCATTCTACATCTTTGTTGTTTTCTGCAGGTAATGTAGTGGCATCTGAATATTTTATAGGGTGAAAAGACCCAACGTTGGGAGAGATCATCTGGGAGCATGGGGCAGGATGTAACTTCAACCCAAGCCATGTAGGGCTTTAAAGGTAAAAACCAACATTTTGTACTTTGCCCAGAGGCTAATCAGCAGGCAGTGGAGTGATTTTAATATTGGTTTGATATGCTCACTCTTAACCTTCTCTTCTGCAGACTAAACATACCCAGCTCCCTCAGCTGCTCCTCATAGGGCTTCATGGCTTCCAGACCCTTCACTGTTTTGGTCGCCCTCCTCTGGACATGCTCCAGCTTGTCGATATCCTTCTTGAATTGAAGCACCCAGAACTGGACAGAATATTCCAAATAAGGACTAACCAAAGTAGAATAGAGTGGTACCATTACCTCCCTCGATCTAGACACCAGACTCCTACAGAGGCAACCAAGAATCACATAGGCTTTCTTGGCTGCTGCATCACACTACTGACTCATGTTCAGCTTGTGATCTACCAAGACTCCTAATCCCATTCACATATACTATTATCCAGCCACATTATCCAGCATCGCTTACAGCCTCCTACAGGGAAGTGAGTGTTTGCTCTTCCTGGTATATTTGTAAGCATGAAGTACTAAGAGGGAACCAGAGTTGTCAGATCATAAGGCCTAAAACTGAACCTCAGGATCTGGACCATGTTTTTCAGTCCTTAGGGGAAATGGGAAGGATCTCTGGGCAAGAGAAATGCCTTGAAAAATGGGTGTTTATTTTCCTCCTCTATTAAGAGCTGATGCTTTTTGTTAGAATGGCATGATCTGTAATGCTGTGGCTGATGCTTAATGTATTGTGCTTAACAGCATCACCAGAAGCTGCCCCTTGTAACATTGCTGGGGATCATCATTAGGTCTCAGGTCTTAGCCCTGAGACTTTTGAAATAGCTCTGACCTCGCAACCCCAGTAAGGACCCACAGTACAGCTTGTGACAATGCAGTACAGCTCACTTCTATGATTCCAGTGCACTTCCCGATTGAGTCCTTGCCATCCACACCCCAAACTTGCCGTCTATGTTGTGCTTAAGTAGAAAATCAACAATGCATGACTATGCAGAAGGATACTTGCTTTCTGGATGCAAATAGAGGTCATGTGGAGGTATGCTGAATTCATGAAGAACTGTTTTGGATGCGACTGATGCTGCCATTTCATTTGTACCAGTCATTTTGTATAGCTCGCCGGCCTCCTCAGCTTTGCAGAAAGACCCTCTTGAACTGCCACCAACCTAATAATAGCATGATGGTCCCTTAAAAGCCTCTCTTTTCTAATCAAAAGGAGCCCTATTGTGATTAAATGGGCTTCAGGCAGACAATTGCACAATAATTATCAGGGACAATGAGAGCTGTAAACACAGATTCATAATGGTGGAGGAATAATAGCCTTCCCATCAGTGGGTTCTGTCTCATTTTTATGCTTTCAACTTCATTTTTATAGTGGCTGCTCTGAGGAAGAACCAACTTCTTGAAAACCTTTGGAGTAAGTTCATTGTCCTGATGTCAGAAGGAAAACCATTTACTTCCTTTGTGAACTTCTACAAAGGGGAAGAAGAGACTCTGGGCCTTTCTGCACTGTACTGTTATAGTGCTATTGTTCCACTTATTGTTCCACTTTGCTATGGAATCCTGTGGTTTGCAGTTTGGAGAGGGGTCGTTGGCCTAGCCTCGCAGAGAGTCGTTGGCCTCAGTAAACTACAAGGCCCAGAATTCCATAGGATGTTGAAAGTAGAATAATAGCACAGCGTAGTGTGGATTTGATTTTGGTTTTTATAATATTGGCATTAATGGCTGTATATGCTGTGCTTCAGTGTGCTTGTATAGCTTTGGAACATCAAAGCCACTATGTTTTGAGTTTGTACCCCAGATTCCTTTATTAATTATAGATTGATCAGTTGATTTGGCTCCTTTAGACAAACAGAATTCAGGTTTTTTTTCAATTGACAGAACTAGGATGGATAGATAGATAGATAGATAGATAGATAGATAGATAGATAGACAGATGGATGAGGTCCTACATCAGTTCAACCCCAAAACATGGATGATTCAGGGGTCTACCTGCGATGCCAGTGCCTCCATGAAATGGTGGATAATGTTAGCTCAAAGAGGAGGCCTGTGAGAGAGGGGTAACCTTATAGGATCTTTTACCCCTTTGTATACCCCTAGTACAGGGGAAAACCAATCAAGGATTCAAAAGTAAGCTTGTTTGTTTTATTGGGGGGATTAACAAATCACACACACACTAGATCCAAGCAGTCTTGCAATCATACAAGGCTAAAGAAGGAAAAAGGAAGAAAGTTTTGGATAGCGGGAGTTTAAGGTGAAGCAGGTGATATTTACCAATCCAGCAGAGAAGAAATGAAATGATGTGGCTTAGATTAGGAGTTGAAGGGTAGTATAATCAGGAACCAGAGTAGCAGAGTGGCAGCCAGCAGGCAGAAATATTACTGTACTACAAGTTGGTTGGCTCAGAGTCGGGGTGTAAATACTCTTTTTCCACCCTGTGGGGGAAGATATTAATGGCATTCTGGCAGACCAGACAAAGGGGTCAAGAGAGTGGACAGTGAGATCTGGAATGAGCTAATGGATTTAGCATTAAGTGACAAAGGACTGATGGGAATTGTGATAGCTCCTTAATGATGGGATAGGTGAACGTACAAAAAGAGAGTTTCAATGGACAAAGGGACAAAGGGAGAAGGTCAAAGATAGTCAGTCATTCCATGGAAGCAGTTTTGGGTGCGATTATTTTTAACGGTTAAATTGTTGAGGGACCTCTGCCAGTTCATTATCTCCGGAGTTTCCTATGTCTTAACCATGCCCTGAGGTCTCTATCTGACCTACTTTTACAACACATCTGTGCAACCAGTTTCTCTTTGCCAGACAGCTCCCAGTCATAGCAGGATATAATTTATATTTCATGCCAATTAAAGATTTTGCCAATTAAACCATATCAAGAGTGGGGGGTGTACAGCCTGGTAACATCAGAGCTGCAAAGAGATCTTGTAGCACTTTTGAGACTAACTGAAAGAAAAAAGTTGGTAGCACAAGCTTTTGCAGATTTAAATCTTCTTCAGTTTCTGCATGTAGAGTTACACATTAAGTCTGCTATCTACCCCAGCTGCTGAATAACAATGTCACGCAACTGTTCTAAGAAACCGCATGTAGAACTGAATGCACAATTAAATGCACAGGTGCCATATTTTACCTGGAGGAGGCCTCCTTAAATGAAAAAGGATGAAAAAAGGGTCAAGAGGATGATTCCCAGCCAAAGCTAGAGGAGAATGTCAGCCCTGTTGTCACAGAAGCCAAACCTAGTCAATCCTAGTCAGCACCTGCAGATTTGGAGGAGGAGATGGAGTCTCTGCACCCTGTCCTGTGTTGGCAGTTCAAACACAGGAAACAAAAATGCCAGAGACACTCTTCCCCTGCTTAAGTAAACTATTTCAGGTTAATGAGATCATCTGGGCTAATTTACTCCAAGCTATAAATTAGCTTACTAAAAGGGAATGATTTTGAAAAAATTTGGAAAATATTTTTGGAAAAAACCTTGTTAAGAGAAGGTAAAGCTACCCTTTCACAAGAAGAATGGCAATTTTGGAAAGTGGATTAAATAAAAAGTTGGCTCTGGGGGGTGGGTTCATTTTTTATTTTTATTTTTTTATTTTTTATTATGTGTGTGCGTTAAACATGTGATTTATTGATTAAATGGGATAATGATGTTCAATCTTCTTATAAAAGAAAAAAAAATTAGAAGATAACTGGCTTTGGGGAGTGGTTACCTTTAGAGATAGTTTGATATGTTAAGAAATAAGATTATATTTAACAATAGTAATAGATTAAATGGAAGCGAAAAATATAGAATTAAGAATGAAATTATTATAATAAAAATGAATATAATGAAAATAAGAATTAAAGATAGGTAACAAAAATGTATAAGTAGTATGATATAGAATAAGCTGAAGAAGTTTATGATTTTAAGGGCAAAAGAGAAAAAATAATAATGCAAGTTTGTAGTGTTTAGGGGGAAAAAAAGGAAAAAAATATTATTTTTTCTTTTTTTTTGTTTGATTCACTATTATGTATAACACATGGTGTTTAATTTTTTGTTTTTGTTTTTTGTTTGTTATATAATCAATAAAAAATTATTAAAAAGACAATAGACAATAGATCCAGAGCTTCCTGGTAAACTTGTGTGATAGTCTTCACTTCACATGTCTCTGACCTTTTGCTTGAATTTCAGCTTATCTCACTGACAACTCCTGTTTTGATTTCAGAGTCAGCTCAGGACTATTTGCTTCATTTGACCTCAAACTGTCTAAATTACTCTTCTGCTTCTGCAGGCACTAGTATCACCTTGTGACTGGCATGGCTTTCTCCTAGTCATCCTCTGAAGACCAGTGGGCGTATGCTCTTGGGTGCTTGCCTGCTTTAAGATAGAACAACAGGCATGGCCAAGCACAAATCTTCATCATGTCTAATATGCATATGCAGCCACATACAATGGTGCCACAGGGACAACTCCACTTTTGCAACTTTGAACTGAATACAACCATTCTGCATCAGACAAAAGCATCCAACCACTTCCATAAGGGAGTTTCCACATGTGCAAAAAAACTCTTAGGATTTTGAACATAGACAGATAAACCTGGAACAGATAATTCATTTCTAGGAGAAATACTTTGTAAAGTTGTTAGTTTTCATAGCCATGCACTTTTGCATTTTGGCTTAATTTTGATTTTTTTAAAAAAAAAAATTTGGAAAAAAAATGCTTTGCTTACTTCAGATACAGGAAATAATTTTTTTCCAAAAAAGAAAGTTACCATTATAGTTCCAGAGCAAGCAATTAGTTGCATTATATTTACAGTTTTCTGCACTTTCAACTCAACATATGTTACAAGCATTTTACTCAAAACACTATTTCCCTCTTTCTCAGATGAAATTAGAATTGTTGGCTGGCATCCTGCATTGCAGTTACAGATTTGTAACTAGAGTTACAGATCCATAACCTGTATTCAGGTACACGATGTATTCTTCTGCTTGCATTGCTGTGGCTTGGGGATGGGAAGGGGCTTGTTGACTGTGGCTTTGTGGGTGGGAGGCATATTGTAGCACCAAAACTCAGGAGAGGAGGGGGCTGGATATGTCAACCTGAAGTGCCCCACTCTCACAAGCTCCCCTGTGGTTTAAAGCATCTCCCTGGAATTACGTGGGTCATTCCCTTGGTCATTATAACTGCACTTTTGACATAGAATCTAAGCTCTACATTCAGCTGTTTTTTACAAAAAGATCTGAATGCTGCATACTGTTGGCCTCTGATACTAAACATACTCTTCTTTCCACTTTATTGTCGATTCAACAACCACAGCTGAACATGATGTGGAAACACAAAGCATAGCTTGAGCTAGTCCTTGAAGCCACCTTCCCTCACAACTGTAAAGGTAAAGTACTGTTAAACCAGAAAAGGAGTAAAGGTACATTTATTTATAATCATGATATAATGGGGGCCATTTCCGCACTAGCCTGTTATAGCGCTATGATTCTGGCCGGCCCCTCCCGAAACTACAAAGCCCAGGATTTCATAGGATGTTGAAAGTGGAATCATAGCACTACAACAGACTAGTGCAGAAATGGCCGTAGAGTACCTTAGCTATTGACAAAAAAATTAATTACACACTCATTTTTGTAATGAGTTACTTTCACACTCTGGTTGCTCGTAATAGGATTGATTCTTAGGTACTTTCTGCAAATAGCAGTCAGTTATTATACATGGAGTCAAATAAAATAGCAAGGATATGGAGCATTCTTGTTTTGCTTCCTTTCACATGTTCTGAATGGTATTCCACTAGTTTGATCTGATTCTGTGATATGATTGATTTACTATTCTAACAATATCATCTTCCATGTTAATGATTCTTAGCAATTCAGTTATATAAGCTGTTCCAGTTCTGCAGTCTTATTTTCATCTGGGAACACTTTAGCTATCAGTTGCTTCCTTTTCTTGCAATAATTTATTGTGTGTAATATTCTTCTTACAGCATCTGATATTTCCCCAATTTTAATTAAATCTATTTGGTTGGGTAGAAAGCTTGAAGTGCATCCCATCCACGTCTGATTTTGAAAGCTGAGCAGGACTGGGCTTGGTAAATTCTTGGATGGATGGCCACCAGACAAAATCTGGAGTCTTCAGGTAGGGCTAGAGAAGAAGTGCTACTTGAACTGATGACCTTTGGGCCTGTGCTGGTCCACAAGCTACTAGCTGTAGGACAATGGTGAGTTTCCAGGAAACTGCAAATCCAATAATAATTTGGCATAAATATTGCATAGGTCCCTGGCATGTCTGGAAAAAAGTGGCAGTCCGTCACATCAGACTGTTGCCCCAAAATGTGGGTGATTCAGGGGTCCACCTGTGATGCCAGTACCTCTGTGCAAAGGTGGGGAATTATTAGCTCAAATTGGGAGGTCTGTGAGAAGAGAGTAACCTAGCAAGGTTTTTCCACCTACATTTACCAGTACTTCTGCAGGGAAGAACCAGACAGGGAAGTGAAAGTAAACTAAATTGTGTTTTATTAGGGGAATTAACCACACATACAAACAGTCACGCAATCACACAAGGCTAAGTGAAGGAAAAGGGAAGGAAAAGTTTCAGATAGAGATATTTCAGGACATAGTGGGTGATTAATGACTTGAAATTTGGTCTACAAGAGCAGCAAGGAAGCAGTGTTACCACGGTTCTGACATGCCTGGTGATAGCACTAGATATCTCTTGATATCAAACTTGTTTGGCCTTCACTTGACCTTTCTCTGCCACCCTGCTCCACGTGTTTGCAAGGGCCACCGGACAGGCACGTAAACAGGCGAGGCTGGTAATGGTTGGACATTCCAATCCCCACTTAGGCAGGCAGATTAATGCCACTCCATTGCTTCAGGGACCATTTCTTGCAGACACACCTTGCTTAAGTGCGACTTTACACAAAGACGCTCGGCCGAGAGCCGGCACTTTCTTTATGCTGAGCCATTTGCATACTGGCTACACTATTGTTGTCCAGCACTAAGCTCATCATGTAAAACCTGACCTTTTCCAACGCTTTTGTCCTTCTCCAAATTTCCTTTGTTCTCACCGAGCATGGCATGGCCTGTAGGCACAATCTACCCTATAAAAAGTCCCTGATTCCAAGTGCTCCTCGGATCGCCTTGGACTTCCATCTAGCCTTGCTGCCACTCTTTCTAGTGAAGTTGTCCCCTCAGTTCCCAACAACTGAATCTGCCTTTTTCTTGGATCGCTCTGGACTTCCATGCTGCCTTGCTGTCATTCGATCTGACGAGCTCCCCTCAGCGAACCGCGCTGAGCTTTCTTTTCTTGCAACCTCCACTTCTCTCCAGGACTACGAGATAAGGTGTTGTATCACCCATTTCCCCCAAAAAACTCCCATTTCTATTCTAGTTAGTTGTGTGCATGTGGTGTCTTATTAGTTGTTTATCCTTTAATAAAGCTATCATTTGTATTACTTCTAAACTTGTCTGGCTGCTCTTCTGACCTGACTCTGTAGACTTAGGGTTGCAAGATCCCAGCTAAGTTACCCTGCCTCTTGTTTAGCTTAAGAGAGTGCTCAAGTTAATTTCTCCATCTTGTGTTTTTGCTTGTTTATTTGGGCATCCCTCCTGGGACCCCCACAATACAGGGTAACAGCAGTGATGTGGCATAGAGCCCTTTTTGCACACCATTTCACATGTGAAAGGGCCTCTGGAGCATCACGTGATTGTGAGGACCCTTCCATGTGACGTGCTCACAATCGTGTGACGCTGCCGGGGCCAGTAGGTGGAGATTGCACAATATATCATTTTTGGCTTCTTGCCAAAAATGATGAGCAATTGTGTGTTGCTTCCAGGCCCCACACACACTTAACTTATGTGCAGAGCCTCCAAAGACGTGACCCTCACGCTTCCTCCCCCAGCGCAGCCTGGGAAAGTACCCGTCTGCACTGTGGAGGGAAGAGGAGGAACACTCAAGCTTCCTTTCACCCAGCAGGGAGCTGTTGTGGAGAAGAAACAGAGGGGACGCAAGTGCCTCTTGCAAGAGGCTGCTTGCATGATCCCCGTACACCCACGTCAGGACAAGGTAAGATGTGGAAAGGGCCATAAACTTGCATCTAAGGACAGTACACAATCAGAATAGCAGACTGGTGAGCAGCAATTAGCGTACTGTGAGTTGACTGGCCAAAACTAGGGGTTTATATGACCAATTTCTGTCTGGAAAGCAAGCGTGTGAATGGCTCTCCAGCTGAGTAAAAGATGGAGTTCGCAGAGTGGACAATGAGGTCTGGAATGGGCTAGTGGTCTTAGTGATAGGTGACAAAGGGCTTATGGTTGTCTTGCTAATTCAGTGCAT
Source organism: Ctenosaura bakeri (assembly GCA_948474755.1). Taxonomy (NCBI): domain Eukaryota; kingdom Metazoa; phylum Chordata; class Lepidosauria; order Squamata; family Iguanidae; genus Ctenosaura; species Ctenosaura bakeri. Next base: position 337,339 of record CAOLHI010001005.1, on the reverse strand, counting down.
GTCAGACAGGTTTTAGGACAAACGAAAGTTTGCTTGGTCAGAGGAAAAGGAAATAAGACAATCAGCAGTCTTGTGGGAATTTCACAGTCACTATTGTCCATAAGGCAGAGTCATTAAGGCTACTGCACGCCTATTATCTCTAGAGTTTCCTGGTGATTTCCTGACTATGACCTGGCTACACCTAGAGATGTTTTCTGATCTAATTCGCAGCACACGCATCCAGCCAGTCTCTTCCTCGTGTCCAGCTCAGCCACACAGTAAGGCACATTTTATATGAAAGCTAATTAATATATTTTGCCAGTTAAATCATATTTCACCAATCAAACCATATGAAAGTGTTGGGGTGAATTGCCTGGTAACAAGACAGCTTGAGAAGCACTGGACTAGCACTTTATATGCTTGGACTTCAGCTCCTAATATTCTTGAACATCAGGTTTGTTGGCTGGGGCTTCTGGGAATTGAAGTCTGAAAGTATGTGTGGAGTTGTGCATGCATCTAGTTGAACACATGGGCATGCATTCAATTCCAAAATGTTGGCATTCAACACGAAATCTGCCTGCCACAGTTAATGCATAAGGTCACCTTCAGAGAAGCGTGTTACACATCCTCGATGTAGAATATTGGCCAATGATACTAATAATAATGCAACAATAATGACACAGTTATACAAATTAACACCACCGTTGCCAAGGGTAGGACTTTATTCTTCTGAAAGCACAGATAGCTGCCTAGCAAAATGGTCATTTTGCACAGCAAGAGTCATAAAGCTCAATCATAGCATACTATCATCACAGACATTTCAGTAGATAATTAAGAAGATTGCAGTTCAACCAGCCAGTCAATCACGGCCCATTTAACTCCATAGGCACAGAGCAATAAAGCTATGTATTTCTTTTTGTTTCTGAGACTTCTACCAAAGACAGAAAGGGGGGCAATACTCAGCAATCATGAATTTTGGTATGTGTCTTCTAAACGGCACACAATAACATTTACCAAAATTTTGCTATACTTAACTGTTGGAGCACTGCAGTAAAAAAATAAACATGTAAATAATCACATCACCTTCTATAGGTTTCCTGCCTTTTTTTTTTTTTTTTTTTTGCAATCACAAAAATAAGAAATCGTGTTTATATCTTGTACCTCTCAGAGATATCAGGAGTAGGTCATGTGAGGTTATCCTATCTTCACAACAATCCTTTGAGCAGTCGTATAGGGATGGGGAGGCAATGGGGGTAGTTTGCCCCCAGCGGCAATGTTTCTGGGCCATCCTGGCTCATAGCCACACCCCCACGTGCTGTGACCATGCCCCCGTGTACTGCAGCCATGCCACCATGCACTGTGGCCATGTCTTCCCACGCCATAACCTGCCCTCCCATGCACCCCCATGCACTCTAAGCTCCACCACTGCCTGTGAGATAGGTTTGGTGGAGAAAGAGAGAACGGTTCCCAGGCCAGCCAGCTAGCATCATGGCTAAAAAAAGATTGGGCAGAACCTGGGTGCTCAGAGTTAAAAATCCAGCTTTCTACCCAGTGCAGAATACAATCAATGAATCACAGCAGGTTTCTGAGAACTGAACACCAGAATGAAATGTTCATTTCAATAACTCATTCCATTAGTAGACCTGGGATAATTTTTGGGTGTGATTTCAGAAGAATTACAATCATATTGACCTAACTACAATTTCTTTGGTGGTGGGAAATAAAAATTCTTCTGGTACTGATCCATTCAGAATTGGTACATTTATGTCCCATCAATTTCAGTGGGAGACAATCAAATCTATTCCTTTCCTTGTCTTTGCAGTTAACAAGTCCTGAAAATATTCCGTTTCTGCCAGGAACTGAATTTGGATGCTTTTAAATTCAAAAGTCTAAGAGACGGAATCAAAATGTATTTGGTGAACAACATGTCCATATTATTGCCTTAACTTTTTTTTAGGTTAGGAGAACCAACAATTTGTTTTGCTTTGTTTTAAAATAGAACCCACATTCAAATATTAGCATAAAAATCTCACCATTTTTCCTTTGCAGACTTCCATCCAATGTTTAAATTGATCAGAAACTGTATTTGCACATACAGTTACTATAATGGAAAGTTAGGTACCTACTTGCATTTTCCCTATTGAGAACAATATGGATGAAAGAAGGGGCTTAACTGCAGCTGGTTTGGACCCCTCTTTCTTCCCTCCCTCAAAAGCTATGGATTTAAAAATCTCAATTTCAGATGCTACACTAGCTCATTGAGAGTTGCTAGTTTTGCTAATTTGATATGAGGGGGGATGATCAATGCAGGCTTGGGTGAAGCTAGAACCAGCCACTTGGACTAGGGAAGGAGCTTTGAAAGACTGCAATGAAGCCCATCTGAGCTTTTTTTTTAATCTGTAAGAACTATAAAGGACTTATTCAGGATGTTAAACCATACCCTTAGAATAGGTTCGGAATCTTGGATAGTTCCTTCAAAGTTTGAACTGAAACATGGAGCAGATTCACTGCTCCATTGATATGGAAGCCACCAGCCTCTAGTTCTTGAACCGCTGGATTTAAAATGAAAGTCTTATGGTTTGGGTTGTATCTGCTCCTTGTCTTGTCTTCTTTAATTGTATCTTGGGTCATTTCCACGCTACACTGTTTTAATATTATTCCATTTTCAACATCCAACATTATTCCCTTCAACATTTTCAATATTATTCCATTTTCAACATTCAACATCCATTTGGCCTCAGTAAACTGCAAACCCCAGAATTCCACAGGATGTTGAAAGTGGAATAATAACACTATAACAATATAGAGTGGAAATGGCCCTGACCTTCCAAGAAGAGGTGGATGAGAGTCCTTGCCCCAATCCGTCATAAATTGTACACAGTGATCTCAGACATGCTAGCTTATCTTTAAAAAAACAGTTGCTCATCTCTTCAAGTATAAGTTCTTAGACTGAAAATAACCATTCTAATGAGGCGCAGGCACAGCAATTAGAGTGTGTGCCTGTATGTCTGTGTGTGTGAATCTCAAGATGGTGCTGGTGGGTGGGTGTCTGATTGGTAAAGCAATCCCATACATAATACATAATTTCTGCAACAATCCACCCAAGTAGGCTGGTGGGTGGATTATGATTTAGTCCTTTGTTCTGTCTATTTAAAGACAATTAGAGTCTCTTGTCTTTACTGAGAAGAAAATGGGTTCTTAAAAGAACAATGTGGCTACCCAGCCTTCAGCCCACCAACTTCTTAAAACTTTAGAAACTCTAAGTTCCTCAGAGGGTTCAGAGCTGGCATGACTATTTAATTAAGCAGGCATTTTACTCCGTCTTATTTTGAAATATAAAGGTTCGGAACACTTATGAGAGCATCTTTTCACCAGTTCAAGGGCCTTCTGGGTGCTCTGCAGTGACAACTGGGGATTCCCACATCACTGAAACATTGGATCTGTGCCAGATTTTACTCTGAACTTTAAAGGAGCTATCCAAAGAAATGAACATGTCTGTGGAGAAGGACCTTCTTACTAAAGTCTGCAGAAACTTTGCTAAAATGGAAGCTATCAGGCACTATGGATATTCAGAAGGGTTCAAACACCAGCATGGAGTTGAATCTATAGCTACCTTCACAGGCGCACTTGGTGGGAACATGGACAGAGGCTTTCTTTGTATTTGCTCCTCTTAGGGAAGCCAGGCTAGTCCCTTCTGCATTGTCATTCCAATGTCAGGTGAAGGCCTTTCTATTCTAGGAGGTGTCTGATTGTTTTATACAAACAGGTTTTCTGTTTTAGTGTTCTACTGCTTTTAATCTATGGGCCTCTATGCACTCCACTGTTATAGTGCTATTAGAGCAGTAGAGCACTAAAACAGAAAATGTTCAGCATCCTATGGAATCCTGGGGTTTGCAGTTTAGGGAGGGGCCTTTAGAGTTCTCAGCCAGGGAACTCTTTGGCCTCAGGAAACTACAAACCCCAGAATCCCACAGGATGTTGAATGTGGAATAATAGCACTATAACTCTGTAGGGCAGAAAGGGTATATGTTTTAAATTTAATGCCTTTGGTGACATTACTTCAGTTCTTCTAATATTATTTTTATTTTAATCTTAATATATAGCTTATTTTAAGCTATACGTGGTTTTGCTTGGATTCCTCATTACTCTGAAAGTCAACTTGAGTCCCACCCTTCTGGGAAAAGGCAAACTAGAAATGACATGACTGATCAATTTTAAGGCAGGCCCAGGGTTTTAGATCTGAACTAATAAGCTTGCTCATAACTAAAACCAGCATCTACTTTAGGAAGAAAGTTAAGGCAAAATTAATGGTGAAAAGCTCACGATGTACAGTCGATAAAGCACTACTGTGTTTGAGAGATTTTGTAGCAATCAAGCTGACTGAATGGCTGTCAACAAGTCACCATAGAATGTTGGAATAGTAGATCCATAAAATGAGACAATCTTAGGCCATTTCCGCCCTCCACAGTTATAGTGCTATTATTCCACTTTCAACATCTTGTGGAATTCCAAAGTTTGTAGTTTGCTGAGGCCCAAGAGCTCTCTGGCTGAGAATTCCTAAATGCCCCTCCCTCAACTGCAAACCCCAGGATTCCAGAGGACGTTGAAAGTGGAATAATAGCACTATAACAGTGTAGGGCAGAAATGGCTTTAGATGTGGACGCTAGCACAGGGACCACCCAATCCAACCCCTGCCTTGCAGGAGGATGTGACTACAGCACTCCTGATGTATTCAGAGCTCCAAAGAAGGAGACTTCACCACCCTCTGAGGCAACCTGTTCCGCTCTCAAACAACTCTTACAGCCAACAAGTTCTTCCTAATGTTTAGATGGAATCTCTTGCAATTTGAATCCACTGGCTCACATGCTAGTCTCTGGAGCAGTAGAAAACAATCTCACTCTGTCTTCTACATGACATGCCTTCAGGTATTTAAAGATAGCTACTGTCTCTTAGTCTTCCCTTCTCCAGGCTAAACAAAGTCAGCTTCCTAAGCCATTCCTCAAAGGGTTTTGTTTCCAGACCTTTAGTCACTTTGGTTGTCCTCATCTTGGTTGCCATCATTTCTCAGTCTAGCCTACATCTATGCAAAGTGCATCCCTGAGGGGTACACAGGTGGGGTCCAAGGTTGTTTTAGCAGCCCTCCTTAGAGTCCCCAAACGCCACTTTTCTTTGAAAAAGAAAAGGAGGGGGGATGATTTCCTTCTCCCAGAAACCTCTAGGCATGTCCATTCACATTTTTAAGAGATTACTTCCTCCCCTGCATTAACATTTAAAAATACATGTTTTTGATGACCAGAAATGGAGATGTGGCCACTTCTGTTCCCCTCCCCCCATCTTTTAAACCATTTTTGGTAGTCTGTGTGGTTCCCAGGTAATCATAGAGGTATAACATGACCCCTAGACCCACTTCAGTTGACCATTCCTGGTCTAACCAATCTCAGAAAAGGGGGGGCAGGATAGATCAAGATATGCTAAATGTCAATTAGATGGTAATGATCAGGAACAGTCTTCTTGTAAAAGCCCTGGTGGTGACCTTGGTGGGTGGGAGGTGATATTTAAATATCATAAATAAGTAAGCAGCCGAATGAATAAATGAATTAACGGATAGCAAAGCATGGTGGTGGTGATGACGGAGGATGCCTTGGGCTCCTAAATGGCCTAAATCTTCTTGCAAAGTAGACCCAGTAAATCAGTGAGATTTACCTGTGTGTTAATGAACTATTCATGAATTGATCTAGTAGCTTTCTACTAGTTAGGGCTGACCAATGGGATTTAAGTTAGTGTTGGGTGGAACTCTATGGGACTGATAACTTGGCTTGCCCCATTCTGTTAATTTTAAAATGGACTTATGTTCCACCAGCTTCATTTGGACCTGTCCATCTCATCAGCAGTATTGGGGGTGTATCTTACTCTGTGACCATGAAATAGATTAGTAATAACTCTTCATTGCAACATGCTTGTTACATCTCCCATTTGCCTTACTATTTAAAAAGAAAGATTAGCAGCTTCCCAGCCATTTGGCAAACTTCTTCTTTTTTTTTTCCCCCAGCCATTCTCAAAATACAGGCTAACAGGATGCAGCTTTGGCTCATAAGTCCCTCTTACATTACATGTGAACAGCAAGTAGTTAAACATGTGGTGCAGCCCATAGTTCCCTAACCCCACTATAAGAGACAAAACCTACAAAACGTAGAAACACGGCAGCTTATAGTCATACAGCAGATAGGAAGCATTCCAACATCCAGCAGACCAACACATGGAAAAATACATGATCTTGTCAAACCGGTTACAAGAAATAGTTCCAAAGGAAAGTCTGTATAGTCAGCAGGACAAAGGAAGAGGCACAGTCCCTTCCTCCTGTTTGGATTCAGTTCTGCAAAATCATTGTTCTAGTTGTTTCTGCATCCAGTTTTTCCTTTCCTTTCCTTTTTTTTTTAAGTCTATTTTTGTTTCATTCTTGCAGGCACAGTAAGGAAATATTCTGTTTTCTCAGGCACGCTAAAGGCCAAGCTGTATGTTACACACATTTAATGAAGCTCTGATGACCTCTTTCTCTTTTTCTTTTTTTCCTTTTTTGAATGAAAAGCAGCAATGGTAAACACTAGTTCTGAGCAGAGAAGTGATAGGTGTCTGCTTCACCCCTTTTCCCAACTGCTGCTTTCCTTTTTGAACTTGTTCCAGCTCTAATTCTCCTGTAGGCTTCCAGAGGCACACATTTTACCATGCAAAAGAGTGCCTACATCTACATGAGAGAAACAAGGTTGGGTTTCCATAGTGTTGGAGTGGGGCAGTTTGGAGCAGAAAAGTGAGTTGTGGTGAGAGAGGGTTAAGCATATACAGTGGCAGCTGCTGAGGTCAGAGTAACTGGTCAACGTCTGAACAGCTTAAAGGAATGGTAGGACCTCTGTGCCTTTACCAGTCAGGGAAGTGTTGGGCATAGTCAAGGCATGGAGCCTCTTTATACCACACAATGTAGGTGCTTTCTTGGGAATGGCATCACTAGCCCACTCCTATGTGTAGGGTACAGTTGGCCAACAGCTTGCCCTGCATGGAAGTACCCACTGGCAGGGCTCCTTTCTTGGCCATCATGAATACTTTTAAGTTTCAAATATTTTAAATCTCAAAGATGAGTTAGCTGATCCTACCTGAGGTTTCTCTAAGCCTCCAGAGATCCACATATTTATAAGGCAGAGATTAGAAAAAGGGGGTGGACTACAACTCCCCAACAAGCATGGCCACTGTCTGCGTTTTCCAAGCTTTTTTGGCAGGGCCATATATATAGAGAAAGTACATATATATAGCATGTTTGTAACTATATTGGTCAGGAAGGAAGGTTTCACTCCAAGCCTTTTGGGTGAAAGCAAACTGCCTTCCTCTCCATTTCCTTTCCGTCACCGTTAAAATGAATATACAACTTGTAAATCTTTTATACCAGGAAGCTGGCATTTTAGCTACACGGAACCTCTGCACATTGGAACAGTCTATCTCTATGCATTAAATGTTGGAGTTAACCACAGGGGAAAGCCACTGCCAGGGATCTGAGCTAGACTGAATTTGGTGTGATCCAACAAGCGAGTTTCTTCTGAGTTCTCATGAATCAACTCAACAACTTAGACTTCACTCCCTGCTGTAACGAACCTGAAAGATTCCTGTGGAAATGGAATGAACACTAGAATTGCCTTAACTGACAAAATGTTTCATTTCAGGTTTCCATCAGGACCTTGGACTTGGATATATATTTGCATCTCTTCCCCTTTAGCTGCGTTTTAATGCTTAAGCCCAACAACTGCCACTGTTTTTCATAAAAGAGTCCAGAAATGGGGAGTGATTTCATCACTTCCTTTTTTTTTTTTTTTTTGCTATCCCTGCTTAAGTCATTGCTTGAACTGATGTTTCATATGCTTGCATTTTGCAAGTTGATTTTTATTCTAGTTAGGCTTCCCATGGTTACAATAGCTGCTGCATTGCATTGCCAGTAAAAAAACAAAAAACAAAAAACTTTCAATGTGTATTAATCAAGGTGGTTTGTGTCTGTCATCATGGTCACTGTGTGGTTGCTTGCTTTAGAATATTCTTAGGTAAATATGTATGTATGCATAGATTTCTCAGTGCATACCACATTTCCACAACTCTGCTCCACTGCTATAGGTCTTGATTCCATTCCTTAGTACCCATCCACCAAAAGCTGTACTCTTCGAAGGATTGAAACAAATCATGAAGAGATCCTTCTAGGCCCCTAGAAGAGAAAGAGAAAGATACAGAGCTGGATGACCTATTCTTTCTTTGCAAATAATTTAAGGAATGGTTGTTTGTTTCTCTCTTCATGGCAATCTGTACTTCAGCTCCCACAATAACTCAATTTTTGGAACTCATTCAAAAATCCGATTGCAAAGATTTCTCAGTCTATAACTGTCTGATGATCGACTGAAGCAATTCAAATTGTAGGAAGCAAAGAATGCTTTCTCTCTCTTTGTCTGTCTTTTACTTCCCAACTGCTGTGACAGCAACAAAGAAATCCGCAACAGCCAAGATGGGCGTTAAACTTCTTTCATTTCAGAAATCCTTTGTATTTGTGTGGCGCGCTCAAAGCCAACAAGGCTTGTGGCCTTACGGAACCCAAGAGTCAAACGAAAATACGGCCCTTAGAGAAAAAGAGGTGTGTCATTCTGGTTGTTCAAAATGGCTCACTTTTCTATAACTGAGAGGAGGAATGCTCCCATGTGTTCCTCCTCCCAACTCACTGTGAGTCTTTGTTCCTCGATCAAAACTACTTCTGCTTCAAAGAGCCGTTATTTGAGTTAGCTCTGACGTGGGTGTCGTCGGGCTCTGTTGGCTGACTGGCACCATTGGAATTTCCACGCCTAGTCATGCCGGATTGTTAGTCCCATCTGAGTTCTTGCAGGCGTAAGCCACATCCTTGGCAATGCTGCACATCCGGTTGGACATCTGGAGCTCTTTCCTAAAGGCAGAGGGAAAGCAGAACTTCTTGAAGCAGGTCTTAAAATTCTCATCTAAGAAAGCGTAGAGGACGGGGTTCAGGCAGCTGTTGGTGTAACCCAGGGCAGTGCAGAAGTACAAGATGGCTAACTTGACCTCATTGTCCGCCTTGGCCCCCAGACACCGGACCAGGACAAAGATATGGACGGGTGTCCAGCAGATGACGAAGACGGCCACCACCACCAGGACCAGCCGAGCAATGCGGCGGAGATTTCGGTCCTTCTCCTTGGATCCAGAAAGCACGCGGACATTCTTAAGGCGCCTGATCATGAGGCTGTAGCAGATTGTGATGACCATGACAGGGATCATGAAGGAGAAGAGGAATATGCAGATTCCAAAGATGGGATCCCAATAATCTACAGGTTCAGGGAGTCTGATCAAGCAGTCAATCTCTGCAGAGACGAGAAAGAGGGAAAGAGTTTAGCCTGAAAAAATAAGGTCATTTACTTTTCAACATGTCTCCAACTCTAGACGTTTGTATATTGCTAACTCATTTGTATAGACTTTTTTTTCACTCTTAAAGCTCCCTGTAGTCTTATTTAATTCTTGCAGGGACCATTTTGTTGAGGTGGGGGCAAATTTATCAGTGGCTTGAACCATCCTGTTTAATCCCACCCAGAGTTGATTCATGAAAACAATTGTTGAGTTGTGGGTCAACACCTAGGTAAATCCCATTGATTCAGTGGATTTACTCTAATATGCAAGCTTGTTTTCTGCTACTCTGGAGACTATAAGATTCTATAATTCCATCTTTCTAATAGGGATATAATTCTTCATTAATTTTCTTCTAGAAGGAGGGAATGAGTAATCTGAGCAGTTTTCTTCCTGTTGCCAGAAAGTCTTTAAAAACTGCACAGCTTTCAGATAATATTTGTAGTTTTGGAACTAATTGTTGTTGTGTGCCTTGCAGTCATTTCTGATGTATGGTGACCCTTAGGCAAACCTATCACACAATTTTCTTGGGAAGATTTGTTTTGAGGAGTTTGCTGTTGCCTTCTTCTGAGGCTGAGAGAGTGTGACTTACCTAAATTCACCCTGAGATTTGAGAAGAGATTTGAATCCCACTCTACTGAAGTCCTCTAGTCCAGCATTCAAATGACCACACCACACAGGTGATCAAAGTTTGGGATTTATTCTGTGCACTATTTGCACTATTGCCATGATCATGAATGCCCTCCCAAACCTACCTTACAGGGCAGCAGCTGTGCTGAGAGATGGAGGTCTGTTCTTTCCAAAACGTGCAGAAAATGCTGTTCTCTGCACAAAAATCTCACCACATATCCTATATCACCTACTTAGTTATGTAACTAAGGCCATTTCTGCATTGCATCGCGGTCCCGCTATGGGAATGGGATGGCAATGGTCCATGGGTTGTGCTTTCACACAATGTCATTGCAGCCTGCTGCCATCCTGTCCCCACCTGTCACAATCACAGGATATTCACTTAACCGAATAAATCTGTTAAGCGCCTGCAATCATCTGATGCTCCTGTCGTTCCGGGCCGTGTAGAAGGGCAGGAAGTGCAGTGGAGGCACTTCCTTCCCCAGCACAGTATGGAAAAAGAATCTAGCTTGCACTGTGGAAGGCAGGCACATATTGCTTGCATTCCCTTCCTCAGTGCAGAGGGGAATGTTTCTGTTGTGTTGCCTTCCTGGTAAAGGTGCTGCTGGGATTGCGACAGGAGGACAACTGGATCAGGTATGGTGTGGAAATGGCATAAGTGTCAACTTGGCTTGGCTCTCCCTGCCATACATGTAGCACCATGTAGTACTTTGAAGTTTGATGCCATGTAGTGCCATGGAGTGATTTGAGCAGAGGCTGGAAAGGGATGGTGGAATTGAATGAGAAAACACTGTGCTGGGAATGAAGGAAAGTTGTTCTGATGAATTCTGATAAGAGAGAGAACAAAAACAGACGCAAGGTCATGCTGTTGGCAGGTGGCATTTAAGCCTGGGAAAACTGTTCCTCTAATTAGCTGTCAAATAAAATGCTTGCATGCACAAATTTGTAAGATTACAGCTCATAAGGCACTGTAAACCCAACAGTACTTTAGCCCTGGTAATTGCCAGAATGTGCTGCTGTTACTCTCCTGTCCTGAATAAAGCTTATGTAAACATTTAAGCATAATTTCTGGGACTGTAGTTATCTTGTACATGACATGAAACAGCATCTCCTGAGTCAGCTTCCTTAAATCTATTTTACCAGGCAGCAGTCTTACTGAGAGATGGAGGTCTGTTCAGCTGCTGACCAGAGCACAGGTGAGAATATTTCTACCTCCCTGAGCCTGCAAGTGAGGCTGCAGCAATGAGAAACAACACCCTGGGCCTTTCCGCACTACACTGTTATAGAGCTATCATTCCACTTTCAACATCCTGTGGAATTCTACAGTTTGTAGTTTACTGAGGCCAAAGAGCTTTGTAGCAAACTGCAAACCCCAGGATTCCATAGGAGGTTGAAAGTAGAATAATAGCACTATAACAGTATAGTGTTTTAAAGGCTCCCTATTGCAATTCCTTGTCACAGCCTTGCTCACTGGTGGGAGGAGATGGGCCCTTTCCACAATGCACCTTTTCGGGAAGCTGGGGTGTGGGGATCGCGTAAGCAGCCTCTAGCAAGAGGCTCTCACATCCCGGTTCCTTTAACTCTACAGCTGCTGCCTGCTCGCGTGAGAGCCCCACCTCTTCCTACCGTAGTGCAGCCTGGGAGTTTCCCAGGCTACACTGGAGCAGGAAGCGCGAGTGCCGCAGCTCTGGAGCTCTGCCCGCATGGCTAGTGTGTTCAGGGCCTCGGAGTGATGTGTGATCACGCACCGTTTTCGGCTCACAGCCAAAAATGAAAAAGTGCACGGTCGGTGCCTGCCAGCCCTTGAAGCATTGCACGATTGTGAGTGCGTCATGTGGACTGCTCCTCACATTCGCATGACGCTCAAGGGACCCTTTCACATGGCAAATGCCATGTGAAAAGGGCCATGGAAATGTCATCCTCCTGCACTCAGGGTGGCTGCTGTCTGATAAAAAAAAATTAGGGCAATTGGCCCAGGAGATACTATGCATAACTAAGTAGGTGATATAGAATAGGGGGTGGTATTTTCATCCAGAGAATAGCATTTTCTACATAGGAAACAATATATTTCACAAAGAATCTGCACACTTGGCAAAAAATAAGTCCTACAGAACTCTGGGGACTTACTTCTGAGAAATTATATGCAGGCTGAGGGGCTTTTCACACTAGACATTTACAGTGTTATTATTCCACTTTCAACATCCTATGGAATCCTGGGGTTTGCAGTTCAAGGAGAGGCATTTAGAATTCTCAGCCAGAAAGCTCTTTGGTCTTAGCAAACTACAAACCCCAGAATTCCACAGGATATTGAAAGTGGAATGATAGCACTATAACAGTGTAGTATGGAAATGGCTTTGCTTTCTTAGAATTTTTTTTTCTTTTACTGATGTCCTCTTCCAGTTTTCATCCATAGCAGTCTGAGGAAAATTTCTCTCTGTTTGGACTACAGGTCCTGAAACCCCACAGCCAGCATGGCCAATGGGAGCTGCAATCCCCCATCAACGACTTTTCCAAGCTGTGATCAACCGTACCCCCAGGCTGTTCATGCATGCTGCCTTTCACCTTCACAAACATCTCAGCAGCAAGCCTTTCTTTCCTTTTTAATTCCCCCAAATTGTTCTAGGAGGGTGAGCAATATGTCAAAAGCGGCATTGAAGTCCCAACCCAAACCCAGGCAAGCTGAAGATTAGTCAGAATTATTTCGCACTTAGTAAGCCATCACGAAAGAAAACACAAGCCCCTTGAGTCCTGCAGATAATTCCAGGGATTTTTTGTTTTTGTTTCAGCTTTAGTTTTTTGTCACTCCTTGTCATGACAAGAATCGGTTGATGCTGTCTAGGCTGGTATTATGCTTATGTGTTTTTTTCCTGTCTTGCCTGGCAGGAGGGATTAATATTTTTCAGTGTGCCTAGACTTACAGCTCATCTTAAGCATCAGCGCTTCACAATGGGAAAGATTACTACCTCTTTGAGAGAACTGTTCCACCATTCCAGCTAAGGACATAGTGACATTGGACTGGGACAAGCTTTGCCAGTGAGGGCTTCAAAACTCCTCCTATCCTGCCCTCAGGCCAGCCCTGAAAGACAAGATGGCAGCTGTTTTCAAACGGTTCATTTATGTTTCTTGGCTCTCGGTTCCTGAGTATAAGCTCTGTCCTTGATTCCAGTTCTAACCATTGGAGACAAATGATCCTCATCTTCCTGCAAACGCCCCACCAAACCTTGAGAAAATCTCTCTCTCTCTCTCTCTCTCTCCTTCTTTCTTATTTATTGTTGTAGTTATGTGCCTTCAAGTCATTTCTGACTTATAGAGCCTCCTAAGAAGAACCTATCATGGGGTTTTCTGGGGCTTAGAGTATGTGACATACTCAAGGTCACCTAGTGGGGTTCCCCGGCTGAGTGGGGAATCAAACCTTAGTCTCCATGATTGCAGTCCAATGCTCGAACCATTGCACATGCTGGCTCTCTATTTATATCCCACTGTAAATCTGAGAATCTCAAGGTGGCATACAATAAAGCCAATTTAGGGCAATAAATAACCATGTCTGGCATTCAGTATTACAGTTATCATAGCATCATAGAATCACAGAATTGGAAGCGACCAGAGGGGTCTTCCAGTCCAATCCCCTGCCATGCAGGAACCCATATCAAAGCACTCCCAACAGATGGCCATCCAGTCTCTCTTTAAAAATCTCCAAAGAAGGAGACTCCTTTACACTCCAAGAAAGTATATTCCACTGCCAAACAGCTCTGACCATCAGGAGTTCTTCCTAAGGTTTAAGTGGAATCTCTTTTCCTGAAACTTGAATCCATTGTTCCTTGTCCTAGGCCCTTTCTGCACCTTGCCTTTTTCCGGTGCTAGGGTGCAGGGGTTATGCGAGCAGCCTCCAGGGAGAGGCTCTCTCATCCCTGCTGCTTCAGCTCCACACGAGCTGCCTGCCCGCATGAGAGCCCCGCCTCTTCCTTCCGCAGTGCAGCCTGGGAGTTTCCCAGGCTGCTCTGGGGCAGGAAGTGCGACCGGCATGGCTCCGGAGCTCTGCACACCAGGTAAGTCTGGGTGGGGCCCGGGAGCAATGCATGATCGTGCACCATTTTTGGCTTCCAGCCGAAAATAAAAAGGTGTGCCATTGGTGCCTTCCGGCCCCTGGAACATCGCGCGGTTGTGAATGCATCATGCAGATCGCTCCTCACAATTGCATGACACTCCAGGCACCCTTTCGCATGGCAAATACTGTGCGGAAAGTTTCCTAGTCTCTGAAGCAGCACAAAACAAGCCCACTCCCTCCTCAACATGACACCCCTTCAAATATTTGAACATGGTTATCATGTCGTCTCTTAACCTTCTCTTCTGTAGACTAAACATACCCAGATCCCTAAACCGTTCCTCATAGGGCATGGCTTCCAGACCCTTCACCATTTTGGTCACTCTCCTCTGAACACATTTAAATATTTGGAGGAATGTCATGTTGAGGAGGGAGTAGGCTTGTTTTCCACTGCTCCTGAGAGTAGGACAAAGAGCAACGGACTCAAACAGCAGGAAAAGAGATTCCACTTAAACTTTAGAAGGAACTTCCTGATAGTCAGAGCTGTTTGGCAGTGGAATATGCTTCCTTGGAGTGTGGTGGAGTCTCCTTCTTTGGAGGTTTTTAAGCAGAGGCTGTATGGCTATCTATTGAGAGTGCTTTGATGTGTGTTTCTGCATGGCAGGGGGTTGGACTGGATGGCTTCTGTGGTCTTTTCCCACGCTATGATTCTATTATTCTTCCTTTTTCCATTCCAGAGCTTCCTTCTTCCCCTTCCCATGCAAAATGGAAGGGAATAGGGGTTGGGCGAAGGCTCATACAAACCTTACTTTTCACCTCTGGAGCTCTCCCACCCATTCCTATGCATTTTGCCTCAGCATGGAGAAATCACCTGAGCCTTCCCCTCATCCATTCCTTTCTGTTTTGCCTCTCATGCACAGGTGTCCCAGTTTTGATCTGTGAAATGCTGGAGCATACGATATTTGCATCAGACAGCCCACTCTGAATGTATAGTTAATTTCATAGTGCTCACCATCATTTTCATTCTCAGTAGATCCCATCACCATCACAGGGATCCCGAAGACAGAGGCCAAGGCCCAGATGCAGATGTTGACTAATTTAGCTTTGTGGGGTGTGCGGATGTCCAAAGCCTTGATGGGGTGGCAGATGGCAATATAGCGGTCCACGCTCATCATGGTCAGGGTGAAAGTACTGGTAAACATGTTGTAGTAGTCAATGGAGATGGCAATCTTGCAGAGAGCATTGCCAAAGGGCCAGGAGCCCAAGAAGGTATCAGTGCCTTGGAAAGGTAAGGTCATCAGGCATAAGGTATCAGCCAGAGCCAGGTTAAAGATGTAGATGTTGGTCGCTGTCTTCATCTTTGTGAATCTAAACAGAGAAAGAAGACACAAGGTGATGAAACAGAAACGAAATGTGGCAGAAAACTGAGCCATACCGGCTGTTTTGTTGTTGCAGTAGTAGTAGTTGTTGTTATTGTAATAGGGAAGTTACTGTTGTTGTGTGCCTTCAAGTTGTTTCCAATTTAATGTGACCCTAAGGCAAACCTACCATGGAAAGATTTGTTCAGAGAGGGTTTGCTATTGCTTTACTCTGAGGCTGAGAGAGTGTGACTCGCCCAAGGCCACCCAGTGGCGTTCCACAGTCAAGTAGGGATTTGAATTAACTTACTTATAGATGAAAAAATCTAGATATTATTCCACATTCATGGCTGCTACTTAATCACAATTGGGATGCTAGTACCATAACCATAACTCCCCCAGCCAATTTCGTTAGGCATCAGCAACATGGGGAGAAGGGAGTCCATTCTGCTGGTGATTGGAGCTCAGGTGAACATATTTGATGCAGTTGGGCTGGGAGAGTTTCTTCGATTACTTAGGGGGTCACTTAAGGCTTTTCCACACTATACTGTTAAGACACTATTATTCCACTTTCAACATGCTGTGGAATTCTGGGGTTTGTAGTTTATCAAGGCTAAAGGGCTCTCTGGCTGAGAACTCTAAATGCCCCTCCCTAAACTGCAAAGCCCAGGATTCCATAGGATGTTGAAAGTGGAATAATAGCACTATAACAGTTGAGTGCAGAAAGGCCCTAAGTGAAGTATATTTATCTGAGTAAGTGATAAAAGAATACTAGCTATTATATGTCTTCTGAATAAATCTTTCCATGAAAACCTTATAATATGTTTGCCTTAAGGTTGTCACAAACAAACACCTACCCCTTCCTTCCTTCCTTCCTTCCTTCCTTCCTTCCTTCCTTCCTTCCTTCCTTCCTTCCTTCCTCCCCAGGATTTCTCTATCTCCTCCCAGCCCATGTGAGTGTGTCTCAGTTACAAGGCATTATTTTGTTCACTCTCCCCTGCCACTGGCCCTGGGAAATGAAGCAGATGGAAACCACTTCTAGTTCCTTGAAAACAAGGTGTACAATTTGAATGCCTGTTGTTTTAAAGAATTTCCACCCCCAGAGAGGAAGCCTGCATCTGATACTGGGGTTAGCATGTACCCATCATTCTGAGAGAGTCTCTCTGCAAGACCTCCAGTGATGTAGTTCAGGTGAGCGGCATTGAACTCCATAGCACAGATTTCTAAGTCCCTCACCAAACTACAGATCCTGGGATTGTGTTGAATGAAAAGACCAGTTAATTTAGTATCAAAATATCATGAAGCATCTCTGATAGCTTCTCATTTGGGGGCTGCAAATGGTTTTGAGGGGCTTGGATGGTTCAGAGGGAGCCTATTGCCTACACAAAATCTCTGGAGACTACAAATGCCCAATCAGATGCAAAATTTCCACTGTAATCTAGCACGAGAATTTATAAAGCTAAGACAAG
This sequence comes from Ctenosaura bakeri, assembly GCA_948474755.1. NCBI lineage: Eukaryota > Metazoa > Chordata > Lepidosauria > Squamata > Iguanidae > Ctenosaura > Ctenosaura bakeri. The sequence continues at coordinate 320,432 of CAOLHI010001005.1, read as the reverse complement.
CCTCAATAGATCAGATAGAGACTCTACCTAGATCAGCTCAAAGCAAGACCTAATGGCAATGATCTTCTCCCACTGAAATGCAGTTATTGAAATTCAGAAGTATGCTGCTTCTAATGCTGGAGGCAGAAGTAGTAGGGTGTAATGCCTCAAGGACACCAGCTCCCATGTGATTTTGGAGGCTAAGCATCGTCAGCCCACATTAGCGCTTGGATGGGAGATTTCCAATGCATACCAGGCCCTTAGGCTATATTTCAGAAGAAGGAACTGGAAAAACCACCTCTTCTGAGTGTTCCTTGATTAAAGGAACCTGTGAAGTCACTATAAGTCACCTGAAGTCACCATAAATTCACAGGCTACATGAAGGCACATTTACACACACAACCCTTTGCTTATTTCATTTCCACATGCAAGAATGGATAATTTCAGCCATCTTCTCCCCACTCTATGAGAGTCAAAGTATTTCAGCTTAACCTTCTAGCAGTAGTTGTACTACAAGAAACTGGCCCTTTTCACATGGCATTTGCCATGCAAAAGGGCCCCTCGAGCATTGCACGAATGTGAGAAGCGGTCCACACAATATACTCACAATTGTGCGACACCCCAGGGTCTGGCAGGTGACACTCGTGCACTTTTTCATTTTTTGTTTTGAGCAGAAAATGGTGCGTGATTGCACATCGCTCCAGGGCCCTATGTGCACTTGCCGTGCATGCAGAGCTCCAGAGCCATGGTGTTCATGCTTCCTGCCCCAGCGCAGCCTGGCAAACTCCCAGGCTGCACTGAAGAAGGAAGAGGTGGGGCTCTCGCGTGAGCAGCCAGCAGCTATAGAGCTGAAAGAACCGGGATGCTAGAGGCTGCTCGGGTGATCCCCGCACCCCAGCACTGAGAAAAGGTGAGTTGTGGAAAGGGCCACTGTTGTGGAAAATTCACTTGTGCTACAATACACATGATTTTCCTGTTCAAAAACCATACTGTTGTACAGAAACCATTTATTTTGCACAGAGTATATGTAGGGTTTTTTGCTAAGAAAACAGATACAGGGAGACTACATGTACTATTTATTTGATTAGTTATATAGCTATTCTTGCACAGAAAAGCCAGGTATAGTTTTTCTGCAGATTTGTTTTATGGGGGGGGGAATTACCGGAATCAGTGTGTTTTACACAAAATGCATATTTTCTGCCTGAAAACACATTTTCTGTATATTTTTGTGCAAATTAGTTTTTCCCACTGAAGTTCTGACTTTAGTGGCTGCTCTCCTTTTCTCCAGTGAGGGGTCAAAGCATTTTTTCTTTTTTTTTTTGTCAAGGATGCACATGTTTCTGAATATTCTTCAAATCCCAGCCATCATAGCTTACAGTAGTTGCTGATAGCCTTATGCTTCATGAATTTGTCTAATCATGCTCTGAAATTATCAAATTTGGTGGCTGTCATCAATCAGTCAGTCAGTCAATCAAGCATTTATTGTGGTCAACAAAACATAAGGCAAAACACTTATTACATACAATGTATAACTTCTATATACATTATATGCATTCTATGTGGGGATAAAAACATGGAAATATAATATATTTATGATAAAATAAAACACAATGTGTAATTAATTAAACGTAATGCATTTTAAAAGCAGCTTAATAAGTTAAGTTTAAGATTAGTTAGGAAACTATAAAATTTAAAACATACCATAGGTAAAAATGTCTATTGAAGCTCATGCAACCTTTTTTCCTCGTATAGAATTCTTGGTAGCCCTACAGTTCCTAGAGATATGGCCCCATCTCAGGTGATTACTACAGAGGGGATTATTCAAATATTAAGATTTGTGTACCATAGACCTTCGAGTTTTAATAGCACTGGAATGAAACTTTGCTACCTCCTCAGTTACTCTTTTTTCAGTGTCCTCTAATAGATGTATTAAATACCATCCCAAGGATCTTCCAGGGAACTTGCTTAGGAGAGGCACTATTAACCTTAACCTATCATCATTATAGAAGGTGCAATAAAAGAGTACATGAGATAAGGATTCTACTAGTCCCTCCCCACAGGGGCATACACGATCCCTGTACTCAATTTGCTGAAAACGTCCCTCTAGTACAGCAGATGGAATAACGTTAAATCCAGCTTTACTAAATGCCATCTGGTATTTGGGGACTGTTAAATTTTCAAGATAGTTTGCACCCCTAATTGGATTAAACCTCAAACCCAAACTAATGGGAGAACAAGTGGTGTGTGCGATAGATATAGAATACTGGGTGTCAATATCCTTGATTCGTTGTGCAAGGACTGGCCCTGGGCCAGTCAAGAGTGAAGAAGAATGTATCTGAAAGGCCTAATCATTGCAATTTTTCTTTCACAGATTTAGTCAGATGAGTAATATATGTATCTCTTTGCATCAGGTAAACATACCCAGCCTCTGGTCCTGCAAAGAGAACCCTCAGCCAGTACGCTAAGGCCCTCTTCCATGCTGTACATTCAATTGATGTACAACCAGCCTCTGGATGGAGAACTACTGATGGGACACAATTTGGGACCACAAATAGTTTTCTGAGGAATGTTGAGAGTACTCGTTCCATTGTTAAAGAAAAACCCAAAATCCATACTGGGATACCAAACAGTAGTTGGGGAGGAACCTTGGCCTGGAATACCCTAAGTGCAGCTGGAATCAATTGTTCCCCCTTAGTATAAAAAAAATCGGACAATTGCTCTGCTATTGCAGGTTGCGTTCTGTATAGCGGTTGCCTGCTGCAATGCCCAGGCACCAGATGCGTGAAAAATAACACCCAAGTATTTAAAGTTCTATTTTATGACCAGCTATAACCCAATTAAATATGGAGTATTTTTTGGAAAAAACCAAAATTTTAGATTTGTTGTAGTTGATAGTTAGCTGGTTGTTTTCACAATACTCCATGAAAGCTCTTACTATTATTCTCAAACCAATCTTGCTAAAGGAGAGGAGAGCAGCATCGTCTGCATATAGGAGTAAGAGAATACTTACCGAAGCCAGTTTAGGAGGGTGAAAAGTCTCCGAAGAGACAGAAAGAGCAAGATCATTGAGATACAACTTAAATAATGTGGGCGCAAGGATACATCCTTGTCGGACACCTCTTTTTACTGGGATGGATTTAGTAAGATTACCCTCTACTCCACAGCTTACTTGTATTGTGGTGTTTCTATATAGCTTCATCATTAGCCTAAGTAATCTTTTATCAATAGAGGTAGCGTGGAGTTTAGCCCACAATCTATCTCTAGGTATTAAATCAAATGCCGATTTCAAATCCATGAAGGCAGCATATAGCCTATTGCTATATGCTGTTGAATATTTTTTGGCAAGATGATTTAAAACTACACAATGATCTGTGGTTGATTTGCCCTTCCTAAAACCAGCTTGTTCTTCCCCCAATATTTTTTCTGACTCTATCCAGTCTGTCAGACAATTGTTAAGAAAGCGACCATATAATTTGCCCACTACAGATAATAAGCTAATGGTGTGATAGTTGGTAGGGTCATTTTTGTCTCCTTTTTTGTATATGGGAATGATAATGGCCTGAGACCAGCTCTCAGGTAATTGGGTTGTCGGTTCATATGGGTAAATAGGGTTGCCAATAAAGGTGCCCACCATGGGATATTTGCTTTTAAGAGCTTGGGTATAATTAAATCTGGCCCTGGGGCTTTGCCAGATCTCTTTGTGGAGATCAAATTTACAACTTCATGCTGGGTCACTGGGGGCCAGTGTGGAATGACCAGATTTTCCACAGGGCCAATACATTTTTCTTCCAACGGCCCCGCTTTGAGCTCTTCACAGTCCTTGAACAAAGTGGAGAAATAAGTTTCCCATACATGTGCTGGAATATTACATTGGGGTGTACCCTCCAGGTTGCCTAGCATGCCTGTGACAATGGTCCAGAACTGTCTGGTATTCTTTTGTAGAGAGGAAGCTAGCAATGCTGACCATTGCCTGTACCTGGTTTCCTTTTTCTTCTTAGTGATCAATGTTTTATAGTATTGTTTTATAGTATAATAGCTCTTTGGCAAAGAGCGGGAGTTGTCTTCCCCGTACTTAAGATACACTTTCCTCAGGAGGTCCCTTGCCTCCAAGCATTCTAAATCTAATCCTGTGCTTATTCTCTTATGTCTAACAATGAAAGAACTTGTTTCCATGCTCCTTATTGTCTTAGCCAACGGTGCAGTGAGCAGTGAATTGTTTTCCAGGGCAACTTGTATATTCTGTGATTCTATAATGGCGTTCTCAAGCTCCCTATACCTTGGTGAATTTCATAGAATCATAGAATCATAGAAATGTAGAGTTGGAAGAGACCACAGGGGCCATCCAGTCCAACCCCCTGCCATGCAGGAACACCCTCAAAGCACTCCCGACAGATGGCCATCGAGCCTCTGCTTAAAAACCTCCAAGGAAGGAGACATCACTACACTCCGAGGCAGCAGATTCCACTGTCGGACAGCCCTGACCGTCATTTAGTAATTTAGTAATGTTGAGATCTTACTGCTTACATTATCAAACCATCTTAGTCTTTTCTGGGTTATATCCACTGCTGAGTTGACCAGTTGTTTTTGAGGGCTTAAACGAGTATCAAAAGAGGTTCCCAAACTCAGAGAGAGGGGTAGATGGTTGCTTTTGGTTCTAGCTGCCACAGAAAACTGCAGCATATATTTATAGATAGAATTAGAAACTAATACATAGTCTATTGTGCTACCCCCTTTTCCTGATGTACATGTGTATTCTCCAGTTTGTTCAAACTTTGGGTCCCCATTCATTATTCTTATTGCAAGGTGCCCCACCATCTGTACAAGACATATGCCGCCATAGTTAATCCCTGTGTCCTTTGAGTGTCTGTTGATGTTAAGTACATGATCCTCCAAATTGTTAAAGTGCCAGGAATGGGAGGAAAGAGGGTCTTGTTGTCTGGCCCAATTATAGCGTTAAAGTCCCCCATCACAATTGTGTGTGATTTAGGAAACTGCACTTACAACTTAACTATGTTTTCTTCTAATGTTTTCCATTGTCGGGTGATATCTTCCCTGTTAGTTGTTGGGGGGATATACACATTACCAAATAATAAGCACATGAATTTAAACTCAAGTACACATGCCATAACAATCTGACCACATGGAGCTAGACATACGTTAGAAACATGTAGGGAGGTAGAGCACAAAATGGCAAGTCCGGCTTTTGGTCTTCCCTTTCTAATTGGAGCTATAGAAGGTTGCTCCAAAACAACGTAGCCATTAATGTCCAGTTTTGTTGTATACCACGTCTCCTGGAGCAAAATTATGTCAAATTCCTGTAGGAAATCGGAAACCTCGCGATCCTTAGATTTAGAAATCCATCCTGCTACATTCCAGGACAAAAATTTTACCTGATATTTTGCCAAAGGAGATTATTTTGCATCATAGGGTACTAAGGAAACACAATAAGGTACAGGCTGCTTAGTAGATTTAGCCTCCTCCACACTGTCCTCTAATTGTTACTTCATTTTTTGAACCTGGGCCAGATGTCCACTGTCACCATGGAATATGGCTCCATTAGTCCTCTGATGTCCTCTTTTTGAAGCATGATGCTCATCCCTGACAGTGTGGTCTGCGTTTACCACCTGGTTGTGTCTACCAGTGGAGAATTCCTCCAGTTCTTTGCTGCAGTTCGTTATGCCCAGATGTTCAGTGCTGTGTATTGTTTTCTGCCCCAGGGAGGATCTTTCATATATTTCATTATTCTCTAGATTGGCTGCTGCTGAAACCAGCTGCATACCACTCGGTTTTAACTTCCCCAAGACCCCACTTCCATGCAATTTATGTAAAGTAGTTGTTAGAGAAGTTAATCTATCTATGATTTCAGTTTGTAGTGGAGGAGGCAGAGTCTGAAAGATTTTTAATAGAGACTCCTCCTCCTCTATAGTCATATCATTAAATGTATTTACAAAAAGTTCTTTTTCTTGAGGGCACTGAGTTGGACGTTGTGCAGGGTCTGAAAAATCGATAAGATTAGTTGTTATGCTGTTACTGTTCTTATTTTGGGGGCATATGCTAGCCATGCCGTTCATTAGTGAAATAGGAGGGGTCCTATTTTTAAAGAAGCAGGAAGTAACTATACCCTTGTTTAAAAGTTTAGACCTAAAGGAGTATATTTTCTCTGCAGTTTGATCGTTTATAAAAGTCACAACTGCACGAGCATGAGTATAATTATAGAACTAGTACTCCACGTGGGAAATTTCCAAGGGGGTAAGTCTCAAAGGAACTGCAGATTCCAATGTACATACAAAATGGGTTCTATGTGCAGGTTGAGATAGTATACCTTGGGGTTTAGAGTAGTTACTAATGACCAGTTTGTTTTTGGCTAAAATTAAGTTCCAGGACTTACTTTTCCAATTGTCCTGACAGCCAGGAGTTTGGAGATCCTCACGTTGGGGAGATATCTTCTTCTTGTTAGGCAAGTCATTTCTCAGTGCCTTTTCCCAAGGATCTTGAATAACTCGTTCCTCACTGCTGAAGCAGGAGAAATTTTGTAAGGGAAAGGTAGGATCATTTTAATTCCGTATGAGAGTGTCTGATTATTCTGTTTGGGGCTAGGTGCTTTTTTATTTGGCTTCTTTTGTTTACTTGTTTTTTTGAGGTTCTCTCGTATATTTCCAAGACATTAAACAATTTTTGGAAGTTCATTTTTCCTCTCTTAAGTTGTGATCGATGACCTTTCCCTAACCTCTTGGTATTTTGGTTCTTCTTTAACTTGTTAGGGTCAATATGTAAATACTTTTGTTTTCTGTTGGAGTTCTTCGGCTTAATTTCCTTCCTTCCATTGCTATGTTGAGATGTATTACCCTCACAGCACAATAGCTTGGTTTCAGGTTGGAATTCCATCCTTACCAATACTTCAGTAATTGCTGTTAATAGGCCATTGCATTCGGAGAGGTAGGATTTGATTGATTGTAGGTCCTTGGACATGACTACGACATGTCCCATTAATTCTGTCAGTTTTTCTAGATTCAAACCAAAATACTTCTCTTCATAGCAGTACTAGATCACATCTTAGTTATCCTTCTGACTGTACAGGTTTTTCTGTGATGCTGTTCACATCTCAAAAAATGCTGCACAGAAATCTTTGTTTAACAAGATAAAGAAGATGGAATCCCTTCTGAGAACAATTGCAGACCATAATCCAGCATTCTTACACTTCAGAATAGAAAACATCAATGTAACTGGAGATTAAATAATGAACTGTTAAAGGACGGTAACATCATAGATAAAGCAACAGATGAATTAAAACATTTTTCAAATAATTTGTAAAAAGGTACATCAAAGTTGTCAGATGAGTGAAGTCGTGACGAGGCTGTTCTTTATTCAACAGGAAGCACAGTTAAGAAAACAAAAGAACAGAAAAAGAACAGAAAATTTTACAGTAAATACAAAAGAAAGAAGAACATAAAAAGAACCCTAAGTGACTAAATTACAGTATGAAATAAAAGCTCTGAATAAACAATTATAAATATTGATTACATCTGATATTGAAAGGAAAATGAAATTCACAAGTCAAAGGAACTTTGAATTTGCCAGTAAGTGAGGAAAATGGTTATCATATAGATTAAAAAGGGAAAAAGAACAATGTCTGATAATGGAAATCAGTGAGGAACAAATATTCCACCAAAATCAGGATAAGATTAAGACTATCTTCTTTAATTATTTTCAAGATTTATTTAAAGCTATGCCACAATCAAAGGATAAATTGTATAAATTATCTAAAAATCTACAGGAAAAAAATGCTGCACAAAAATGTTTCTGACACAGAAACTTGCATACAAAAATGTATATATTTAGGAAATTCGCACACAGATGTGTGTACTTCCAGGAAAATTGCATATAGCATGCATATTATATAGAGCACTGTGCACAAAAATCAATCCAACTTTTTGTGTGCTTTAATAAGTTTTTAGATTAATGAAGAAATCGGTAATAGACTTGTGCATCTTAGTCACCCCATCTCGTGTTATCAGATTCCATGGACTGGCTATGAGTCATGTGAAAGAATATTTTGTTTTGCTTATTCCAATTCTCTCACCGTTCATATTCATTGGATGAGCCTGGGTTCTAAGTTACTCTCTTTAGGGGAAGAAGATGCATGCAGAAGTATATCACAATTGGAGGTTTCAGCCTTCTTAGTCTGATACCATAATGTAACCCAGAAATACTGGTATTTTGAGGATCTCATGTAAGTGGGATAATGAATCTGCTCTGTCTTATTAGCTGTAATGAAGCTGAACCATTTTAGGAATCGGATCGATCACCTTGGATATTTCCTTTAAAGCCCCATATTAGAACCTGGAACAGATTCACTGCCTAGCTGATGGGGAGGTCACCAACAATCACTGAACATAAATGGGGTCCCTTTTGCATTTTCCCCTGCCAGGATTGCTCTTTGTGCAATCTGAGGGTGAATTTAAAAGAAGATTAAATCAAGCTATTGAAGAAGACAAAAAGATGGGAAATTAAGAGAGAAAGACTTAGAGAGATCAAACGAAAATGAGAATCAGCAACCATTCAGTCTGTCACTTCAGTTTTTTTTATGATCGAGTACCAGATAAATCTAGGAAACAAACAAATGAAAAAGAGAGTTACAGAAGAGAATGTATTATAACTTCAGTGGCATCACAAAATCTCTCTCCATAAGTACAGTGACTGAAGAGTATTGTGAAATTCTTGTCCAAGGTTGCACTTTAGTGATGTCAATGAGCAAAGATAATCTCCTCGCCTTCCTTTTCAGATCACATCACCTTGCTCCTCTCTCCCTGGGTGGAAGAGACCACAAGGGCCATTGAGGCCAACCCCACTCTGCCATGCAGGAATACACCAACAAGGCATTCCTGACAAATGGCTATCCAGCCTTAGTTTAAACAACTCTGAAGAAGGAGACTTCACTACACACTGATACCACTGTTGAACTTCCCTTGCCATCAGGATGGTCTTCCTAATGTTTAGGTGGAATCTCTTTTTCTGTAGTTAGAAGCCATTGCTCTGTGTTCTAGTCTCTGGAGCAGCAAAAAAAAAACAGGCCTGCTCTATCCTCCATATGACATCCCTTCAACTATTTAACTATAGCTCTCATGTTACCTCTTATCTTTGGCCCTTTTCACACCTTACCTTTTCATGGCTCTGGGGTGCGGGGATAGCGCAAACAGCCTCTCGCATCCCAGCTGCTTCACCCAGCAGCTGCTGCCTGCTAGCGAGCAGGCAGCGTGAGGGGTCCTCCTCTTCCTTCCGCAGCACAGCCTGGGATTTTTCCAGGCTGCGCTGAGGCAGGAAGCACGAGCACTGTGGCTCCAGAGGCTCTGTATGCACGGTAAGTGCACATGGGACCCTGGAGCAATGCATGATCGTGCACCATTTTCAGCTAGCCCCGGCAGCATCGTGTAATTGTGAGGACATCACGTAGACAGCTCCTTGCAATTGCACAACACTCCAGAGGCCCTTTTGCATGGCAAATGCCATGCGAAAAGGGCCCTTCTCCAGGCTAAAGAGATGTCGGAGATGTATTCCATGTTGAGTCTCCAGATTGATCTAAATCTTTCCAGTCTATGCTGTTATACTCCAGAATTGAATTGACACTATCTATTCCCTTCCAGAGCTGGAACAAATCAGTCTGAGTTGACCCCACTGGCTTCAGGATTTGGCCATATTGATTGCATGGGCCTACTAAATACCATTCCCACTGCGGCACTACCTTTCTATGGCAGTGGACCTCTCAGAGGCAATGGCAATGGCATCATAGCTAACACTTGTTAGTACTGCACAGAAGGAGACACACTAAATCCCATTTAATGTCTTTTACCATGAAAGCCATGTGATAAGACAGTGCAAAATTAAACAAGAGAGAGTACCAGAAGACAACACTACCAGGTTGAAAGGCACTCATCAAGCTACTTGAGTACAAGAGAGGACAACTATAAGTCACACTGTGGCTAATAATGCAACTGGATTGAAGCCAAAAGAATGCTCAGCTCTTGAAGTGCTCAGAGGTAAAAGGAAAGTCTGAGGCTGCACAACACATATTATAAGAACATGGTAATACTTGGGGTGAGTGAGCTAAAATGGTCATGAATGGGACATTTTTAGTCAGATAATTACACAATGTTTTACTCAGGAAATGAAAATCTAAGAAGAAATGAAGTGGCATTAATAATGAGAAATGTAGCAAAAGCAATCAAAGGATATAAAGAAAGTCTGATAATAATATCAATAAGACTTCAGAGAAAACCTATCAAGATAACTGGAATCCCAGTTTATGTTCCAGCTACAGAGGCAGAAGAAGAAGAAATTCAAAGATTCTGCGCTAGAGAGAGGAAATTGACCACAAGCCATAACAGGACTTCTTTTTTAATCACAAGTGACTGGAATGCAAAAGTAGAAAACACAGCAGAATCAGAGAAGGTAAGGAAATTTGGCCTAGGATCAAGAAATGAAGCAGGAGAGGGACTGATCGAATTTTGCAAGGCCAACACTTTGTTTCTCACAAACACATTCCTCAAGCAACCAAAGAAGCAACTATATCCATGGAAATGACCTGATGGACAATATAGTAATCAAACAGACTATATAATCAGAAGCAGAAGATATAGAAGCTCCATTCTCTCTGTAAAAGCAAGACCAGCAGCAGATTGTGGCACAAACTAATATCTGCTAATAACCGCTAATATCAAAAATCAGAGTAAAGCTAAAAAAGAAGAACACTAAACTAACCATTGTGCCAAAAAAAAAAAAATCCCTGTAAAGATAATATAAAAAAAATAGATTTGTAGTATTAATCCTATTTGACTGGGAGCAAGAAGAAATCTGGACTGGAGCCAGGAACATTATCAGAGAGGAATGCAAAAAGATACTATCTGCAGCCAAAAAAAAAGAGAACCCTCAATAGTTGACAAATGAAACTCTTCACATAGCTAAGGGCAGATGAGAAGCAAAATAAAAGGTGACAGAAATAGGGTCAGAACCTTGAGTGCAACTGTTCAGCAACTTGTGTTCAAGAACAAAGAGAAGCACTGTAATAATCAATGCAAGGAAACAGAAGATGACAACAAAAAGAGGATGAAGAAGGGACCTCTTCCAGAAGATCCAAGAAATCAATGGGAAATTTAAACCAAGAATGGGGATGTTGTATAACCAGAAGGGAAACACATTACATGACCAAGTACAAATGAAAAGACAATGGAAATAATATGATGAACTATATAGTAGATATGAAAGGAGGCCAGATTCCTTTGAAGATGAAGCATTTGAAGATGAACCAATAATTTTAGAAAGTGTAGTGGAAGCTGCACTTAGGATGATTGGGAGAAATAAATCACCAGGAACAGATGACATACCAATAGCTCTGCTTGAAGCTACAAAGGCAGAATCTTTTCTATTTCTAACTAAAATCTGTCAACAGATACAGAAAGCAAAAGAATGGCCAATGTATTGGAGACATTCAATATGCCTTCCAGTGCCCAAGGAAGGGGATACCAGCAGTTGCAGTAACCATAGCATCATTGCATTAATCTCTCATGCAAGCTAAGTAATGCTCAAAATTCTACAACAAAGACTTTTATCATATATGGAATGAGAAATACCAGATGTCCACGCAGAAAATAGGAAGAAAAATGGAACAGCTCCTGAAGAAAGTCCTGGAAGAAACTGCAAAACAGGTTTAGAGTTGAACATTGAGAAAACAAAAATAATGAACACAGATGATTTATGTAACTTAAAAGAAAATTAGGAAGACATTGAAAGATTTCAAGATTTTCCTTACCTTGGCTCAGTTGTTAATCACAATGGAGATCTCAGTCAAGAAATCAGAAGAAGACTAGAACCATTTCTGCACTACACTGTTATACTGGAATTATTCCACTTTCAACATCCTATGGAACCCTGGGGTTTGCAGTTTAGGGAGAGCCATATAGAATTCTCAGCCAGAGAGCTCTTTGGTCTCAGTAAACTACAAACCTCAGACTTCCACAGGATGTTGGAAGTGGAATAATAGCACTATAACAGTGTAGTGCAGAAACGGCCTTGGAATGGAAGGGCAACTGTAAAGGAACTAGACAAAATGCTGAAGTGTAAAGATATATCATTGAATACTAAAATCAGGATGGCCCATGCCATGTTGTTTCCACTATGTAATGCTGTGAAAGCTGGAGAGTGAGGAAAGCTGGTAGGAAGAAAATCAGCTCATTTGAAATGTGCTGCTGGAGAAGAATTCTACAGATACTATGTGTTGTTGTGTGTCCTCACCTCATTTCCAACTCATGGTGACGCCATGGGGCTTTCTTGACAAGATTTCTTCAGGGGTGGTTTGCCTGTGCCTCCTTCTGAGGCTGAGAGACTGTAACTTGCCCAAAATCACCCACTGGGTTTGCATGGCCAAGTGGAGATTCAAATCCTGGTCCCTACAGTCCTAGTCCAACACTGAAACACTACGCTATATTTCAAATAAATAAAGGGGACAGTAATGAACAAGGAAGTAATGGCCATAGCTGCTTGGGTGTTTTTTTTTTTTAATTGCAGTCATTATCTTTATTGGTTGTGTTTTTTAAAATATTTAATAGCAGTTTGAAACTGGCACATAGAAAATTGAAAAATATCTCATTGAAGAAGACCTATGAAATGACTCCATATTTCCTGGGAGGGTCATCTTCCCAGCAATCAGAGACCATATTTATTGTAAGCGGTTGCAGATTGTATTTATTCAGAGCTGACTGCTTTCAGGGTCACCTTTTATCTTGTTATGACTCATTCTGCTTCTCTCCCCCCACCATGTATATGAATATTCTGTACTGGAAGTTGCTACCATTCCTTTCAGGTCTGTATATTTGTATCTTTGCTTCCTTGTTCATTGCAGAGGCTATTCATGTTAACATTATAATACATTGTTAAAGTATCAGTTACCATTTCCATTATTTATTTGAGATGCTCTTATTTGTTGTATGTTCCAAGTAGTGTCTCTTTCTCTAAGTGTGCTATTGTGGTTCTATCTATGGCAATATCATTCCGATGTCTTGTCAACCTATTTGAGATGATGATGTCGATTATTCTTTCTGTTATTGAAAAATCAGTCCTTCTCAATGGCAGCCGGAGGCTCTTTTGTCAGGGGGGAAGTACATCTGTGCTGGGTTTTAGTCTGAACTTTAAAAGACCTATCCAGGGTGCTGAACAAAATTTAGGGATAGAATCATAGAATCATAGAATCATAGAAATGTAGAGTTGGAAGAGACAACACAGGCCATCCAGTCCAACCCCCTGCCATGCAGGAACACCCTCAAAGCAATCCCGACAGATGGCCACCCAGCCTCTGCTTAAAAACCTCCAAGGAAGGAGACTCCACTACACTCCATGGAGGCAGCAGCAGATTCCACTGCCGGACAGCCCTGACCATTAGGAAGTTCTTCCTGAGGTTCAGGTGGAATCTCCTTTCCTGCAGCTTGAATCCATTGCTCCTTGTCCTGGTCTCTGGAGCAGCAGAAAGCAAGCCCTCTCCTTCCTCTACGTGGCATCCCTTCAAATATTTAAACATGGCTATCATGTTTAGGGTTCAGAACTTTGGAGAGTCCCTTTAAACTTCAGATTAAAACCCAGGGTGGCATTACTGCCCCATGGACATGGAAACCGCCAGCCACTCTGACTACTACTGTGTTGAGAAAACGTGCTTGCAAAAAACTCCAGGCTGGACAAAGAAACTCACTGAATCCAAAATGGGAGTAAGCCATTTTTGTTTCTTTTCTTTAAAATATAGAGAATGGGATGAGTCATCACTTGGTCCATGGAAAGGGTATATATAGCTCAGTGGCACAGTACATGCTCTGCACGTAGAAGATACAAATTCAATACCCAGCTCCATTTTAATAATTTTCCATTGCTGCGATTTTTCTGGCAGAAACTGGCAGATACTGGGAAGGGGGCACTGATTGGCACTATGGGCCGTAGACCCAGACTTCTCAGCATTGGCATCCCGATAATGCTGGCCTCACTCTTAAGGTACATCCATCAGCTAAGAATCTTTTTGGAGGACATGCAGCACAAGCTTGCATCAGTGTAGCTATACCAGAATTTCATTGTGCTGGAACCCTAACAGATCACACCAGTGTGTGTAAGTACCTGAACAATGGACAACATTCACAATTGCCTGTTGCATAACGGGTTAAGTCTGCACAACACTGCTTCTGTACCCTTGATTGCAGTATCACAGTTGTACTTTCTTCTAGAAAGCACTATCATCTGCATTGCAGCATATAAAATCGCAGAATCATAGAACTGGAAAAGACCACAAGGGTCATTGACTCCAACCCGTACCATGCAAGAATACACAGTCATAGCACTCCCAATAGATGGGCATCCAGGTTCTGTTTAAAAAACTCCAAAGAGAGAGACTCCACCACACTCCCAGGCAGTGTATTCCACTGTCAAACTGCTCTTACTGTCAGAAGATTCTTCCTAATGTTTAGGTGGAATCTCTTTTCCTGTAGTTAGAAGCCATTGCTCCATATCCTAGTCTCTGGAGCAGCAGAAAACAAGCTTACTCCATCTTCCATGTGACATGCCTTCAAATTCTTAGACATAGCTATCATGTCACTTCTCAACTTTCTCTTCTCCACGCTAAACATACTCAGATTTCCAAACCACTTCTCACTCGGCTTCATGGTTTCCAGGCCTTCTACCATTCTGGTTGTCCACCTCTGGTCATGTTCCAGCTTGTCAATGTCCTTCTTGAATTGTGATCACCTGAACTAGATATAATATTCCAGGTGGGATCTGACCAAAGCAGAATAGAGTGGTACTATTTCTTCCCTTGACCTAGGCACTATATTCCTATTGATGCAGCCTAGAATTGCATTGGCTTTTTTAGATGCCACATCACACTACTGGCTGATGCCCAGTCTGTGGCCTACTACTAGACTCCTTTTACATGTACTGTGGTCAAGACAGGTGTCACCCATCCTGTGTCTGTGCATTTCATTTTTTCTGCCCAAGTATAGTACCTTACATTTCTCTCAACTGAAATTCATCTTGTCAGTTTAGACCCAGCTCCATAATCTGTTAAGGTCATCAGCCTGTTAATGTCATCATATATGCCACTATAAACCACCTACAGGATTCCAACCATTAGGTGCAGGGGCAGCATGATTTAACTATTAGGTCTGACCTGGAGCTCAGATTAGTGATAGAGGCAGACTGTTTGTGGTAGGGACTACAGGATAACCTGGTGTGGTGATAACCTAGAACATCTATAAAGAGGCCACAGTGCTGCCTTTGAGCACATGAAGAATTCTGTTGCATAGGATCATAGGGAAGGAAAAGATATTTGAAAATATTTGAAAATAAAAAAATTATATATTTTCAGACTGCCTAGAATGCCTGATGAGAAGAATCTTGTTGTAATGTGATTTTGCACAGATCAAGACTTAGGCCATTTCTGCACTAGACTGTTACAGTGCTATTATTCCGCTTTCAACATCCTGTGGAATCCTGAGGTTTGCGTTTTAAGGAAGGGCATTTAGAATTGTCAGCCAGAGAGCTCTTTGGCCTCAATAAACTACAAACCCCAGAATTCCACAGGAGGTTGAAAGTGGAATAAGAGCACTATAACAATGTAGTGTGGAAATGGCCTGAGCCTGCACAAAATTCACACATGGTGGTTTTGAGCAAAAAACAACATTTTCTGTGCAGGAAACAGCATTTTCTGCACAGAAAATGATGGCTGAAATGCACAATTGCAGTTACAAATGTGTAACCTAGACAAATGTGTAACCTAGACTGGAGTTCATGGTTGGTTTATATTCATGATCCTTATGCATTTAATAGAGTAGGGAATATGTAGGGATCATAAAAAGTTCTTCAACCTGGACTTGGCAGACAGCAGCCTCTGTGAGTGACAAAGATCTGCTCTCCTGTCAATTGCGGTGCAACAGATTGGCAATTTCCACCCACCAGTGATCATTACTGCAAGGAGGAATTGCAACAGGGATCCTGCTTCTGTTTGTCATGTTGGATATCACTGGTGGGGGATTGGGGTTCGAAATGTCCATCTCAGTCGCATAGGGACAGGGGGCAATGGATACGGTTTGCCCCGGGAGGCAATGTTTTTGGGGCATCCTCATCTGTAGCCATGCCCCCATGCCCCCTGGCCACTCCCCCACGTACCCTTGCCACACTCCCATACACCAAGGCCATGCCCCCCCCACAGTGGCCATGCCCCTTGTGCTGTAGTCTCACCCACCCCTCCATACACTCCAAGCACTGCCACTGGTCCATCTGCTGAATCCTGATCTTGTTTTTCTTTTTTTTAAAAAAGCATCCTGATGAACAAGAGAGCAGACCTCTGTCACTTGCAAAGATTGCTTCCCAGTCTGTCTAGACTGGGGCTGGGTAAGGCTGGGTGAAGCTACTTAGACATGTAATTGAGGTAGTTATCTAACTAAGTAACTGATCCAGAATCATGGCAGATATTTTTAGCAACCTGGTTCAGCATCTTGTTTCTTTTAGAGGTCTACCAGGTGCTTCCAGAGAGCATATAAAAGGAGGAAACGAAACAATTCCCTTCTTTCACTGTCTCTTGCCAATGACTGCTATTCAGAGACCTGCCTTGGGAACAAATTTTTCCAGCCCCTTCAACAGTGATCCAAGTTAGTGTCTGTTATCATATCCGATAACAATGTATGCCATAGTTTGACTCTGCACTGGGCAGAGAAGTGCTTCCCTTTATCTGTCCCAAATCTCTCATCATTCTGCTCTTGACGTTGCCACTGACGTACACACACTGCTTCTTGCAAAGCATGTCTCCCAGTTTAATCCAGAAAACGAGCTCTGGGGAATCATTGTGCTACAACTTAATGCCGCCACAGCCTACTCCCACAGGTCTGCAACAGAAATGTTCAACTTTCATCCAGCATCTGTCACTTGGCAGAGACCTTGTTCATGTAATTGAGATGCAAATCGCATCAACTACATGTAACTAGAATACGCCAATTAGACTCAGCTGAGCTGCTTCTGATAGGTTCCAGACTCAGAATTCTGTACCAACCATGTTGCCTGTCCTTGATCTAGGTAAATAAGCAGAGGTTTTTTGCATAAATCCAGCAGTATGCAGGGAAAGCTAATCTAGCATTTTGTCATTTATTATTACTAGCTGTCACCAAGTCGTTGAATACTTTATACGCTGAACTGTAAAACATCCAGGAGCAAAATGATCTGACCGTTTCTCATTGTTGATATTGATATTGATATTGATAAAACAAAGCTCTGTTAATTGCTAAAGACAAAAGAAGAATATATCTTCCTGGTTGGACAGGAGACATTGGGTTGGCCAGCAATGGGAAATTTTAAAATGCACATTTGCAACACAAGGGTTCAGTGCCTCATGTTTCCACACAGAACTCACTTATGCAGTGCCAAAACCAAGACGAGCATTAGCAAAAATGGGGACACAGATGTGCATAAAATATTTGCATGATAATGTACATGTTATACCCTACAACTGTCCCAATTTGGCAGGGATAGTCCTGCTTAATCTTCTGTTGTTACCACTTTTTCAGCTGCATGTAACATATCCTAAGTTCTTTGTCTTCCTCATTCTCTTTTCCCCTATGTCTTCAGCTTATTTCAGTTGCTGCAAACTGAGCTCAAAGTACAGAAATAGTTCACTCTCAATTAGCAGGGCAGAGAAGATGGGGCAGCATCTTCCCCTTCCCAGTCAGCTCAGGCAAAAGCAGACTGCCGCAGCCTCTCCTAACTTATGCATTTTTATCATTAATAACTTTTGCCACCTTGACTGCACTCTGATTTTGCTTGGCCTCATGTGTCCCAGTTTTCATCTGTGATATGCTGAAGACTATGGGTTAGCAATATGAGAGTTTAACCTTTCCCTTTCTCGATGCAGTCTGGAGTGAAAATCCCTTTTTTATTCAAAAGTAACATTATGTGCGTGTGAACAACCAAGTTAGGTAAGCCTTGCATAAGCAAACAAAACATTTTGAATAATTGAAAAATTTCACATTACATCACTATAGCACGATGATTCTGCTTTAGCTGCCATGGCAACATCCTGTGGAATCCTGAGGTTTATAGTTTGGTGAGACACTAGAGCTCTCTAGTTGAGCATTATGAATATGTCTCCCTAAACTGCAAATCCCAGGATTCCATAGGGTGGAACCATGATAATTAAGTTGACATTATAATGCTGTTACTGTGTTGTATGAAAGGGTTCCTCAATTCTCTTTCAGCTGTTCTTATCTCACTGGAAAACCCTGTCCTGGGGTCTACAATTTTGATATTAAAATACGATTCAATGTGCCTGAGAAGTCACTCAGATGGACTCGTAGGCAGCAACAGTCGAACAATCGAAAACCAGGTCAGGCCAGTAAAACCCCCAATCACGTAGCCCCAGGAGACCTCAAGCTGTGGAAACCCACAGTAAACAAAGGGTCCTCAGCCCCTGAGAAGCCGACTTGAGGGGATTAGCGTGGTTGCTCTAAGCTGAGCACCGATAGCAATAAAATCCTATCAGGCGAGGACCATTTACATGAAGTCACACCACAACCCAATGCAGCTGAAGATCCTGAGACTTTGACAACACCTTGTAATCTCATCACACAAAGGAAGTTACCATTGTGGAGCTTCTTTCTCCTTGCAACACTCATTGTTCTCCTGGGGAAAGGATTAGCCCACCAGGTACTTTTCCCCCTACAAATAGTCCCTGTTTTTGGGTGGTTCTTTGGATCGCTCCTGGTCATCCCAGCAGACCGTTTCTCCATCCATTGAGCAACCCCATCAGCCCTCTCCATGCTGAGCCCCACTTCTTTACTGTTTTTCCCGGACCAAGGACGTCAGGACAAGGTGCAGTATTACCCCAGCTACAACCCCTCCAATATTCCCCTATTCAATTTCCTCTCTTTTGCTCCTTAATAGGTCTTGAATGAGTGTGTGAGTGATTGCGCTGCTGTGTGAGACTTTCGTTCAATAAAATCATTTTATTAGGCATTTTCGTTTGGTTTTTGGCTTAGCCTGACCCTGTAAAAACTGGGTGAAAAGACCCCTCTGGGTTACCCTGACTCTCACATGGCTAGTGCTCGTGCTCTGGCTAGTTTCCATTCCCCATCACATGGAGAACATTGAGGTGTCCCCCAAGGGACCCCAAAAATCAGGGTAACAATATCTTACATAAAAAACAGTTTGCCAGGTTTGTCATTGAGATAAGGGCTAAGCAGTGACATGCTGGCTGCATGTTGCATTGTACTGCCAGCCCTCCTCATTATAGAGTGTGATTACTCCACATAAAGATGACCGCTCAATGTTAATTACATTAGGATCTGATTTGCTCCCACTGCTTGTCGCAAGTGTACATGCATGGAGGTGAAATGGAAAGGAAAATAGATGATATGGGAGCAGTTCAGGTTGCTTTCAACAGGGTTCCTATAAAATATTTGCCATGATGGCAACTCAGGTTCAATTTAATTTAATCCCTACAACAGGCCAAGGGGTAAATCTTTTTCTAAAAAGCTATTTGGGAGCCTTTTATTGAGCACTCAGATTATTGAGAGTATTGATTTCATTCCTCTGTCTTTCTGCTGATGATTCCTTCGTGTTTCTCTTTTCAGAGGTGAATATAAAATGAGGAAATAAGACATTGTTGGTATAAAATGGGAAGGACATTTTCTGTGTTGGGAGCAACATTCCACCCCAGCAACAATTCTTCAGGGGCTACACTTTCCCCTCACTGTGGTGACCCTAAGGTGAACCTATTATGGGATTTTCTGGAGCTGAGAGTGTGTGACATGCCAAAGGTCATTCAGTGGATTTCCAGGTCCGAGCAGGGAATCAAACCTTGGTCTCCAAGTTCATAATTCAACATTCAAACTACTACACTACACTGGCTCTCACAAACCTGCCTTATTCTTAATCATAAATTGTCCACACCTTTACACACATACCAAGAAAATGAACTCCCTAATCTCCACCACCAATTAATACAAATGCTTTTTTTAAAAAAGGAGGGCGACCAAAATGGTGAGAGGCCTGGAAGCCATGCCCTATGAGGATAGACTTAGAGAGCTGGGTATGTTTAGTCTGCAGAAGAGAAGGTTAAGAGGGGACATGATAGCCATGTTTAAATATTTGAAGAGATGCCATGTAGAGGAAGGAGAGGGCTTGTTTTCTGCTGCTCCAGAGACCAGGACAAGGAGCAATGGATTCAAGCTGCAGGAAAGGAGATTCCACCTGAACCTCAGGAAGAACTTCCTGATAGTCAGGGCTGACTGGCAGTGGAATGTGCTGCCTCAGAGTGTGGTAGAGTCTCCTTCCTTGGAGGTTTTTAAGCAGAGGCTGGATGGCCATCTGTCGGGAGCGCTTTGAAGGTGTTCCTGCATGGCAGGGGGTTGGACTGGATGGCCTGTGTGGTCTCTTCCAACTCTGTATTTCTATGATTCTATGATTCTATGATTCTACATTTCTATGATTCTATGAGTCTATGAAAATGTATTTAATATATAAAACCATGTATAGGGGATTAAAAGGACAAACAATAAGTAAACAGACATAGAAACTGTAATATCTGATCTAATGCTAGATTAAACTGGACTACAACTAAACTAAAAAGAGACCAAATATATATATATATAAGACTTCTAACTCACCAGCTTTTGGGTCTAAGATAATCTACAAGATATACTTCTTCTAGCATGTCTAACTAATACAAATACTAACTGTCTAACTGAGCATTGGATTACAACTCTAGAGACCAAGGTTCGAATCCTTGCTCAGCCATGGAAACCCAATGGGTGACCTTGGGCAAGTCACACTTTCTCAGCCTCAGAGTAAGGCAAAGGTAAACCTTCTTTGAACAAATCTTGTCAGGAAAACCCATGGTCCAGTTGCCTTAGGGCCATCATAAGTCAGAAACAACATGAAAGCACACAAACAACAACTGTCATTCACTAACTGCCCTTCACCAACCTTACGCAAATCTCAAGCATTCCACCAATCAGCATCTCAAAGATTCCACCTCAAATATTCAACGAATCAGCATTTACTCCAACATTCCATTCTCTCCACCTCCAATAGCTGTTGGCCTTACATTTTATTATGCAACCAATAAATTAAACAACATTTCCCACTATAAGTCTAGGACATCATAAATACATCTCACCAAAATTTCACTCTGGCCCTTTCCGCACGCAGTTATTAAGGCGGGCTAATGCATCTTGCCACGGAGGTCTTCTGCACTTTGGAGCAGACTAGGTTCAGTTTATTTACCTTCGTTCCGCATGTAATTCCAACTAAATGTGGTGGTAAAGTGTGCTATTTGAAAACCGGAAGAATTTGGTTTTCCAATTTTCCAGATCGATCCAATTCATACGTTCACAGTGGTGCAGACATGTACATTCGCACCAGTGCAAATTGGTGGTCAGGGGAGGGCTCACGGGAGGGGCCAGGGAGTAGTATGGATTTACACACGTACGCACATACGCAATAATATACTAAACCATGCAAAAATAAAAAGGCCAATCACAGCCAACGGTGAGGGAAGTAGTGGGAGTCACCATGGCGGAGGCAGTGTGGATTCATGAACTTGCACTCCTCCAACTCAGAATGGAACATATGCAGTAGCTGTGCAGAAAGAAATGAGGGAAAGTCCACCTTGTTTCGAGCCCAGAAAATCCGGTAAGAAACGGCATGAACCGATTCACCAGCCTCGTGCGGAAAGGGCCTATGTCTCAGTATATCTACCAGGGTTCTGTAACTGAAATCAACATCCACTTCAGCGCTCCCTGGTCGCACACCACTTTTTGTTAGAATGGTAAACTAAGGCCATTTCCACCCTACACTGTTATAGTGCTATTATTCCACTTTTAACGTCCTGTGGAATTCTGAGGTTTGTAGTTTATTGAGACCAAAGAGCTCTCTGGCTGAGAATCCTAAGTGCCCTTCCCTAAAACTGCAAACGCCAGGATTCCATATGATGTTGAAAGTGAATAGCACTATAACAGTGCAGTACAAAAATGGCCAAAGCTAAAGGAACAGAATTGGGTGAGGAGGAGGGCAAGATTGTTATTGAGCTTCTCCAGACTTGATCTTATTGAGGTTCCTCAGAGAATTATAGATAGCCCTTTGGCTGTATATGCTAAGAGGAACCCTCTTGTTCCTTAATTTGACATGCTTCGAGTCTGGCCATAATGACACAGGGCTCAATATCAACATCACATAAGTAGGGTGTGTTTTTCAGAGTTCTTGTATGGATGTGTTTTCTAGTGTGCCAACAATACTTTTTTGGACAACTACCAGAATCCTTCCTCAAGAATCCAGTGACCAAGATAGCTGCAGGATTCTGGAAAGTGTAGTCCAAAAATGTCATGTTGGTAAGTACTGTCTGTTTCTCAGCTTCAGTTGTGCTTGTTTGTGGGAAGGAAGGAAGGAAGGAAGGAAGGAAGGAAGGAAGGAAGGAAGGAAGGAAGGAGAGGAGAGAGAGAGAGAGAGAGAGAGAGAGAGAGAGAGAAGAAAGAAAGAAAGAAAGAAAGAAAGAAAGAAAGAAAGAAAGAAAGAAAGAAGGAAGGAAGGAAGGAAGGAAGGAAGGAAGGAAGGAAGGAAGGAAGGAAGGAAGGAGGGAGAGAGAGAGAAGAAAGAAAGAAAGAAAGAAAGAAAGAAAGAAAGAAAGAAAGAAAGAAAGAAAGAAAGATTCCATTCATCTATCCCCTTTGGTTCCAGATCCATTCATTAACAGGCCAGATGACAAATGAGAGTGGTCAGAGAGACACAAACAATCACACAGTCACACCGCACGTCACTGCAAGATCATTTTGCACCATCCTTCCTTGCAGGAGCATCCATCAACTGGATGGCTACTTTTATAGCTGCTCTCCAATAAGGATGTTACAGGGAAAACAGAAGGAGAAAAGGAAGCCGGTTACTTCAGAGCTAGGTAAAATGGAGACAAGCTTTCTCTGGAGATGAAAGCCAAGTCTGTCTGTGTCTATAATGATAGGAATGTAACCCTCCCAGGATTTTTTTTTTTAAACACTTCAGTTTTTTAGAGACAATAATCCCCAAATGCATAACTACAGAGGTGTCTCAGAAAAGAATAAAAAGATGCTTACACACATAGAACCAAAAGATGAGAAGCAAAGCTTTTGAAACTTTTAAAAACCTTCCTTGGAGGTTTTGAAATGCAGGCTGGACAGCCATCTGTCAGGAGAGCTTTGACTGTGGCCATTTCCGCACTAGCCTGTTATAGCACTATGATTCCACTTTCAACATCCTATGGAATCCTGGGGTTTGCAGTTTCGGGAGGGGCCAGCTGGCCGGCCCCTCCCAAAACTGCAAATCCCAGGATTCCATAGGATGTTGAAAATGGAATCATAGTGCTATAGCAGGCTAGTGTGGAAATGGCAAGTGTCTTCCTGCATGGCAGAATGGGGTTGGACTGGATGGCCGTTGTGGTCTCTTCCAGCTCTATAAGTTTATGATTCTATGAAGACATAGGAAGGAAAGAGCATAAATTTGGCTGCTGCCAGAGAAAGATTAACAAAGACATTCAAGAGACTGGGCTTCCAGTCCATTCAGGTTGATATAGTTCCATCCAGACCATTCCCTGAGCGCTTCCACTTAATTACAGCAAGCACGGATGAATTCTTATAATTATTTATTGGGCTGCTAAAAAAATTGGCCCTCTTATGCACTAGAATCATAGGGTTCGAAGGGACCACAAGGGACATCTAGACCAACCACCACCATGCAGAAATAAAGAACTGAAGCATTTCTGAAAGATGGCAATCCAGCCTCTGTTTACAAACCACCAAAGAAAGAGAGTCCATCACGCCCAGAGATAATCTGTCAAGCAGCTCCTACAAAAAACAAAAAAACAAAAAAACAAAAACAAAAAAACAAAGTTCTTCCTAATGTTCAGGTGGATTTTTTCCCCTTGTAATTTGAATCAATTTGGCTTGTGTTCTAGTTTTCTGGAGCAGCAGAAATCCAGCTTGTTCTATTTTCTACATGACTTGTCTTCAGCTAGCTATCATGTCACCTCTTAGTTTTCTCTTCTCCAAGCTAAACATACTCAGCTCCCTCAGTCCTTCCTCACAGGGCTTGATTTCTAGATCTTTAGACATCTTGATCACCCTTCTCTGGATGTGTTCCAGCTTGTTGACTATCCCTGTGCAACTGTGGTGCCCAGAACTGGACTCAATTCTAGGTGAGGCATGACCAAACAGAAGAGAATGGCACAATGACTTCCCTCCGTCTGGTCACTGTACCTTGTTTTGCAAATGTTTTCAAATATTCTTTCCATCCCTAGTATGGAGAAACATTGTGAATTTGGATCCCTCTGAGTCAGAAAAGTAGAAAAAGGAATGACCTCAGAGGAAATGGAAGAAGAAAAGTCAGGGCTGTAAGTAAGTAGAAATCAACCTATAGCTCCAGAGAAGACAACATGGGTGAAAAAAAATGACCCAGGCCATCTGATCATCCATCTGCCTCACCCCACTGGTCCAGTTTACTTGCTACATGCATTGATGTCAAATTTTCAATGCATAGTTCTAGATTTCTTCATCCCAATCGACAAAGGGACAACCCTAGATATGACCAGAAACTGTCACAGCATTTCCTAAAGCTTACATTGAATGGAACCTACCTCTTCCATATTTCATTTCAAATGGAAAAAGTGATTCTCAACCTTTGGTCCTCCAGATGTTTCCAGCTTCAGCTTCCAGAACCCCTGACCATTGGTGAAGCTGGCTGTGGCTTCTGGGAGCAGATGAATGAAACACCAGTAAGACCAACATTTGAGAACCACTGGATGACCTGAGAACCCTACAGCTCTTGTACTCTAAGATCGTAACCCCAGGGGTGCCTTAAAATATTGGAGTCTGAGGGCTGCATTAGTTCCAGGGAAGCTCTTTTGCAGTTCTAAGTCAGCAGTGAGAGTAATGATACACTCTTTCCTATTCATAAACCCATGTAAGGCCCCACTTTGGGGATCCCCAATATCAGTATGGTTTGGATGGGCACCATACCTAATTGGCATCATATGTAATTGGCAACACATTTTATTGGCACTGATATCAAATTCAAGCCTGAGGGGTGACAGAGAGGTCAAACTGAGTGAGGGAAAGAATTTGACTGTAAATGTGAGAAGCATAGGTCAACTCCAAACGTCCTCCAGGTAAGACTGAGTCACTTGTCAGGCAAATACACATCATGCCTGTGGATAATAGGCTTAAACAGAAGCTGGACTTTTCCAGGGAATCCAACTGTGAGGAGCCCACCAGGACACTGATTGACAGATATCCATCCCTTGTACACCTGGATTTCTTCCCCTTTCCTCCCAGCACCCACAATAGACAGCTATTGCAACACCCATCATGTCTTTGTCAATCAAAGCACTAAGCCCACCAACAGGCAAAATATTCATTGTCCACAACAGGTTCTCTTTGTCTTGCATCTGGAAACTTCACAGCCACAAGCCATTTTCAGGGTACAAATACCCCTGATTTGAGGAGGCCCAGGGCAGTCTCTTGAAGGTCTCCCCGTCACTCTGTCCGTCTGGCTCCTGGATGAGAACTGTCCTTAGGTCCTACCTAAGCCAAAACACATTTCTGCTCTTCACTGCTTTTCTGTACTGGTAATTATAAATCCCCCCAAATCCCTCAGCTTCTCTATAATTTTTCCTCCCTTTCCCTTTCAGCTAGCTCGTGTGAATGTGTGATTGTGTGCATCCATGAGTGAATTCCCCTCAATAAAACACATTTTTAGCTTATTTCTGAATCTCTGGCTGGTTCTTTTCCTGCGTGTGCCCGTAAACACTGGTAGAAAAGATCTCACTAAGTTTCCCCCCTCTCACAAGCCTCCTCTTTGAGCTAATTAATTTCCCACTTTGCAAGGAGGTATTTGGCATTGCAGGGTGGCCGTTGTGGCACCTATGTTTTGGGGTAACACCCACATAGATGCAGAAAGAGTGACAGAATGAGAAAGAGAGAAACTGGTTGTCAGGTCAAGACTATGCTATGCTCTGAGATTTCAGAGCCATAACCAGAAATGTAGGGACAACCCCAGGGGATTTCACAAGGGTTGGGCCCTGGTGGCATTACAAGCATGCTGTTACAAAGAGCATCCTTTGGTGATATAATTAAGTGTGATACATGCAAAATCCTTTGTCGTTGCATAAAGCACTGCATTCAAATAAAGAGCACCAAGTCTAAGATGAAGAAAATAGAAATATGCAGTCTCCAAGGCAGTGCTCTCAGCCTGAGATTCTTCCTCTTCCTCCAGAGGGTCAGTTCCTGAGATCTAGAAATCTTAACACACACACACTGACCCAGAGCACATCCAGGAACATCAGCAAAGTTGACGACTTGACCACTCCATCCCATCATTCCTAAGAGGAAAACTGAGGGGCAACCAGGACTCTGGGGTAAATAGTGTTTCATCTCCTTGAGGTACCTTAGGGGAGTGATTCCGAATTCAGACAGCTCTGCTTACCTCTCTATTAGAAAAGGGGCAACCTCCTCATATCTAGGGACTGCATCCTAATGATTTAGATCCTCAACTATTTCATCAAATGCATATGAGGATGCATAATTCAAGTACTTTATTGACGATGCACAATTGAAGTAGTAAGAGAAATGAATGTTCCTTCACAGCATTCTCCCTGTTTTTGAACATTCTGAAGCACTGCACAGGAATTATTCATGGGGACAAGAACAAGAACAACAGCACATGTTTTCCTCTGCTCAACCCCCTCCTTTTTTTTCTGTATAGAAAACCCATTTACTGTACAGAAAACAGTTTTTGCGCAGAAGAACATATGTTTATCTCCTCAGATTAATCTCTGTGTAAGACATCAAGGTACTGAAAATTACACAGTATTCTCATTGGTCTATTTGTAAGGCCCCACTTTGGGGGTCACCAATATCAGTATGGTTTGGATGGAAACCATACCTAATTGGCATCATATGTAATTGGCAACACATTTTATTGGCTCTGATATCAAATTCAAGCCTGAGAGGTGACAGAGAGGTCAAACTGAGCGAGGGAAAGAATTTGATTGTAAATGTGAGAAGGACAGGTCAACTCCAAAATTCCTCCAGGTAAAACTGAGTCATTTGTCAGGCAAATACACACCATTCCTGTGGATAATAGGCTTAAACAGAAGCTGGAATTTTCCAGGGAATCCAATTGTGAGGGGCCCATCAGGATATTGATTGACAGATATCCATCCCTTGTACACCTGGATTCTTTCCTCTTTCCTCCCAGCACCCACAATAGACATCTATTGCAACACCCATCATGTCTTTGTCAATCAAAGCACTAAGCCCACCAACAGGTGAAATATTCATTGTCCACATCAGGTTCCCTTTGTCTTGCATCTGGAACCTTCACAGCCACAAGCCATTTTCAGAGTACAAATACCCCTGATTTGAGGAGGCCCAGTGCAGTCTCTTGAAGGTCTACCCATCCTTCTGTCCATCTGGCTCCTGAATGAGAACTGCCCTTAGGTCCTACCTAAGCCAAAACACATTTCTGCTCTTCACTACTCTTCTGGACTGGTAATTATAAATCCCCCAAACCCCTCAGCCTCTCTATAATTTTTCCTCCCTTTCACTTTCAGCTAGCTCTTGTGTGGATGTGTGATTGTGTGTATCTTGTGCATGCATGAGTGAATTCCCCTCAATAAAATCATTTATTAGACAATTCTGCTTGGTTTTTGGCTTGGCCTGACCCCATAAACATTGGGTAAAAAGATCTCGCTAGGTTACCCTGCCTCTCGCATTGCTATTGCTTGTGCTCTGGCTAGTTTCCATTCCCCATCACATGGAGCACATTGAGGTGTCCCCCAAGGGACCCCAGAAATCAGGGTAACAGATTATTCTTCCCAATCAGGGTTTCTGACTGTTGGGGCACATACACACACACACACGCCCCACACTGCTTTTTACCTGAAACTGAATCATTGTGAACATTCTTTCCATCCTTACTGCAGATCCACAGAACCTGGTGGACCACATACCCTGCACATCCCCAGTTTCTAAAAAAAAAAAAAAAAAACCCTGGAAAATGCCCTTCATACCTTCTATGGTCTGTTAAGGACCAATTTTGCTGAGCTTCCGCAAGCATGTTTTAGGCCCAGGAGACTGCTTTTTCCCCAAACCTGAAGCATGCCTCTCACTCCAACTGTCACAAATTGTCAAGGATGACCTCACTTAATCCTTTATTGTCCCACTTTTGGAGCATTTTAAAATGTTCCAGTTTCTCCCATCTCCTCCTACTTTCCTTCTTTGTTCTCAGCTTCCTTCCATTGCTGCAACTTCAGTTCAATGGGCAAAAGTAGCTGCAACTCAATTTATTCAGTAGGGGAAAGAGGAGAAGAGGGGGCAGAATCTTGTCCTTCTTTCTGCCTGTAGGGTCAGGCAGAAGCAAATCTTGTCCTTCTTTCTGCCTGTAGGGTCAGGCAGAAGCAAACGGATGCAGCCTCTCTTGGCTTGTGTGTTTTTTCTCATTAATAACTTCTAATGTCTTTACCACACTTTGATGTTGCTTAGCCACGTAACTCCTCATTTTCATCTCATCTCATTTTCAGCTCAGGAAGCGAAGAAATTTAATAAAAGGAACCTTTTTCAATTAACTCCCCCCCAAAACTGAGGCCATTTCCACCCTAGCCTGTTATAGCACTACGATTCCATTTTCAACATCCTCTGGGATCCTAGGGTTTGCAGTTTCGGGAGGGGTCAGCTGGCCCCTCCTGAAATTGCAAACCCCAGGATTCCAGAGGATGTTGAAAGTGGAATCATAGTGCTATTACAGGCTAGTGCAGAAATGGCCTGAGAGATGAGGGTAGGAATCATGCTGGTAACCACCCCACCATCAGGCCATGACCTAGTAGGTCTTCTCTTTTAGCAGAGTTTTAAAGACCTTGGCTTCTCTGTTACATCCAAGGTTGAAGGTGACTGAGGTCTAGAAAAAATGGATAGAGAGAAACAAAATGGATTTTGTTACAAATCTCCCCTCCATTGCACCCTTTCAGAGTATAGTCCCTTCCTTTCCACCATTTCTCTTCAACATCAAAATTTTAGAAACAAAACCAATTGCACAAAGGAATTAACTGTACACAAATGCCTTCAACCTGGGCTTTTGCAAGAATTCACAGCATGTCTCTCTGGGTGCCTGTGTGTACTGGCAGCACAGCAGCTCAACCTCTCTGGGCCCTTCCCCATTCCTTTCTCAAGCCAAGGCCTTCCACCACCCTACTTCTGACTCATTTCTTAAACAAGCATCCCCTTTTGTTCATCTTCTGGATTAATTTTGTTTCCTTTAGGAGGCACCAGAGGGCTGTTCACTGACCACCCATGTCTTTAATCACCTGGTGAAGAAGGAGAGGGAGGAAAAGGGAGTCACCTTTAGCCATGATGGCAAAGAGGAGGCCAAGGTTTTCCAAGAATGTTTGCCACACGGTGGTGCATTGATTTCTCCTGCAGTACCAATGCCACCCTATTCCTATTCTGACTTTTCTCAAAGCCGGTGGCATACAGTATATATAGAGGGGAATGGATGCTGAAAACACACAAGGGCTACAATCCAGCATCCCTTCAGCTTAGTGCAAATCTCTGTATGTGAAGGTATGCTAGGCCAGCTTTACACAACACCCATACATAATAGCAACATTGTACACACATGTCAATGACTGGATGCATCGTGCAAGGTGCAGTCTACACAAATGGAATATGCAATGTGCAGGTACAACGCACAATATACAAAATTGCAGCATGCACAGCTCTCCTGCCACTGTCAGAATACATCTGTTGCGCTATGGTGAATAATCCAGTCTTCATGCATAGCATGACTTGTGCATACGTATGCCACCAATAGGACGCCATCCATGCTGTGTCAGGGAGACGGGAGACACTTGGCCTCAAAATTGGCTTACTACCATTCTGCTGTATTTCACATCCTTTTTTGTTTGCTTGTTTCTTAACGTATTTCTTTGTTGTTCCTCTTGGTTCTGATTCTTTGTTTCTAGCAAGAAGCACACAGACACCCCCCTCTTTTTCTTTCTTTCAGATCACTGTGTTTGTCGTTAACTGATTACAAGGAGCACACAACCACCTTGTTACAAAAGCTCCACTGGCCACCAGTCTGTTTCCACACAGAAATGGGCAGTGACAGTTATGACCTAAACAGCTTGGGTCCAGGTTATCTGGAAGGCCATATTCTCCCATATAAGCCTACCTGGGCTTTGAGATCATCAAGAGAGGCCCTTTCCATTCCTTATTTCTATTTCGACAGACCTTTGGAAATAAACTGTTTACTTGGAAAAGATTTTTAACAATGTGATAGACAGGTTTCATTTATTGCTTTAATGGCTATATCCAAGATCCTGTATCACAGTCTATGGTTCATAACTCTGTTAGTGAGTCTCAGAGAAGTGTACCAGGAACTTCCAGATCATTAGCGGAAAGCAAGCAGCAAGATGGTTTGATTAATTGTATGGTTGGATTGACTAAGGTAGAACATTTTAATTTAAAGATATTAATAGGGAATTGCTTGATATTAATGGACAAAGTAACACATATAAAAGATTATAATGATAACAGAGAATGTATAAACAAGGATTGCAAATTCTGTTCTTTCAGAAGTGGGAAGTTGAACATCTAACTGTGTTCCCTGTTTGTACTGTCTTGTTTTTGTAATGTCTTTGTTATATCTGGAATTGAGTAGTTTCATTTGTGTGTGTGTGTGTGTAGTAATTTAGTCAGTCCAACTTATTCCTTTATATGTAGTTTTCTGTTCCTTTTTAAAATATATGTTAATAAAAATCATTCTAAAAAAAAAAGAAAAGGAACTTCCAATGTACGTGGAGCACTTCCAATAGACATTATGTTGGAGTTCCCTTTGCATGCCTTTACTCACTGGTAATTAGATAGCAAATCCTTCTCTAGGAATTTAGGCACAGCATGTTTATGATTACTTGCTTGTGTGTTTGTACACAACCACTCTGTTCCTGCATCATGTAAACTTCCCTTTGTTCTCTAGAGTATTATCTGCTCTCACACCTCTCTATGGCTGTTTCCGCACTAGCCTGTTGTAGCGCTATGATTCCACTTGCAACATCCTATGGAATCCTGGGGTTTGCAGTTTAGGGAGGGGCCAGCCGGCTGCAAACCCCAGGATTCCAGAGGATGTTGCAAGTGGAATCATAGCGCTACAACAGGCTAGTGTGGAAATGGCCTATCTCTCTCTGCCTGCCCTTGATAAAGTATAAGTTATGAGAGCTCTCACTAGATGAGATGCTCCACCTCTCCAGACACAATGTAGTGCTCTTTCTTACTTTCCTCAAGATGAACCTGTGTTGATTGCACAGAAGTATTTGTGTGTAAAACTACTTTGTATACCCTATGAAGAAGACTAGGGACATTTCTGCACTGTTCTGTTATAGTGCTATTATTCCACTTTTAACATCCCAGGGAGGGCCTTTTAGAATTCTCTGCCAGAGAGCTCTTTGGTCTCAGTAAACTACAAACCCCAGAATTCCACAGGAGGTTGAAAGTGGAATAATAGCACTATAACAGTGTAGTATGGAAATGGCCTTAGTTTGATTTCTTTTTTTGGAAGCCACCTTGGGTCCCAGTCTGGAAGAAAGGAGGCATATAAATATGATGATAGATAGATAGATAGATAGATAGATAGATAGATAGATAGATAGATAGATAGACAGACAGATAGACAGATAGATAGATGATAGACAGACAGATAGATACGTTGTCTACTAGATTTTGTGGGGGAGTATAGAGTGGGCTGTGAGCTGTTCAACTTCTGCCTAGCATATCAGATGCTCTACTTGAGAGATCCGCTACAATTTCTCACATATCTCGTTATATTGGGCACTCCTGGCAGTAAGAGCAGTCTGACAGTGGAATATGCTGCCTCAGAATGTGGCAGAGTCTCCTTCTCTGGTGGTTTTTAAACAGAGGCTGGATGGCCATCTGTTGGGAATGTTTTGATTGTGTGTTTCTGCATGGCAGAAGGGGGTTGAACTGGATGGTCCTTGTGGTCTCTTCCAGCAATATGATTCTATGATCTGCTCCAGCTCTTCCTAACTGGTATCCTGATGAGCATCAAGAAATGCCTCAATGTGCATTGGGGCCCATTGAGCCATGATGCATCAGTCATTCCTCTGCTACTATTGCATGATGGACACTCTTATGTTGTTAGGTCACAGCAGCCCCTTGGTGAATACTGAGTAGTTTTGCAAAACTGCTCAGTTCAGTTCTGGGTACACATAAAGCCATTTACAAAGACATTAAGTCCCAAACACATTGCCTTCTTATGTTTTTCAATTGCTTGTAATTATGCAGATTGATTGCTTGTATTTTAACATTGTGTATGCTTCTATCCTTTTTGTAAGCCTCTTTGTATCCCAGTGGGCTGAGAAAAAGGTAAGCATCATCATCAACATCACTATCCTCCTCCTCCTTGTTCTCCTCTTCCTTCCCTCCACTGGGGCCTGAGCACCCATCAATAGATTTTTTAAAAAGCCAGTGTATGGATGTATAAATTTATTAATATCAGGTGATGGTGGGTTTCCTAGAGCTGATTCCACGACTGTTCTTTATTCCTTTGTTTGACAGATTTATTTTATGCAGCATACACTGTTTTATTTGTTTGAATCATTTTCAATCGCTCTAAATCATGTGCTGGAATTTTGTGACCCTCCGCAAAAGTCCTCACTATTAGCTATGCTGACCAGGGCTTCTGGGATTTGCAGTCTAACCACATCCAGAGGGCTGCATGGTTTCTATCCTCTCTTTTTAATCCTTTTACATTGACTTAAGTATTTTAAATTGCCTTGTGGTTCGGTTTGGTTTGTCCTGCTTCGTTTCACAGTCTGTACCCTACCCTATCTTTGGATCCAGAGTGCAATAGAAATGCTTTAG
Source organism: Ctenosaura bakeri (assembly GCA_948474755.1). NCBI lineage: Eukaryota > Metazoa > Chordata > Lepidosauria > Squamata > Iguanidae > Ctenosaura > Ctenosaura bakeri. The sequence continues at coordinate 287,490 of CAOLHI010001005.1, read as the reverse complement.
AGAGCCAGTGTGGTGTAGTGGTTTGGGTACATTTCCTCAATCAGCCACAGAAACCCACTGGGTGACGTTGGGCACTTCACACACTCTCAGCCCCAGAAAATCCCAATATAGGTTTGCCTTAGGGTCACTTGAAGTTGAAAGTTGCTTGAAGGCACATGACAACAAAAACAAGATATGCTTTTATTAATTAAATAATCACCAAATTAATTAACTAATCTGGGTGTTGCTTCAAGATCCCTTTTGCCATTTTCTCCTTTTCTCCCAAGGGCCAAATTCAATTTCAAGGATGCTGAAAGGATACTGTTACCCTGAGTTTTGGGGGCTCCCGGGAGGGGCGCCCAGATTGCCAATTAAAATACAAGATGGGGAAAACTAGCTGGAGCACTCTCTTGGCTAACGAGAGGCAGGGTAACTTTAGCAAGATCTTTAACCCAATGTATACAGCAGTAGGTCAGAGAGCGGCTAGACAAGGTTTTTCCAAATAACAGACAATTCTTTATTAAAGACAAAAACACAAAAGACAAGACATAAACTAACTAGCTGAAGCAATAGGAACAGAGATTTGTTCAGGGCAGGTGATACGACACCTGGTCTCCTAGTCCTGGAGAAGAGCGGGGTTCTGGGGAAGAAAGTTCAGCATGGGGAGCTGAGGGGAGTTCCCTTAGACAACCAGCAGCAAGGTGGGATGGAAGTCCAAAGTAGTCTGAAGACCGTTTGGAAATGCGGGGTTTTTATAGGGGAGTTTGTGCCTGCCAGCTATGGCAAGCCAGGTGAGAACAAAAGGAGTTTTGGCACCAGACAAAGGATTTGGAAAGGTCAAGTTTAACATGATTGGATTTGCTCTTGATGACTATAGCGTGGCTGGGACGTTGATGGCCCAACATAAAAGAGTGGCTAGGCTGAGAGCCGTGCGGCTATTGTGGAGTTTGCGGCTGGAAGTTCCCTGAAGCTACGAGCGAGGTTTGGGTGCCGGCCTCAAAGGGGTCTGGAAGGTAAAACCATTAACGGCCGCAGTCATGTCCGTGCTTGTCTGGAGAACCTCGCAAACACGTGGAATGTGGTGACTGAAAACCAGTCCAGCTAAGGCCGAATTAGATGATATCAAAATGATATCTGGGGGTCCTCACCCAAGGTGCCATACTGGAAATAACAATACATTCCAGAGGGGGTGGAGCCTAAGGCAAAGGGGTGGAGCCAAAATAGTCATTCTATTTTAAGCTTCAAGTTCTTACTGCCCATAATGGAGCCATAGGACATTTAGAACTGGGTGGTGGTGATAGAAAAGGAATCACCAAATGTGATGGTGTAACCATATGAGATTCCAGAAAGGACAAATTTCTGGGTCCTTTTAGTTCCCATCTGCGATATATTGAATTTGCATGGTTTAGAAACCAACATGAACCAAGTCTCCCCACTCCAGACCATCCACTCAACCATCTGGATTCAAGGACAGAATGCCAGAAGGGGCCAGGAAAGTCACAGAAGGGACCAGTAGAAGTATCCCCAGTCTCTTTGAAGCAGGCTTAAATCACAGCACAAGTGAATTTTGAACTCATGGTTAGTATATGTGTTTGATTTTGTCAATGCAATCTAATCAGTATTTTTAGACAAGGCATGCAGAACCCATGACCTTGAAGATGCTGCACAACCTCAGTTCCCATCACCCTCAGCCAGCCTAGCTAATGCTAAGGGATTATAGTAGTTCATCAACAGTTGGTGGATGCCAATATCCTCAACCTCTGTTTTAGACATTGGTACCCTATGAGGAAAAAGAGCTCTAAAGTGAACTTTACACTTGATGGTACATATATGATAGAGTAAAGTCTGAACATAATAAATAGGCCAGGAGGAAATGGGTAATGCACTGATGCCACTCCAGAAAAAGCAGCCAAGCCATTTGTGAAACTCAACACTAAGGGAGAGATTTAGGTGGCCAGATTCATCCCTAACTTTCTCATGCACATCTCTTGTTTACTCTTCCAGTCCTTCTCTTTTTGTGGGGTCTCTCTCATAATCAAAGTATTCAATGTATCTCCTGCTGGATGATGATCTGTTGCTGTCATAAAGTTACTTCTAAAATTTTGCTGATACAAATTTTTTCCTTGATTCTTGAAGTTCTAAAATAGCCTTGCCCTTTCTAAATTAGTGCAATATGAATATGGGAGGAACCAAGAGTGTACACTCCTTTGTCCCTGTCTCCATCTCTCTCTAAACATAGATGGAGACTTTCTGAAAAGGAGAGCCTCTTCTATCTGTGGAGGCTCTCCAAGAAATCAGGAACATGGGTTTTCCAAAATGCCCAATTCTTTTTTTTTTAGAGATGGGACAAATCCAGAATTTTCCGAATCCGGATCCGAATCCCTGGAAGGTCCTGGGAATCCATGAATCTCACTAATCTCATGTCTTTTGAAACTTTTTTCAAACAGAACTTTAAAAAACTCCTAATTTTTGGTTGGTGGATTTGAAAGATTCATTTCACCTATTTTTGCACAGGGATTCGGATTCACAAATCTCAAATTCTTGCTGAGGATCTGAGGATCGGTTGGCCCATCCCTACTTTTTTTTTTAATTTTTAATTTAATTATAAGAAACGAAACAACATATTTTTTTATACATAGGGTGATAAGCATAAAAGTGAAATAAAAAAGATTAACAACAAAATGCTTACATTTCTATTTCTCTCTAGATCCATTTACAAAATATAACTTATTCAATATATAAATTATACTGATTATATGCATATATACATATGTGTGTGTGTGTGTGTGTGTGTGTGTGTATGTATATATATATATATATATATACACACATACATACACATACATACATTGGTTTTATATATATCTAAATATCATTCTCATTATACCCATTGTTGTTATTTACTCCCATACTTAACATTTTAAAAATATACTATTAGTAATTTCATTCTTATTTCTATCATTTTCAAACTAAATTTAACCTATTAGTGTTGCTAAGCGTACCCCATCCCCAGAGCCAATTATGCTTCGAATTACTCCCCCTTCCAAAATTGTAACTCTTCTTGTAGAGGTGTGATGCCTTCTTCTCTTACTAACACCTTTTCCACAAATATCTTCCATATTGCATCAAAATCATTCTCTTTCATTATTCCTTTTTTGACCTTAATTCCACATGTTAACTTATCATTAATGGTGATTTCCTACACTTCTTTACACCAATCCTCTATTTGAAAATCTCCTTGAATTTTCCATTTTCTTGATATAACTAACCTTGCTGCAGTTAATAAATTTGTACTTAGATCCTTCATTGCTTGGGTACATTTAACCTTATCATATATAGATAACAATGCTATACCAGGACATATTTCTAAACAATGCTATACCAGGACATATTTCTAAATCAATTTCTGTTATCTCTTTTACCTCTTTAAACACCATTTGCCAAAATTTACATGTACACATTCACAACTCCACCACATATGAATATATGTACCGATTTCTTGACAGCCCCTGCAACATAACCTTGAATAATTCTTAGCTATGTGATTTAACTGTACTGGTGTTAGGTACCATCTCCAGATCAATTTATAATAATTCTATTTATCCGTACAGATAAATTTTTTAAATGATGCCGATTCCAAAAATTTTTGCAATTGTGAATATCTATTTTTTTATACTAATTCTCCTTCCAAAATGCCCAGTTCTATGGATAACCTCCCAAGATCATGGAGTCCATCCTCTACAGACACTCTTCACATGTGGTGGGTGAAGGAAATAATGACAGAAGAGACAGGACAACTGTGGGCCCCTCTTTCACATGGTGATTCCACACACTGTTAGAACACCTGAATAGGGCTTCATGTTTTGCTTCTGGAGTGGAACCAGTTTCAATTCCTTTAGTTCACTTACATGCTCTTATGCCATCATCTCCCATGCACCTTTTTAGATTATTGATGTATACATGCACAGACATAGACATACACTGATAATTCCATACAAAGCTATAGACTGACAGATATTGACAGGATTGAGTATATACCGCTCTGTCATGATCAGTTTTGTGCAGGGTTTTAGCAACACAGAGGAACTGCATCAATAAAACTTCCACGCAAAAGGAATTTTGATGCAGTCATATGTACAAGATCATATTTTCTGCAGTTTTATCATCATCTGTAATATGCATTGAGGAGAGATGCCAAGGAACCAATGGAAGGGTTATCTGCAAACTGAGCACCCTCCACTTTGGTGTAAATATTGAGTTTTAAAAAAAAATCAAAGCAGAACTCAAGAAGCATGCAATGCCATGCAATGTGAACAAGAAGAACAGGAAAGAAAGGCTGTCTTGTTGCTTTTATAATTCCAAGAAGTCAACTGGAAGAACAGCTGGGTACTGTTGTAAAAACACATCCCTAGGCAAGCCAAATAGTCCTTGCAACAAAATGTCTCACCGCTGAGTGCTATTCAAGACTGCAACCCATCACCTTGCAGAAGAACACAACAACAGCCATACTGGATCAGACCAAAACCTTCCCTAGACATGTGTTCTATTCACACAGTGGCCAACCAGTTATCTATGGAAAACCTGCTTGCAAGACCTGAGTGCCATTTCGCCATCCATCTTATATACCCCAGGAGTTGATACACTGACACTTCTTGACTCTGATTCTGGAGGTGACATCTTAGCCTTCCTGACCAGTAGCCAGCAATAGTCCAAACTTCCATGAATGTATCAAATTCTATCTTTGAAGCCATGCCAATTGACAACTGTCATAACATCTCGTTGCAGTGGTTTCCACAGCTTAGTGTACTATGTGGAGACATTTTATCTCCCCTGAATCTCCTATCATTCAACTTTAGCAGATGATTCCATTAGGTTCTAGCATTATGAGAGAGGGAGAAAACTTATTTCTGGGGGTCCTGAAGGTCTCCTCTTCATAGGGTCACCATAAGTCAAAGTCAACTTGAGGGCAAAGGATGTCATCAATAACAAATCTACCTTTTCCAGACACACCAGACTTAATTTCATGTTGTCTCTTACTTATCTTTTGGTATAAGGTTGACAGCCCCAGACATTATAACTTTTCCCGTGATCATTCCAGGACACTCCCTTCTATTTCCTCACCCTCTTAGTTTTCTCTCTTGTCCTCTCGTCTGTTGTCCCGCCCCCTGAATACTAGTTAGTATTTTGTGACCACTAAATGTGCTTAGTCCTTGCTGACCAATGTTTCCTCACCAGCTCCTTAGAGTTCCTTTCCCTCTAAAAATTTGTTATTCTTCTGCAAACTACAGATCCCACCCTACCTCCCCTTGAGGCTGCTGCTATCTTCTTCTCATGCTTGAGTGCCACCATTTTGCCTATGTAAGGCTCCATACTTAGAGACCAATGTCACAATGAGTATATCACACTTAACTTTCTTGAGACCATCTATGTGGATTTTGACAGTGCTGTGTACAAATAATCACCACTGGTAATGCAGCAAGGTAACCATTGAAAGACAAGAAACATGGAAACAGGTACAAACAACGAAGGCTCATTCTGTTATTTAACACTTTCTGTATGAAGGATTTCCAGAGCAACATAGCAGTAATGGCAATTGATCAGGGACACGTTCCCAGACATCCTCCAGATGTTTCAATTACAACTCCTAACTTTGCTCAGCATGGCCAGCAGTTGGAAATGATTGGAGCTGTCATCCCAAACATCTGGAAGACAGCATACTTCTGTAATAGATCATACTTTCTGTAGCTCTTTATGTTACTCAAGAATATGGCAACCCCATGAATATTTAGTGACACAGAGAGAGAGAGACATGCAAGCCCCATTCAGGCATTCTGTATAAGGGATGGAGTATACCCACCCTGCCTTCTCCATCATGACTTTGTTCACGTGATAAGTGATGAGCCTGCAGTAGAGAGCCTCTTGTTTGTGTTGCAACTCTCTTCACACTTTTGCATTCCAATTTTCCCAGGTTCTGAATCATGTGGAGAGTCTCCACACATACAAGATGCTTTCTGCTTCAGACTCTCAACTCTTTTCATATAACCAAAGCCCCAATTGAGGTGGCAGGACTAGTATGCTCTACCTTGCAGGTGTTCACATGAAGCTTATACAGGACACCTGAACTGAGTTGTTAACTCATCCAACATCAGTACTTTGAGATTCATGTCTAATCAAGGATTTGGACTTTGCTTTCCTGTAAACAAGTAAAGCACTCTGTCCCCATGACCATGCTAGCTCCATAGAGCAGCAATCACATTTAGCTCATTCCATGCCATATTCATACATTTGATGAGCTTCCAGAGACTGGATTGCTCTGTAAGTGCTTGAGCTGTAAACTAACAAGTCCCCAATTCAAATCTCTGCGCAGACATGACCTTATTAAGAGACCATAGATGAGCCAGTCTCTTGCAGGCTTTGGATTCTCACCCAAGCTGCAACATGTAGGCAGTGATGTTGGCCTGCTTAGTAGAGTTGCTGTGAGGATTAGAATGAGATTCTGGCCTAACCCATATTGTTAATCCTAATTACAACAGACCCATTGAATCAAAGGGATTTAGCTATATGCTGATTCACCATTTAACAATTGATTCAGTGGATCTACTTCAGTTGAGACTAACCAATATGATTCTATGTGAAGAATTCTGAATAATCTAAAGGAGTGGTTCTTAACCTGGGTCTGGCGACCCCGGGGGTGCACAGAGTCCTCACAGGAGGTCCGTGAAGCCCTGCTTCTGGACACCAAAAGCAGCAACAACTGGGGTGGGGGTTGAGGGTGCTGAAAGTGCTCCTCATTTGCAAATAAGAGAGCAGTTTGGGTACATACACACCTACCCCCATTGCAGGGACTTCCCTGATGAAAGGGACATGGCAGCAGGCATGTGCACACATCCAAACTATGTCTCTGGAGACCAGGGTTTGAATCCTCACTTGGTCATGGAATCCCACTGGATGATCCCACACCCACATCCCACACACCCATTCTCTCAGCCTCAGAGAAAGGCAAAGGCAACAAATCTTGCCAAGAAAATCCTTGTGAAAAGTTCACCTTAGGGTTGCCATAAGTCAGTTTTCAAAGGGGAGAGACATAACGGCTAGAAAAACCTCCCCGTGTCACTGGCACTTTGCTGTTATGTGCTTCCAAGACACTTCCAAGTTATGGCAACCTGAAGGTGAAGCTATCACGGGTAGGGGGTGGGGTTGGCAAGATTTTCTCAGAGGGGATTTGCCTTTGCCTTTCTCTGAGGCTGAGAGAATATGACTTGCCCAAAATCACTCAGTGTCTGAGCGGGAACTGAATCTTAAGTTTCCAGAAGCCATAAATAAGTAAATAAGTAAACAAATATTTGAATATTTAAATAAATATAGACTATTTAAATCTATATTTAAATATTTGAATCTTGAATTAAGCCTTGAGGGTCCCCTGCAACAAATTATATTTGCAGGAGGTCCTCAGGTAAGAAAGGTTAAGAACCACTGGTCCAAAGTACTTCCTTTTACCATCATCATCATCATCATCATCATCGTCATCACCACCACCACCTTTATTATCCTAAAAGTTCTTCCTCCTTTATTTCTGAAAAACAGAGGAGGTACGTGGCTGTGATGTCTGTGGGATGGTGACAACACTCTCGGTTTTAATCTGAACTTTAAAGGAGCTCTCCATGATGATGAACCTTTTGGAGGGGATGGGGTTCATCGCTTTGGATACCTCCTTTAATGTCATCCATCCACTGGCTGTGAGTTCTGGAGAAAAGAAATTAATCACATGCTCAGAGACACTTTTATCTTTATGGCTTTTTCTTGAGCATCGGTTGTGCCCCCCAGTTGTAGACAGGATATTTACCAGGTTTAGCTAAAACATTCTCTCACTCAACTGGATCCTTCCTACATTCAGTGCAACCCTTGCTTCTCCAAGATGGCTTACCTGATGATTACATACATGACGGAACAGTTGCCCACTAGCCCCACGATGCATACAATGGAGTAGACGATCACAATGGTGACCTTGATGCCCATGGGCAAGAAGCCGTCAGCTGTCCCATTGTGGAACCAGTCGCCCAAGCTGAGGTTCCACAGGGATGAGTCATTGACCAGTTTGCGCATGTAAAGGAGGTCTCCAGCTTGGGTGTGAAAGAGCGGATCCATCCTGGTTGCAGCAAGACTGTGGTAACCAGGATCAGTCTGGAGTTGAAAGGGAAAGGAGAGGATATGGAGTTAATTAGGGTAACCCAGTTTTCTAGCACAGTTACACACAGGGGACAAGCTTTTAGCCAAGGAATGCAACACCCACACAGTACTAATATAAGCGCTTGCTAATCAGAACACACATTTTCTCCATCCACTTCAAAAAGATAGGCAAGAGGGACAGGCTTGGATAGGGTGAGACTTTCCTGAAGGTACTTGCAAGCTGGACATAATGCAGTTGCATGCACGCCCCTTTGCACAAAGAATGAGATTGCAAATCTCTCCGGGTGGCTGGCATCTTTGCTGAATTGGTTCATTAGCAAGACCCCTTTTCCTTCCGTGCATGTCTCAAATATCTATCACCCATGTTGCTTTCTGTTGCAAAGAGACACTTACAAATGCATCTCTCAATGTCGGCAGGTGAATTAACCCTACACAGCAGGATTAAAAGAGGTGTGTGCATGGAGAGTGAGGGGAGTTATTAATAGCCATTCTTCTTGGGAAAGAATCATGCATTTCCTGCTAAAACTGCAGGCAGTCTGGTCTCCTCCACAGAAATAAAGGAGCTTGGGGTAAACTTAAAGGATGTGCCAGCCCCCTCCTTACCTGAACATATGCTTCTTGCAGGAAATTGCAGGTCTTTGATTCCTCTGACAGTCTTTTCACCAGTACTGTGGTCCGCGCATGATGTCCAGCAGCTGAGAACCGACCGAGACAAAGCACACCAAAAGGAGAGTGTTTTCTCTCTCTGTCTCTCTCTGGCTGCTTTTCTCTGGCTCTGAGGAGCCAATGCTTCAGCAGAGATTTGGATGTGATGCGGAAGAAAATTCCAACTTGCAGGGGGAAAAGGGGGTGGGGGTATACCAAGGAGAGGAACACACACACTGCATACACACACACTGCACGCACACACAAACGTATGCACTTAACCTAAGTGGGAGTGGAGGAGGGGAAAGTGCAGAGTGAAGCTGAGCTTGCTAGTCATAAAGATGGAAAAAACAGGTCCAATGCAAACTGCTCTTCCAGTGCAGGCAGTTTGGATTGCCATTCCAAGCCAGCTCTGTTCCTCTGAAGCTTCAAACACCTGTGGGGAGCAGGAAGGCAAGAATTGTGATGGTGGTGGTGGGGAGCCTTTTCTGCTGCTCTCTTCCCCTCCTACCACTTGGTTTCCATGCCCTGGCTCCTGTGAGAAGTGGAGTGGTGATGACATCACCTCATGAACAGTTTGCAGAGCACAGCAAAGTTGGGGAAGTATTTCAGAGGGGGGAGGAGTTGGGGAGAAGATGTAATCTCCTTTTGACTAGTCAGCCACTGCAATACTTCCATCTATGCCATATACACAAACACACACTCCTCCTTTTGCAACCTATCATAGTCTCTGGGTTCCAGGAAACCACAGATTTTCAAGCCAGAGCTGTCTAGACATGGCCATTGAACAGTTCAATAACAGGTATATGGATTGAAATTGATATTATGTCCACTTTCTAAAAGCACAACCTTAACTTGTCTTCAGTCCAGAGGCAGCTGGTGCCTTCTACATCAGTGGGAGAATGAATAAATTTTGGGTTGGTACCTGAACTATAAAGATGCTCTCCAAGGTGCTGATCCTCAACCACAAACTAGGTTTAGCACCTTGGAGAGCTCCTGTAAGGTAAAGTACAGGCTAAAAAGGATTCCTCACCCTAGGTTGCTACTGCAAATGCAATGGCAACATCCTATGGAATCTTGGCCTTTCCAGTTCAGGGAGTGGGATTTAGAATTTGCAGCCAGAGAACTTGAGTTCCCCAGCAAACTACAAATCCCAGGATTTCACAGAATGTTGCCATGGCAGTTAAAGTGGAATCATAGCACTATCAATGAGGATTGTAGAAGGGCCCAAGAAAGACACTATTCCTGCTAATTTCCTGTGTTACCATGCCGTTCACCCCTACTTCATGATATGATGTAATTGGCAAATATCATTTAATTGGCATGAAATATAAATTATACACTGTTATGACTGAAAAGCCATGCTGACAAAGAGGACTGTCTGAACACATATGAAAGTAGGTCAGATGGAACCTGGGGCATGGCCAGGTCATAGTCAAGGAAGCTCTGGTGTTTAATGAGCTTGCAAATATCCCCTCAACAACTCAACTTTCAGAAATAATAGCACCCAAAACTGCCTCAACAGAGCAATTGATTGTCTTCAATTAGTTTCCTCTTCTTTCCAGAATTCTCCTTAGTATCCTCATTTGCCCAGCCATTGAAGAGCTATCACAATTGACATCAGTGCTTTGTCACCTAATGCTAAAGCCATTAGCCCATTCCAGACCCCACTGTCTGCTTTTCCAGACAGCCGTTAACACCTTCCCCCTCAGGGCAGAAACAAGGTATTTAAACCCTGACTCTGAGCCAGACAACTCATAGTACTCTGGACATAAGCTGTCATTCTGCTGCTCTAATTTCCATTCTTGTACTGCCCTCAGACCCCTAGTCTGAGCCACATCACTTCATTTCTTCTCTGCAGAATAGTTAATATCACCCACTTTGCCCTTACTATCCAACTTTTCCCTCCTCTCCTTCGCTTAGCTTCCATGGTTGTGAAACTGCTTGGATCTTGTGTGTGATAGTGATATCCCCCAATAAAACATACTTTTAATCTCCAACTAGTGTCCCTGCATTAGTACCAGTATACATAGGTCTAAAAGATCCTGTAAGGTTACCCCTTTTTCAGAGGCCTCTCCTTTGAGCTAATAATTCCCCACTGTTTCGTGGAGGCACTGATATTGTGGGTGGACTTCTGAGTCACCCACTTTTTGGGGTAACACCTGGTGCTTTGACAGAAGCACTGGAAGACTCACTAATTTGGCCAAGCTAAAACAGTTCTGGTAAACTGATAACTGTAATCAGCAGGAAATGAAAACCTGCTGGGTGTAAACCCATTAAATAATGTAGGACACCAAACCCACAACCATGGGAGTGGTAGGTGGGTGGAGTGAAGGCTATGCCATGTCAGCTACCTCAGAAGCCTCTTTTCCTTGAGAAAAGGCAAATGGGACATCAGTTTCACAAAACTGTGATTGCTGCGTCTGCACATAAAGTATTTATTAATTGGCTGTAGAGCTGATTATGTTGACTGGCCATTACTTGTATACATATCCCATTCCTAGTTGACTTTTCATATGGTTATTCCAGCCAACCTCATTATACCCAGGCCATGCCAACCTAAACTTTCTGTCTCTACAGGCCTACACTACACAATTGCCATGGCTTCAAGCTATGGAATTCTGGGGTTTGGGGCACTAAGGCACACTGGCTTAGAATTCTCAGTATTCCTCCTTAAAGTACAAATGCCAGGACTCTATAGGTTGGAACTGTGGTTGTTTAAGTTGAATCATAGCTCTGCATTTCCTTGGTATGAAAGGGCCCCAGGTCTGTAGGGAGTTACCTTACATCACAGCATGAAAAAACTGCCATAACTAGAGGTCCCCAAATGCCCCAGCTGTTATGAGCAGAGGCCATACTGGAATGAGTGATCGTGGAACATGTAGTACACATTGTAATTATCCCATCGGAGCAGTGGTCCATCTGTGGTTGTCTCCTCAGGCTGGTTGCAACTTTTTAGGATGTCAGAGACGAATCATTCACATTCATATCTGGAGATGCTGGGATTGAAACCTAGGACATTTTGCTCACAAAGGAAGAGTTCTTTATTATAGACCTATGGTTCCTACCTTAAAAGAAGACCACTCTAAATATAACTGACTGTGCACAAGTGCTTATGTGCTAGCCACATGTTGGTTATTACACATGTGTCTTCTGCTGCACACAAACACACACACACACACACACATATATATATATAGTTCAAACCAAGAGGAGTATATGCATGTCTCTGTCCAAGCACTAACCAGTCGAACCCTGACTAGACTCTGGAGTCTGACTAGATTGGGCGGCCCTTTCATGATACAAAGTTATAGCATTGTGATTCCAGTTTAACTGCCATGGCTGCATCTTATAGAATCTTGGGAAAGATCAACATCAAAACTGAATGAAACCATGAACAACACTAAAAACAGTTTAAACCATACAAATAAAAATGTTTACAAGTCATTTTTAGAAACACTGTAATTAAAAGACTACAGCAGACTCTTAAAAACTCTTTCCTTAAAAAACTTCAAGTTCTCTATAGCTTGACAGAATAAACTAAGGCCATTTCCATCCTACACTCTTATAGTGCTGTTATTCCACTTTGAATATCCTGTGGGTTCCTGGGGTTTGTAGTTTATTGAGGCCAAAGAACTCTCTGGCTGGGAATTCCAAATGCCCCTCCCTAAACTACAAAGCCCAGGATTCCACAGGATGATGAAAGTGGAATAATAGCACTATAACAGTGTAGTGTGGAAATGCCCATAGTCTTTGCTTGACAATAGAAGGACTGCAGGGAAGGAGGGATTCTAACTTCCCTAGGAAGGGATTGTTAGAGCTAGGCGCAGCAACTGAGAAAGCCCTATTGTGTATGGAGGAGATTCTATGCCTGTGAAGGTGATGGAAGAATCTCTTTTGAGGATTTCAGGGCCTCTGCAGACTCATGTCAAATCCTCCCAATTTGTCAGGAATTTTCCTGATTAATGTTCTGTCATTCCACTTTCTCAGCTGGTTTTAAGATTTCCCAGTTTCTCTTTCATCCTCCCACTTTTCCTCATCCTCCTCAGTTTACTTCAACTGGTATAAACTGATTTCAAAGTACAAAGATGGTTTGGTCTCAATTAATTCAGTAGGGGGGAAAGGAAAGGAGAGGACTGTTACTTCAAGGGAGAAACCCTATCCCAGAGTCTACAATTTTAATATTAAAATATATCTCCATGTGCCTGAGAGGTCCCCCAAAAGGGCATGTAGGCAGGCATGGTCGAAAGACTGAAAACCAGGTCAGGCCAGTAAAATCCCCAGTCACGTAGCCCCAGGAGACCTCAAGATGTGTAAACCCACAATAAACAAAGGGTCTTCAGCCCCTGAGAAGCCGACTTGAGGGGATTAGCATGTCTGCCCCAAGTTGAGCAAATATTCCATCAGGCGAGGACCATTTACATGAAGTAACACCACAAACTAACACAGCCTAAGATCCTGAGACTCTGGCAACACCTTGCAATCCCATCACACAAAGGAAATTACCATGGTGGAGCTTCGTTATCACTCCAACACCCATTGTTCTCCCTGGGAAAGGATTAGCCCTCCAGGTATTTTTTCCCCTACAAATAGTCCCAGTTTTTGAGCAGTTCTTTGGATAACTCCCAGTCATCCCAGAAGACCATTTCTCCATCTGTTGAGTGATCCCCTCAGTCCTCTCCATGCTGAGCCCCACTTCTTTGCTGCCTTCTCAGACCCCAAGACTTCAGGACAAGGTGCAGTATTACCCCAACACCACCTCTTCAATACTCCCTCTGTCCAATTTCCTCTCTTTTGCTTCTCAATAGCTCTTGGGTGCATGTGTGCGTGACTGCATTGGTGTGTGAGACTTGCATTCAATAAAATCATTTATTGGACATTTTGTTGTGGTTTTTGGCTTGGCCTGATCCCGTAAAAACTGGGTAAAAAGACCGCGCTAGGTTGCTCTGCCTCTCGCATTGCTATTGCTCGTGCTCTAGCTAGTTTCCATTCCCCACCACGTGCAGCACGTTGAGGTGTCCCCCAAGGGACCTCAGAAATCAGGGTAACAGGGCAGAACCTTGCTCTTTCTAATCAGCTCAGGGAAAAGCAAACTGCTGTAGCCTCTCTAGCTTGTGTCTTCTTTGTCATTAATAACTTTGACCCTCTTGATGACACTCTGGCCATTTCTGCACTATACTGTTACAGTGCTATTTTTCCAACATGCTATGGAATTCTGAGATTTCCAGTTTAGAGAGGGACATTTAGAATTCTCAGCCAGAGAGCCCTTTGGCATCAGTAAACTGCAAGGCCCAGAATTCCAGAATTGAAAGTGGAATAATAGCACTATAACAGTGTACTGTGGAAATGGCCTTTGATGTTGCTTGTCCTGTGTCTACTAAATAACCAGCCCATAACAAACAGCTATGATGGAGATCTATGAATCTATGATTTGCAGGGAGGCATGATATTTGGCATGCTTTCTTTTTTTAAAATTATATAGCTTGATCCATTCCTAGATCTTGGAACTATATAACTGCCATGGGATGCCATTTATCTCTCCTTGTCAGGTCAGCTGCATTTTCCTTTCCATGTTTTGGGCAGTAGTTTTTTCCATAGATGCTTCACTGATAGTTTGGGGTAGGGATAACGGGCTACCTGAGAACCCCAGGAGTTCTTATGGTAATAAGAATTACCAGACGTGACTGCAAAGTCACTCTGTTGTACGTTGGGTGAGAAACTTGGAGGGCACAGGAAAGCCTGAGAAATAAGTTTTGATCTGTTAATAAATGGAGTTGTAGCACAGGCTATTTGAAATGTCATGATTTATACAGTACCACAAATGTTATACTTCTTTAGTCTTGGCAATGGCCAAAGAGTGCTGTCATTACTTTGCTGTTCCTGAATAAAACTTTAAAACCTCTATGCCTAATTGCTAGAACTGGGAGTTAGCCTGTACATTACACTCCCATCCAATGGACATCACCAAGGAAGGTGGGCTGTTGTTGTTTTTAACAAATAATGGCCAGTATTCTATATCAGCTATTTAGTTAAGAATACTTAACAAGAGGCATACTTAATCTCCTGGCCCAGCCTTCTCAAACTCGATGGAAATGGCGTACACACCATGCTCTGATCACTGGTAGAATGGACCTCCTGCTCTCCATGCAGCTGATGCCCCATAAAATGGGGTGGGGGATGGGAGGTGGAGTTATGAATGTGGCAATAGTGTCACAATTGCGACTAAGTAGGAATCATGAATACAGATCACTTACCTAGATTTACTCATCTGTAAACCAACTTTGTTGTTGTGTGCCTTCAAGTCATTTCTGCCTTCTGGCAACCCTAAGGTGATGAACCTATTACTGAGTTTTTTGGGGCTGAGTATGTGTGATGCACCCAAGGTCACCCAGTGGGTTTCCATGACTGAGTGAGGAATTTAACCCTGGGCTCCAAGTCATAGTCCAGTGCTCAAACTACTGCATCACTCTGGCTCTCTAAACCTACATCACTAGACATCAACTGCCTAGGAAGAAGGAGATCCATTCTCCCAGCAATCAGAGCATGGGAGAATTATGCTGCTGTTTAGTTTTGGGGAGTCAGGACTTAGTAAAGTAATACTTAATTTTAAGTATTCTTAGTGAAGTATACTTAATTAAGTATTAAGACCATTTCCTCACTACACTGTTCTAGACCTATTATGCCATTTTCAACACCCTATGGAGTCCTGGGATTTGAAGTTTAGGGAGGGGTATTTAGAATTCTCAGCCAGAGAGCATTTTGGCCTCAGTAAACTACAAACCCTGGAATTCCACAGGATGTTGAAAGTGGAAGAATAAGCACTAGAACAGTGTAGAGTGGAAAAGTCCTAAGTATACCTAGGTGGCTCATATATTGGTTGTCCTTGTTAATGTATTAAATGGAATTATTTTTGTGTTTTCTAGTGTAGCCCTTGAGGAAGGCCAACTTTGATGAAGACTGAAACAGATTAAAATGGATTTTGTAAAACGAGTAAAGCAAGTGACCATTTATCAGCACGTAGAGCATTGTTTCCTGTTCTGCTTTTACTTTTCACATGTGTCCATCAGTTCTGTCCTTTGGATATAGTATATTGGTGAATTATGACAATTTTTTTCCAAATTCTATTTGAAAAATTTATTTGATTTTATAGTATCCTTCTGTTCTATTTCAAACCAGTGCTGTTAGTTTCTTTTTCCACTATTTTACACACACACACACACACACAGAGAGAGAGAGAGAGAGAGGAGGACAGAGATGTGAGATAGCTGAACTCCTATATCATGCTTCTACAGAATAAATTTCCATACATGTACTTAAGTGATGGTTGGACTACTCCACCATTCTTCTAACGTTCTGCAACTGATGGATACTCCAGGGTGCTTGCTTATTATCCCACTGTGCAATGAGGAATAGGCAATAACTTTCTCCATAATCTGAGAATCATGTGGGACATTGAAGTCACCATTAGTTATGCATTATCTGAGAAAGGGCAACTGCATGTACAATGGCTACAGACTTGTGGAACTCTGCCTACATGACCATGAACTAAATTTGGCTGTTGCTCAATGGCTAAAGAATTGCAACCATGTGAGAGAGTGAGCTTGTGTGTGCCTATGAAACCTATAGGATCTCAACTGATGGGTCTCAGGATTATATTTTGGAGATCTTGCAACAAGTGCAGTTTTGAGACTAAAGGAGAAAAGGAGAAGGAAGAAGAACCAGAAAAGGAAGCTTAGGAATGGCAGAGAATATGTCAAGGTGTGTGAAATGATATAAGGAAAAGAAAAATTGGTTAAGGAGAAAGCCATCTCTCTAATTCAATTTTTCCATGCCTTACATCTCCATTGTCATAACGCTCAAACGAGGGACCATCCAGTGAAGCTGAATGGTAGGAGATTCAGGATAGATAAAAGGAAATGTTTTGTTTTGTTTTTTTTAATCCAGCACATACCTAAATTGTAGAATTTGTTGCCAGAAGATGTAACAACAGCCATTGGATGGATTTGAAAGAAAGTTTGGATGAATTCCAGCATTTGATGGAAGGCCCTCCCTCTTTCCCAACTACCATTGCTCCAGCCTTTCAGGGAGAGAAGATCAGCCAGCATCTGCTGACTTAATCTCTTCCCCAACTGCCACCCCCTTTTCCTGGCATTTTCTGTCTTTTTGGATTGTTAGCCTGAGGGTATAGAACTATCAAATGAACAATTTGTAAGGTGCTCTGGAGGCCTTCTTGGCTGAACAGCAGTGTACAAGCACTGTAAATAAATAGATCAAATAATAAATTTATAGAGAATGAAGCTGTCTCCTTCTACTCCTCATGGCTGTATACTTCCTCCAGCAAACCAATGGCTAGGAAGTACAGGTAATAGAATGCTATTGTGCTCAAGTCCTGCCAACAGGCTTCTTCTAAGTATCTGATTGGCCACATAACATTGGCCAGAATCCCATTAGTGTATTATAAACAAATAAGGTCACCTAAAGAAATGGCTGGGCATTTTTAATTCAATGAAGAATGTTCACAAGGGTCCAGAAGCAGAGTTGCACATATGGTACTCTTGTTCACCCAGATACGCATGGGTATGGATATAAATGGGATGCAAATGTACATTTAGCTGTGTGTTCATTTGCAGAGTTGGGGCTGAGTGTAGTTGTACAATATTGGTATTCAATACAAAGTCTGCATAATGACATCAACCTGTAACTCTGCATGTGATGATTTACACTAATCCAACTTAATGTGTGCTCTTGACCTGGGTCTTTGTGCTTATTCACTGGGGCCCTTTATATGTTCTCCTTACAACTTACAAACTGATCTAGGAAATTGTTTAAGATAAACGCAATTTCTCAGCTTGAGTAGTTTCAGCTTACTTGCCACTGTCCCCTATTCCAAACTGTCACAGCCCAAGTAAGTCTAAGAGAACAAGTCAAGCCAGTCCTGAGTCATACATAGAGGATCCACAATAGCAAAATCATGGTCAAAGCAGTCCAGAATCTAAGTGTAAAAGGCATTCTGAGCAGGATCAAATGCTAGTCAGAGAGTCACTTTAAAAAAGTCCAAGAAGCAAGTCAATGCTGAAGAAAGAAGAAAGCCAAGAATGTTATATGACACCAAACAAAGATTGTGGAGCTGTTGTTTTGCAGCAAAGAAAGTGCCCTGGCTGCATTAAAGTATAACTAGTTGTAAATGAACACAGCTGACCTAATTAGCGCTGTGTTTCCCTTTCCAGGCAAGAGAAGATTTTTCCTGGGCCCTTTTCGCACTGGCTTTCTCTCACGAAACAACCCCATGAGCCTCGCGGGAGTGGGAGCGTTGCTCTGTACGACGCACTCCCACTTCCGCGGCGCTCACAGGGCTGAAGCGGCATGAGCGCAGATTTTTTTATTTTCGGCTTGAAGAGAAAATAAACGGTGCTCGCGCAAGGCTCCCAGTGGCATCCCACACTTACCGGAGTGTGACGCGCCATCGCAGGCTGGCCTGTTGTGCTTCCTCCCCGCTTTCACCCCCTGCGGCGCCTACAGCTCCCATGGGGTGCTGCGGAAGCTGGGGGCGTGGCTGAAGAGCACCCGTCGTGCAAGAAGACTCCATGTGCAGTAAGGAGGCGGGGGGAAGCGGCGGCGTTGCGGGAGAGGGTTCTCGCGTGAGCCGCCCTCCTCCGTCGCGCAAGCGCCAGCGCTGCGAAAAGGGCCAACTTGTGTTACTGCTGTATGGTCCTTCAATGGTCTGAAGAATGAAGCAGCTCAGCCTCTGGCTCCCTCTTTAGGGTCTACTTGGGATGATCTTGGCTCTGCTTCCAAGGCCAATGCCTTTTTTCTCAGCCTAGAGTCTATTGTCTTGGTTCTCCTCTTCCCCTTCCTTAATTGAGGAGGCTTCCTACAGATAGGACATGTTACCTTTGTTATTTCTTTACTCAAAAGTTATAATGCATGAACAGTTAGAACTGAGTCTAACATTCAGAACCTCAGAATTTCATTGGGAGTCATTTCTTTCTTCCATTTTTGGCAGGTTCGGGATGTATTGGCAGGGTTGTTTGTTTGTTTGTTTGTTGCTATGCCCAAAAGTGTTAAGTAAGGGGGGAAAAAATCATTCTAGAACTGAACTGTGTACCATCATAACCCATTAATGCTTTTCATTGTTTCAGAACCTTCTGATCAAATATTTTTTTCTTCCTAACTGCAAAGCTGACCTCTGCATCTGGTATCACATTTCTACATATCTGTGCTGTGTTTGCAGAAGCTTGGAATCTATCCAGTCCTTGTACTCAGAGGCTTTAACACTGTTTTATTCTGCCTGTTCCTTCCAGCAGTGCCCTACCTTATAAGTATTTTAAAATCATACTGGCAAGAAGCCTTGGGACCATTCAGTTATCAGCATCTGCAAGATGTTGAAAAACACTTGGTATGCATATAAGCAAAGTATGATTAATTTCATTCAAACTTCCCATGAACACCTAAACTCAGATCAGTGGATGCTTGGACAATCTGCTTTCAGAGGTGTCATTGTCTTCACAACGATATCAGAGCAGCTGAGCCTATGGTAGCCAAAGTTTCCATTAGGGATGGAAAGAATATTTGATAAAATGGTTAAAAAAACACACACAGATTTGTCAAGAGTAGAAGATATGAATTCTGGACTGACAAGAATCTTTGCAGTTTGGGACTTATTCTGTGCAAAATTTGCACAAGGTTGCACAGAAAATAGCATTTTCCGCTCAGGGGATAGCTTTTCTGCATGGAAAATACGGTAATATTTCAGTGCAGAAATATTAATTCGTGTGCAGAAAGTGCTCTTTTCTTCACAAAAAAAAATCTGCAATTCGGGATTTGTTCTGTATAAAATTCACACATGCGCCCTTTTCGCACGGGCTTTCTCTCGCGAAATAGCCCCGTGAGCCTCGCGGGAGTGGGAGCGTCGCTCTGCACAATGCACTCCCACTTCCGCGGCACTCACGGGGCTGAAGTGGCGCAAGCACGGATTTTTTTATTTTCAGCTTGAAGCAAAAATAAATGGCGCTCGCGCAAGGCTCCCGGCAGCGTCCTGCACTTACCGGAGTGCGGAGCGCCATTGCAGGCGGGCCTGTTGTGCTTCCTCCCCGCTTCCGCCCCCTGTGGCACCTACAGCTCCCAGGGGGCGCTGCGGAAGCTGTGGGCATGGCTGAAGAGTGCCCGTCACGCAAGAAGACTCCATGTGCGGTAAGGAGGCGGGGGGGAAGTGGCGGCGTTTCGGGAGAGGGTTCTCGCGTGAGCCGCCCTCCTCTGTCGCGCAAGCGCCAGCGCTGCGAAAAGGGCCATGGTTGACTTGCACAGAAAACAGTATTCTCTGTGAAGAAACAGCATTTTCTATGCAGGAATTAATATTTCTATATTTAGATATTATTTTTCCTGCAGAGAATGCTGCTATGTGTTTTTTTTATTACTTTTTTTCTTTTTAAAAAATATTTGTGACATTAAACACTGCATGGGGAATGTGCAATGTATTTAAATGGCGAATTGATGCTTCTGAAGGCTTCTAGGAGAAAGAATTCACTTTTTCTTTGGTGAGTAAAAGGGCGATCTGGGGAGTCTTGACATGTCAAGAGCTAAAAAAAAACCCAAAACAAACAAAAGAACACTCTTTGAGGGCCGTGTGTGCTCCCAGAACTTCTTTTAGCTCACTCCTGAGATAGAGTGAGCCAGAGGTAGGGAGAAAGGGAAAAGAGATAAGGGAGGTTCCCAGTTCCTCCCATCACATTAATGGGACTGTGTACTGTACTTCTGAGGCCAATTTATGTTTCTCTTCCTTGGTCAATAGAATACCAAATACTACAAAGGAAATGACAACTTGCAATTTTTGAGCTCACCATTTCTGAAATCAATCAAGATACGGTTTCTTTTCCTCTGTCTTTTCCCCTTTTAAGAGCAAACGAACTGTGTCTCCTAGGCAAGCAAGCAGTTACACAAGAGGAGAAGAAGAAATGGGATCATGGTTTCAGATGGCAAAAGTCAGGAAAAGGCTGCTGGCCAGCTGGTCAAGAGCTCCAGTGTGAACCTCTTCACTGTAGCTACAGCTTCCTTTGTTTTCTACCTGTATAGATCCCATCCCCTCTCTGCATTCCACCTCATTAGTTGCCCTTTACCGTCTCCTCTTATCTAGTTAATAACAACAGCCATTTCCGCACGAGTCTGTTATAGCGCGATGATTCCACTTTCAACCTCCTATGGAATCCTGGGGTTTGCAGTTTCGGGAGGGGCCGACCGGCCCCTCCCGAAACTGCAAACCCCAGGATTCCATAGGAGGTTGAAAGTGGAATCATCGCGCTATAACAGACTCGTGCGGAAATGGCCAACATTTGTGTGTCCACTTTCTTCATTTGCTTTGGCTCCACTCATTTCCCATGTCTACTCTAGGAAGCTCAAAGGCAGCTCTTCTCCCCATTTTGTTCTCACAAGAATCCTAAGAGGTAGGCCAGCCTGACAGACAGTCATCATTTTTGCACTACAGTGTTATAGTGCTATTATTCCACTTTCACCATCCTATGGAATCCTGGGATTTGCAGTGTAGGGAGGGGCATTTAGAATTCTCAGCCAGAGAGCTCTTTGGCCTCAGTAAACTACAATCCCCAGAATTCCACAGGATGTTGAAAGTGGAATAATAGCACTATAACTGTGTAGTGCGGAAATGGCCAGTGACTGGCCCAGTGGACTAGGGCCATTTCCACACTAGACTGTTATAGTGCTATTAATCCACTTTCAATATCCTATGTAATCCTGGGGTTTGCGATTTAGCAAATGCAAAACCCAGGATTCCATAGGATGTTGAAAGTGGAATAATAGCACTATAACAGTCTAGTGCAGAAATGGCCTATTTGACTCAATATTTAAAGCCAGATCTCTCAAGTCTTAGGCCATTTCCAGTAGTGCAGAAATGGCCTTAATCCAGCTCTAGCGACTACATCATGCTGGCTCGGCTAGCTCTCAAATCAATTCCTCGCTCTGTCATGGAAACCTATTGAGTGACCTTGGGTGTGTCACACAGCCCCCTCAAAAATGTGATAGGTCCACTTTAGGGTCACCATAACTCAGAAATGACTTGAAGGCACACAAAAACAAAAATCATGCAACACTTAAAAAACAGTGATACAAGATTTTTACTTGGTAATCTTTCATTTTCTTGTAATGGAAATTAACAAATTAACATGCTCCTCTACAAAGTATAAGTCAATTCTAAAACTTTCTGAAATTAGCTAATTAGTGCAAAAAAGAACCTTGTTTCTGAAACTAGTCTTTCCCCCCCCCTTTCATTGCAAAAGATAAAGAGTGAGAGAGCACAAATAACAAGAGACTGAGACTGGTCTTAAAAACCTGACTTCTTGCAATGTAGCAACTTGGTTTTTTGCCATTTGTTGATGCCCCTGTGTCTGCTTGTTCCGTTCTTTTGGGAGGTATTTGTAAGGATTTCCTGGATCCATGCTAGAGCTCTTCCAAAGATATTTTTTTAAAAAAATAAAAACTAAGGTGTATGGTTTGCTATGTTGATCCCATAGCCATTTTCCGCACTAGCCTGTTATAGCGCGATGATTCCACTTTCAACGTCCTCTGGAATCCTGGGGTTTGCAGTTTCGGGAGGGGCCGGCTGGCTATAGTATGAAGAGCAAATTTTCTCCTTTTCCTTTCCTTTCCTTTCCTTCCCTTCCCTTCCCTTCTTTTCAATTTAGTGTTTTATCACAAAAGTGCCATTTTCTTTATGAACTGAAATCTAAAGGGAACAATCACATGATAACTATAGCACTACAATTCTAAGGGAAAAAAAGAAGAGAAGGAGACTTTTGGGGGCACATTCAGGCTGATTGAAAAGACCAGAAAGCCCCACATGTTGTTCCTGTTCTTTCCTATTATATTTTGTAGGTCCACCCTCATTTTTTTGGTCAAGGAATTGTTTTTTTGTCAGCTTGCAGTATGATCAGAGATTTTTCGTACCAGCTCATTGGTCATGTTTATTTTACCCCGGAATAAAATCGGAAAGGACAGGAACAAATCTAGGACGTTTCAATCAGTCTAGACGTGTTCCTGTTTTTATATGTTTTGGAATGGGAAAGAAACTCACTCTGTGGTGCGAATAGAATCTTGCAGCTGGTCCCCTCAATGGACAGCAAAGAATCCAGGAGAACAGAAATGTCGTCTGGATATTTAAAAAACAAACAAGCAAAAACAGGCAAATTTCAGTAACAAATGCTGCATCCTCCTGACACAAGTGCCCCATTTGGAAGACCCCAATGGCTGATCAGAAAGATGTAGAGAAACCTTCTAGTTGTTCGGTTGCTTCAAAGATCTTGCAACAAGGCAGTGGCAACGCTAGTTTGCCCCAACAAACATTTCAGTTTGTACAAAAATTACTTATGCTAAACTCATTTTTTAAAAATGCACAAGTCTCACCATTTCACCCCTTGGAAAGAAAACTTAATAGTTTTTATTCTCTCATACAGACTAATATAAATTAATACACACACACACACACACACACACACATACATTAGCATATTTACCCAGCGTTGCACGGGAAAGGAGCCTTGGTGGAGCAGTGGTTAAATGCCAGTACTGCAGCCACAAGGTTGTGAGTTCGATCCCGCAGGGCTCCAGGTTGACTCAACCTTCCATCCTTCCGCAGGTCGGTAAAATGAGTACCCAGCTTGTTGGGGGCAATTAGCTAAAAGCACATTGTAAACAACTTAGAGAGCACTTAGCTGATAAGCGGTATAGAAATACATGCTATTTGTAATGTATAATGTATTTCATGTTGTTCGCCGCCTCGATCCATGTGGAGAGGCGGGATACAAATAAATTATTATTATTATTATTAATTTTATTCTCCTCTTAAGAACTCATCAAACTCTCTTCTCCAGTACCTGTCACTTTTCCCCATATTTCTCAATGCGATTTGTATTCAGAATTATTTAGATACACAGTTTGGGTTCCTGAGGGAATACACTGTCCTCCTCCTTGCTGCCAGGCCTCATCTCCATACCAAGCAGCCTATTCCAGTACCTGTAACTTTTCCCCATATTGCCCCATCCAATCTGTATTCAGAGTTGTTAACATGCAGAGGTTGGGTTCCTGAGGGAATACACTGTCCTCCTTCTTACTGGTAGGCCCCGTCTCCATAGCAACTGTCCTATTCTAGCACCTACAACTTAACCCCGTATTACCCAATCCAATCTGTATTCAGAGTTGTTAACATACAGAGGGTTTGGTTTCTGAGGGAATGCACTGCTCTTCTTCTTGCTGCTAGGCTTCGTCTCCATAGCAACCAGCCTATTCAGAGCTCTTTGGCTGAGAATTCTAAAGGCTCCTCCCTAAACTGCCAACCCCAGGAGTCCACAGAATCTTCACAGTCAGCCTATCATATGAGGTCTCCTCGCCTCACACAGCCAATCGTATGAGGTCTTTGCCTGCCTGATGCAGACAAACAGATAAACTCACAGACAAACTTTGAGTTTTATATAGTAGGTAGATATAGATATATATCCATCCATTCATCCCTAGGAGAAAAGAATTGTGTATCCAAGGAGATTGACCAAGATAATAAATGGTCCAGAAGACAAACCCTACAAGGAATAGTTCAGAGATCTGAAGTGATCTGATAACCATTTTTGAACATCTGAATGGCTGTCATGTGGAAGAGGGAGGGAGATTGCTTTCTGCTCTGTTCTGGAGGGGAGGACCCAAACCAATGGATTTAAAGTAGGGATGGGACAATTCCAGAATTTTCTGAATCTGAATCCAGATCTGAATCTCTGGAAGGTTCTGGGAATCCACAAATCTCGAATCTTTTGAATCCTTTTTTAAAAGAGGGTTTAGAAAGAAAGGGAAAGAAGGATCATCTTGGGCAAGACACACTCTCTCAGCCTTAGCAAAAGCCTAGGCAAAGGCAAACCTCCCTCTGAAGAAATCTGGCCAGGACAATTGTCATAGTTTTGCCTCAGGATCTCCCCAGATTGAAAATGACATGAAGGCCCTTTCTCCACAGGCAGGCAAATGTGGATTAATCCCACATTTTCCTGCCTGTGTAAACAAGGCCACACACTACAATACAAAAGCCCTTTCCACACGGGGGTTAAAAAACGGTGTAGAGTGACCTCTGACGGAGGTCGTCTACACCATAAAGTGGATTGGGGCGGACTACTTTTGCGTAGTTCCACACCCCAATCTGCACTAGGGCGACTGGAAGTGGCGGCGCCACGTGCTTTTTAAAAACCACTTTTTATGTGGTTTTTAAAAGGCATGGGGCATGCAGCCCCATGCAGCCGCGTTGCAGCGCCCGGTGCGGATTTGCAGGCGCACTCAAGGGCTTGCCTGAAGATCTGCCGGGGGCAGGATTTCTGGCTGGCGAGGTTCTCCGGTTGGTGGAGAGCCTCCGCCAGTCGTAAGCCACCATTTTGGGCACTGCGGGACACTGCGGGACGCCAACGAGTGTGGAGCAGTGAAAACGTGCTGCTCCACTGGCGATGGACTTACCCGGTTTAAGGTAAGCTCTGTTTCAGCATGTTTCCAGCCGTTTCTTCACCCGCATGTGGAAAGGGCCAAAGATAATCCAGGTCAAAACTGGATTTTCTTTGCATAGCTCCTTATGGCATCCTGGGGTTTGTAGTTTGATGATGCTCCAGCACACTTTGGCAGAAAAGGCTGTGCCACCTTGTAAAACTACAAACCCCAGAATTGTGTATGAAAGAACTTTGCAAGGGAGCTATGCAAAGGAATCTTTCAGCTGTCCTTGAAATCTCAAGACTGCACCTTCCAGTCAAGTCTCAAGTTCTGCAACAAAGAAGGCACTTAAAAACAACAACAACAACACCAGCCTCTAGTCCAGTCTCAATTCTGCACCCTGCAGTCTCAAGTCAAGTCTCAAGTCCTGCAACAAGGCACTTAAAAAAAAAACACCAGCCTCTAGTCCAGTCTCAATTCTCTACCCTTAAGTCAGGTCTCAAGTCCTGCAAGGGGCCTTCAAGTCAAATCTCTAGTCCATTCTCAATAATTCCCAATCCCTACCCTCCAGTTTCAAGTCAAAAGAACAGAGATTATTACCTTGCAGAGGGAGGCAGCCCGACTGGGCACAGGCAACTCGAGTGGGCATATCTTGTGGAAGGAGGTACACTGTCCTACGTGTGGCAATCACTGGATGGGATTATGTGGCCTTGTCCTCTGCTCCATTACTTCTGAAAGGCATCAGACTCAATGACCCCAGCATTTATACATGCCACTGATTTTCAGCACAAAAAATAGTGCTGAACTTAAATATTAAATGTTCAATTTAAATATATTAGAATACAACCCCAGATGTAATTTCTGAAATTGTTAGCGAAGGCTATTATTACTCCAAGGGAAATACTCACCTACTTGCCATCTCTCCTTGTGCATCTGGTCTCCCAGGCCCTTTTCGTATACAGTTTCTGTTGCGAGAGGGCCCCTTGAGTAAATGGGATCGGTGGTCCGTACGACGCACTCCCATTTACGTGATGCTCAAGAGCCGGACGCAGAGCAGACACGTACCTTTTTATTTTCGGCTTTAAACCAAAAATGCGCAATGCTCCCAGGGCCCGCACGCACTTACCTGCTGTGCGGTGCATCAGGTGAGCCAGGCCGGTCACGCTTCCTCCCGCAGCGCAGCCTACAGCTCCCAGGCTGCACTGCGGAAGGAAGGGGCGGTGTGGGGCGCTTGCACAACGGTTGCGCGACCAGGAAGCCAGCTGCGAGAGAATGGAGGAGCAATGTGGGTGCCTTGTGCAAGAGGCTGCTTGCGCGAACGGCACCCCCCACCTCCGTGAGCAGGTAAGGTGTGGAAAGGGTCCCAGTTTTTCAGGTGTCCCAGTCTCCAACAAACTATTTGGTTGGTGGATTTGAAAGATTCAATTCGCCTATTTTGGCACAGGCATTCAGATTCACGAATATTGAATCCTTGCTGAGGATTCGAGGATTCAGCTAGCCCATCCCTAATTTAAAGTATAAGCAAAGGAATTTTGACCGAACACTAGGAAGAACAGCTATTTGACAGTGAAACAGATTCTCACAGAAAGGTTGTGGCTCTCCTTCACTGAAGGTTTTTATAAAGATGTCAAATGTATACCTCTTAGGGATGTTATAGAATCATAGAAATGTAGAGTTGGAAGAGATCCCAGGGGCCATCCAGTCCAACCCTCTGCCATGCAGGGACACCCTCAAAGCACTCCCAACAGATGGCCATCAAGCCTCTGCTTAAAAACTTCCAAGGAAGGAGACTCCACTATACTCCGAGGCAGCAGATTCCACTGCCGGACAGCCCTGACTGTCAGGAAGTTGGGTTCCTACACTGATAGGGTTTTCTATTAGATGTTCCATGGGATCTCTTCCAACTATTTGAGTCTACAGTCTGGGGTAATTGAATCCATTTATCTTATGTTGGTTTCCCATGATTCTGTCTTTTACAGGTATCAAGCATATATGCAGCAATGTCTAAAACCTGAGATGCCCCTCTGACCTTTAGGTGACAAATGGAACTCTGTCCCTGTCATGCAAAGTGCTGGGGTGGCAGAACAACATCCTCATATGAAGTGATTCTGATCCATGTCAGAAGAGATACAATCCTACCCTTTGATGATCTGGGGTCTTGTCCAAACTGTGCCTGTAGTAAGCATTTGTGACTTCATCCAAGATCCTCTTGGTCTCTTCCCATACATTTGTCAGTCTCCTCCATTGCACTTGATGCATTACTGCACAGGGAAGGATAAAGGAGAAATTTGTTTTGATTAGTTTAGGAGCAGAATTTCTCCACTTAGCACCTCCAAACATTTTCAAGGAGAAACCTGCAGGCCTACAATACAATTGATGCATTATCTTTCCCTTCTTTAGGGATAAGAGTAACATTTGCCACACTCCATGATGGTGGTTTATGTACGCTATTTATCTGATTAATAGTTTCTAATAGGGGCATTCTTAATTCCTCTTCAAATAGCTTATAAAATAATGCAGAGAAACCATCGGGCCCTGGGGCTTTATTTATCTTTAATTTATTTATCGCTTGAGATACTTCTTGTGGTGAAATCATTAGATTTAATTCTTGCTTTTGAGCTTCTGTGATTTTTTGTATTTCTTGTTTTCCAAGATAATAATCCAATTTTCTCATTTTTCTCTTCATGGAGTGGGGTCTCCTGGTATAGACTGGAGAAATATTTTTGAAATGCTTCTTTTATATTTTCCTGATTTGTTATTATTTGTCCTTTCTCCTTTATCTGAGAGATCAAATTCCTTTCCTAACTCTTTATTAATTTATACATTAACCATTTGCCAGGTTTATTTGCATTTTCAAAATTCCATTGTTTTACATATTTTAATTTTGTTTTGATTTCCCTAATTGAAAAGGTGGATAACTGTTTCTGTAATAATTTAATATCCTTTTCTATTTCTCTATCTCTAGGATGTTTTTTCAATAAAGCTTCTTTTTCTTTTAACTCTTTCATAATCTTCTGCTCCTGTTGCTTCCTTTTCTTCCTAAGTATAATATCTTGTTTAATAAAAAAAACCCTCTTATATAAGCTTTAGCTGCATCCCAGACAATGTGTATCGGAGTTTCTTTATTCATATTAGTAGCGAAGAAGCTTCTAAGTTCTTTCTTAGCTTCTTTAACTATAGTTTCATTTTTTAATAATAAATAATTTAATCTCCATGTATATTCCCTCTTTTTATTTTTCAATTCCATTAGTATAGGGTTATGGTCTGAGACCGTCCTGGGTAATATTTCTATATCAGAAATTTGATTAGCTAATATTTTAGAAATCCACACCATATCGATCCTTGACCATGATTTATGTCTGTGTGAGTAAAAAGTAATGTCTTTTGCATTTCCATACTTATATCTCCATATATCTAGCCATACAATTGATGCATTAGATAACCGCACACTACGTTGGAAAAAAATGGGCACTAAGAAACATTTTTTTATTTGATTTAAACCCAACCTTTCTCAGAAAATGGGACCAAAAGCATTCTTTTTTTATTATTAATTTTACAGACAGAATAAAAAGAAAAAATAAAGAAGTCTTTGTTTCATACATTCATCCATAAATTCCCACAAGCATATCTTTGATTCTTTCCCATGACTTCCCACTGGATTATCACCGAGTACATTTTCTTTTTGCACACTATGAGGATCTATTCTCTCAAACAGTAAATAACCACAGGATTCTACTAAGCTTGTGCAAAGGTATCTGTTCAAATACAGTAAATAACTTAAATATCATATGTCAATTTACAATAAACATTTGCATTCCAAAAATGCTCCTAAACATGCTTTAATCTACAGGAAATGCAATGCATACCTTCCAAAGCACACACATACTTTCAAAAAAGAAATGTATGAATTCTCATACACAGAAAAAAGGCAGTCCAATCACACCTGAGTTGGAACCAGCCTTGAGGCAGAAAGCAGGGAACCTCACTAGGATTACATTCCTCATCTCATTATGTCCTCTGAAAAGTTTCCCATTTTAAAAGCTTTTGATGCTGATGGAAGAAGGGATAATGATGTAATCTAGACAGGGAATGGGAAACTTTCACATGATTTTAAAAAGTTTGTTCGTTTGTTTGAGCAACAGCTTCTAGGATCCCCTAGCCAGGGTGGGTATTAGCTGGAAGATGCTAGGGTTGTAATCCATAACGTTTACTTTTCCAACTCTGATTTTTGTAGAGCCGGGGCCTCTACATGGCCTGAACACAGGCAACTCTCCTTCAGTAAATCAGACCATCGTGCTAGTGACATACATATGCAAAAGCTATGCCATGCACATGGGGCAGATTATGCGCCACAATGGAACAGGCATAGTCTACTGACAGTGTCTGAAGCTGAATTGTGTTTATGGCAATGTTATGTACTGAGATTGCACATCTGTACCTTAGAGTTGCACATAGCACGACACTTTGTACACTGTGCAAACACAACATTTTGTGTGTTGGGTTTGCATGTTGCACATTCACCTGATACCTGATGGGTGTCGCACAGTGTTCCTATTCTGCAAGAACATTCTGCTGGAATAGCTTATCTCCACATGTGGGTATTGACATTGTCTTGGGGGAAAGTTGGATTGCAACCAGAGTGGGTTTGCCTTCCCATTAACATATGTTCCACCCATCACTGCTGCTTAAGATGTTGGTGGGACAGGGGCAGCATTTACAGTCCTCCCTCCACATTTGTGGATATGACCTTCGTGAATTTAATTATTTTCATGCAGATGCACCTCCTCCTCCTTTCTTTTCCTTCTATTCCCTTGCATTTTGCCAGGTGAGGAGAAAGAAGGCAAGCACACCTGGGAAAAAGGCTAGAGAATGGGGAGAGGAAGGCACACACATTCTCCCCTCTGGAGTTTCACCCTCCCATTCCCATGCATTTGGCCCCAGTGGGAGAACACACGTGAAGGCAAAATGCAAAGGAATGGGGAGGAGATTTGTAGGAGACTTCCTTTTCCCCTCTAGAACTCCCCCTCCCATTCCTATGCATTTTGCTCCAGCACAGAGAATGCACACTGAGGCAAAATACAAGAGAATGGGAGGGAGCCTCAGAAGAAAATAGGAGGGGAGTGTGGGGGGAGTTATTCGTGATTTTTCCACTTTTGCGAGGGTTCTGCACCCTGAACCCTTGCAAAAGTGAAGGGGCCACTGTACCAGATCACTTCCAGGTTACTTTCTGTTGGGCAGAAACAGCATTTCTTCAGCCCCACGCCTCCTAGGTGGCATGCTGGGAACATTTGAGATCAGGAAAAAAAAAAACAGAAAAAAAAATTGAGGGAAACCTGGAAACTAGAAAAACAGCCCTGGGGCTATACTTTCCCCACCCTCCGCTTGACATATCTCTGCCCGGTTTCAAGTGCATCAATTTACATTCAAATCAGAAAACTATGCATAAGCCCAGTCATGTCAAATGAAAATTGGCAGGCTGACAATGTCTTTCATTACTGACTGGCTCACTCTCCAAGAAGGATGCAGCCAGCTAAGGAAGCAACGTAGAAAGAAGCATCTCAGAAATGGTGAGAGGTTGAGTGGGGAAGGGGGACAGTGCCGGCTGATGTGCTACTTCAGTGCTTCTCAGCTGCCTTCCGGTCTGACAGACGCTGCTGCCTCGTTGGCTATTCATGGTATGCAAATTTATGCAGCAGATACAGTGCCACAGAGGCCATTCATTTTCTGGCGGTCGTCTGTTTTGATTTATACTGATGCAGGAGATTTGAAATGGGTCATGCAAAAAGAGGAGTGGAGTGGGTGGGAGGGCTGAGTCCTTGTAATCTCCAGCAGATGGAAGCCAGGCTTCTTGAAAGGGGAAGAGAGAGGAGACCTTGCTCACTGGGAGAAGATGTATACAAATGATACCACTTCCCCACATTCCTAGACCTAGATAAGCACCCTTTGACAATGAAGACACCCATCTTTTCAGACTGATGTTCTGTTTGAACTGACAGATAGCAGCCCGGCATCAAAGCTTGTAGCTTTGATGCTTGTAGCTTTGATGCTGCAGAAGCAAAGTCTCTCCACGGTCACCTGATTAGGGTCTACTTTCTTTTTCTTTCTTTCAAGCATAAGTCATACCCTCCAGCTGTCCAAATCTGGCAGGAAAGGCTGCTTTTAAATATTGGTTCCTTTCTCTCTCCTTCTTCCCTCCTCCGCCCCCCCCATGTTTTAGACTGCTTTTATTGGATATAAATCAAAGGCAGAGGAAAACAAACAAACAAAATCATGAAAACAAAAAGATGGACCTTACATAAGTACAAATAAATAAATACAAATACAGATAACAAATGACAATAATTCATTCTCCTCCACTAAGCTTATAAAGCCCAAACAATTAAAAGACTTCCCACGTGTTAAGGGATCAGCTTAAATTATTGTTCTCCAGTAACTTTCCTTTCTTAAAAGAAAAAGAAAAGAAAAAAAGGAAAAAAAATAACCAATATTACTTTCCCTTTTCCATAACTTTTAAAGTTACCATTTCCATCATATGAACAAAGAAAAATGAACAAGAATGGACCTATTTTTCCTAGATTTTTAACATATCAGAGTGTTTTATGTATCATACCTTGAAGCATCCTTATCCAGGCATAGCTTAGAAACCGGCAAAGTTACAGAAAGAGATTACGTTCCAAAGACACCTTGGAACTGACACCCAGCTAGGGAAACATAACAAAAATCCTTGAAGCCCCCTAACTAAAATGGTCCCTTGCCACGTATAGAGAAGTAGACCTTCTGTTCTCAGGTTTTCCCATGGCTAAGGACACAGGAGTCTGACCCTTCTGAGATCAGCTGCTACCAGCCCTCCTCCTGCTGATGGTCAGCATCCCAACAGAAGAGAACAGACCAACAGTCCCTGAGAATGAAGGTGGTAAGACTTTTATACCTCTGACCTCTGAAGATTCTAGATATTTTATCACCTCTCTCTCTATATATATATATATAAAGTTTGATTGGCAAAAGTTATCTCTCCTGATCTTCAGAGCTGTCTGGCAGTTGAATCTGCTACTCAAAGGAGTGTGGTGGAATCTCATCCTTCTTTGGAGGTTTTTAAGCAGAGGCTGGGTGGCCACCTGTTAGGAATGCTTTGATGTGTGTTCCTGCATGGCAGAAGGGGGTTGGACTAGATGGCCCCTGAGGTTTCTTCCAACTCTTTGATTCTATGATTCTATGCTATCTCTTGTGTCAAATGTGGTTTACCTCTCAGTCCCACTTGTTGGGGGATGTGGGAAACCTGACCGTTTGGTTTAAGTAACCCTCTGCCTACCAAAGTGGCAAATTAAACCCTTGTCAGTCACATAGGGATGGGGACAATGGGGACAGTGCATCCCCAGTGGCAATTTTTGGGGGGCGCCGCAACTCCTTGTTTGCCTTCCCCCACATGCCATAGCCCTGCCTCCACACGTTGTAGCCCTGCCCTGTCTGTCATAGCCCTGCCTTCATGCACCATAGACCCACCCCCGTGTGCTGTAGCCATGCCCCCATGTGCCGTAGGCCTGCCCCCACCCCTCCACCTGCCCCCCTTTCATGCACTCCAAGCTCCACCACTGCCCCTTGTTATCTGGATGTAGCTTGGTTGGTAGCCAATGGATAAAGTAGGAATACATTTCCACATATGGTTTGAGTGATGGATTAGGACTCTGGGAGACAGAATTTCCACGGAATCCTGGAAACCCACTGAGTGACCTTGGGCAAATTGCTATCTCTTCACCTCAGAGGAAGACAATGGCAAACCTCTTCTGAATCAATTTTGCAAAGAAAATCCTATGTTAGGGCCAAAGTAAGTTGAAATTGACTGGAAGACACAGAACAAAAACACCTGAAGGTCTAACTTGACTGCCCAATCTGTTCTCAGAGTTCATCCCAGATATAGCAACTCCATCAAATTGCTCTTGAAATATAGGAGTTTGGTATAATGATATGGGTCTCTAATGATTTCATTCTTTCTTTGTAATTTTCAACAAATATTTTCACATTATACCTTTCTTTGAAAAGTCAGTTTGCTCTGAAAATGCTTCCTTTGAATTGAAAAAATGGGCAGTTGCACAGAAAACAATGAAAAGCAATATTTTCACCCAAGAAACAATATATGTGCGCAAAACCCACTGTTTCCTGTACAAAAATGTTGCGTGTTGGATGTGTGAAACAGCTTTTGTTGCAAAGCAAACAAATTCTCCAGAAAAATGCCTTGAATCTGAAGATCACCACATCCAGTCCCTCTTCTTCTTGGCAGGTGGCTTGATGTGTCAAGACACCTTTTTAAAAAAATGGAGGATGAGAAAATTCACAAGCTTTCTTTACTTCCCCAGTTTGGTGCCATCTAGTTGAAAGTGTGTTTTACATTGGCTCTGTTGGAAGTTGGGGGCTGAGTTGGAACAGAGATCATCTCCTACTGCGATCTGAGTTTACTGTTTCCGGCAGCATACAATGATACTGCTTGGGGCAAGTGTTTTCTTTGCAGAGTGTGCATTCTTATGCATTTCTCCATAAAGTTCCTTGGTCAAAAGCAGGGATGGGACGAATCCAGAATTTTATGAATCAGGATCCGAATCCCTGGAAGGTTCTGGGAATCCATGAAGCTCATGAATCTTGACTCTTTCTAATCCTTTTTTTAAAAAGGGTTTAAAAAGCAAGGGAAAGAAAGCACTTACTGAAAAGTGTTTTTGAAGCAGAATTTGACAAGTCTCAAGTCCTGCAACAAGGAAGGCACTTTAAAAAAAACAAAAACCACAAGCCTTTAGTCCAGTCAATTCTCTACCCTCAAGTCCAGTCTCAAGTCCTACAAGGGACATTCAAGTCAAGTCTCTAGTCCAATCTCAGTAATTCCCAATCACTACCCTTCAGTTTCAAGTAAAAAAAAAAATAGAGATTATTATTACCTTGCAGAGGGAGGCAGCTGCAAAGACAGGCAGCACAAGTGGGCACAGGTAGCCCAGCGGGCACAGGCAGCATGAGGGAGAACAGGTAGCCTCAGATGTGTGCTTTATGCCACGATTTTTGGGCTCCAAGGGCCCGCCGCCCAACCAGGCCTTTGGCGGGCCTGGGAAGTGCCAATTCCCTCCACATTCCGGTTTGAGCATGATCGTGCCCAGGGCAAGTGGAGGAAGATGGGGGAGTGCAATCTCATGCTCTCCACTTTTCTCCCAGCCTGCCCCGGCACAATCATGCCTGAGGCAGGTAAGGGAAGATGGCAAGCACAATCTCTTGCTCCCCACTGTTCTGCCAGCCTGCCTGGGCACAATTGTGCCCAGGGCAGGTGGAGGAAGATGAGGGCCTGATCGACAGTGGATTTGAAAGATTCCACTTGCCTATTTTGGTGCCCGGATTCAGATCTGCAAATCTCGAATCTTTGTCAAGGATTCGAGGGTTCGTGGATTCGGTTGGCCCATCCCTAGTCAAAAGATAGGTGGTTAGACAGCCACACTTTTTGTGAGTCATTCTCTTCTGGAATATGAGCAACCCCTTAAGATTTTGGTTGTTGGAGGGGAGTGAAAAGCATTTGGATATTCCAGGGAATATGAAACTCCAGGTATATGATCTGCATTGACTTAAGAGGTGGATGGTTTAGCTGTTTAACAGAGGATATCGATTGTACCAGCATGGTATTGTTTGAATGTTGGGTTAAGGCTCTGGGGGACCAGGCTTCAAATTCCTGCTCAGCAATGGAAACCCATTGGGTGACCTTGGGCAAGTCATATTCTCTCTGCAGGAAGGCAATGGCAAAACTCCACTGAATAAACCTTGTCAAAGGTCAGGATCACCATAAGTCATAGTCAGCTTGAAGGCAATGAAGAACAACACATATTTTATACTATATTCTGGTGAACAACTCCTGACTATTTTATTCGTGGCCAAAGAAGATGAATATATTTGGAGACTGTTTGCTTTTGGAGGCAGCTGCTACTTACCATGACTGTTGTAGGCCAGCACACACAGCTACATTAGGATTTGCTAGCAGAGAATCCTGGAGTCAGTGTGTTGCAGTGCTTTGAGTGCTGGACTAGGACTCTAGAGAGCAGATTTGGCCATGGAAACCCACTTGAGCAAGTCACATTCTCTCAGCCTCAGAGGAGGGCAAAGGCAGCCCCCCCAGTACAAATCTTGCCAAGAAAACATCATGATAGGTTTGCCTTAGGGTCACCATAATTTGGAAACAACTTGAAGGCACAAAACAACAACAACATTGCATCTTTTGAACATCTGCATGATCCGAAGGTTCCTGACTGACTTGATGGCAGTTAACAAGAACGAGAACAGTCCTTTTTGCTCCTTTGTCTCTCTTACCTTCTGTTCTCCTTCTGCCATCCAGCTTTCAATCAAGGGTGAGGAACCTCCATCAGATGAAGCAATAAACTGGGTTTCAGGGCCCATATTCTAGTGGTGGGCAGGACTGGCGGCAAAAGGTTGTAGCCCAAATTGGCAAACTGTGAGAAATATTCAAGATTATGTTGGAGAGGATGTCAAGAAATTGGTACATATATGCATATGTGGTGGAATTGCAATAAGATAATGGAGTTTTGGCAAAAGGTTTTTAAAGAGATAAAAGAGATTATAGGAGCAGATATACCAGTATGTCCAAATATTGCATTGTTATCTATATATGATAAGGTTGAGTGTACTCAAGTAAAGAAAGAATTAATAACAAATTTGTTAACTGCAGCGAGATTAATAATAGCAAAAAAATGGAAAGCAAATGAAAAATTTCAAATAGAGGAATGGTATAACGAAGTGTGGAAAATTGCAATTAATGATAAACTAACATGTAGAATTAGGTTTATGAAAGGTTTGGTTAAAGGGAATGATTTTGAAGAAATTTGGAAAATATTTTTGGATAAAGTTCTGAAAAGAGATAGTAATACTACCCTGTCAAAAGAAGAATGGCAATTTTGGAAAGTGGATTAAATAAAAAGTTGGCTCTGGGGGGTGGGTATTTTTTAGTTTTAGTTTTGTTTTTCTTTTATGTTGTATATTTTGTAATTCTTAGTAGATGTGTGTGTTAAACTTGTGATTTATAGATTTAAATGGATAAGTGATGTCAATGTTTTTTTAAAAAAAAAAAGTTAAAAGAATTAACAATAGAAATAGATTAAAGGGGATGTGAAAAATATTGAATTAAATGTGAAATTATAACAGTTGAACAGATTTATAAATTTAAGGGTAAAGGTGCAAAATAACAATGAAAGTTAGTATTGCTTAAGAGAAGAGAAAAAAAGAAAAAGAAAAAAAAATTTTTTTTTAATTCACTATTATGTATATCACATGGTGTTTAATTTTTTTTTCTTGTTTTGTATTTGTGATTTAGTTATATAATTAATAAAAATTTAAAAAAAAATTGGCAAACTGATTTATTTTAAAATTCTTACTTTTTAAACTATACAAGAGGCATTTCAACTTTTTAAGATAGGAATATAGTCTGCACAGAAGCTGGGAAGACACCAACAGAGGCTGTTGTTGGGAAGATGGTGTGGTCCTTGGGAGAAGTACAAAGGGTCCATGAGACCAGGAGGTCTGGCTTTAGCCCTCAGGCCTCATGTTTCTCTCCTTTGCTTTAGACTGGAAGACTATTGGGACTAGGTCTTATATTTGTTTTATCTCTTTGCTTCCACTTTTGATGGTGTAGTGTATAATAACCAATATTGGAGTAACCGGACATTTTTCCTTATAAAGAATAAATATTTGCTCCAAATACAAGAAATGCTTTGCCTTATGGAATGAGCCCAGCTCACCAAAACTTTGTGAATTAGCATGGCAAGAAGATGTGCATTTTTTCCCTTGAAGTCTTAACGTTTGATTTTCCCTCTGCAGAGGCGAAAACGACACACCAGATCACAACCTCCCTTGCCACATTTAGCATCCTTTGCTGAGACATTTAATCAAGGGGCTCATGGGGGAAGGGTACTTGATCAACAGGTTTTTAAGGTTATTTTCCAGTCAGGGCTGCTGCAGAGTGGTCAAAACAGCTTCTTGGGCGTCAGAGTTGTGTTCAGGAAAAGGTCAGGATGTAAAGCTACTGCCCCCACAGCGACATCCCATCCCATTGCAGTCCAGATTGAGACACCTAATTAAAAAATCTTGGGCCATTCTAATTGCCTCTCGATTGTGGGTGTTATTAATCATAATTATCATCACCCGTTCAGAGCTTTTCCAGGTGAGATTTATCTGCAGCGTCACATTCAGGTTGCCTGCGCAACCAATTGCAAGGAGAACAGATTTTTTACTGGCTGAAATTCTATTGCTTCTCCTGCTGAAGATGTCAATATTGTTGCTTATTTAACTTTGTTTCTTATTTAACCTTATTTCAAAAGAATACAGAGGAGGGGTGTGTAAAGTGCCATCTGTGGATTAGATATGACCCACAAACCTGTGGCCTCCCCTTCCCCAAAGAATTTTGGATCCATTGTGTTGTTCCAAAATGGCAAACAACACTTCTGAACAGTAGTGGGTGCTAATTATTTTATCACATATGGGGGGGAATCACCCTTTTAGGCTCATATAGGCAGTGTAGTATAGTGGTTTTAGCATTGGACTACAACCCTGGAGACCAGGGTTTGATTCCTCCTTGGCCATGTAAACTCATTGGGTGACCTTGGGCAGGTCATACACTCTTAGCCCCAGAAAACTTCATGATAGGGTCACCTTAGGTTCACCATAAGTTGGAAACAACTTGAAGACAAGTCTAATAATATCTTTGTTTACAATTTAATAGGCAACCTACCTGGATTAACCTATCTCTATGTTGTCAGTAACACATGCACACACAGTCTGCATTATACAAAGCTTTCTGCTTTCTGTACTATACTGTATTTCTTATATTTAGCAAATTTAACCCAAATTGGCACTCATCCTATAACACCCTGAATGGTAGAAAGAGGCGAGGGGATTAGAGAAGCATCTAGCTATGCCCCATAGCCAGACACAGACCAATGACATCATCTTCTGACACCCAGGGAGAACTTGGGGGGAAGATGTCATCCATCTGCTTCTGGTTGCAGGGCATAGCCAGAAGATTCTCTGATTCCCTCCTCCCATTGTCCACCAAGTACAGAATGACTGTTTAGGGGGGCTGACACATCAAAAGGATGAGTCCTGGAGGTGAAGAGCAGAAAGCTATAATGGTATACCACCTATAGAACCCTGCAGGATCTCAGCAATATCCTGGAAATAGTGTCTGCTCTGTGTGTTTGTATGACTGGGATGGCTTTTTGATGCTGAACTACTGCTTCTACATGATTCTTTACAAAATTGGTTTAATCACTTGTTTGGGGTGGACCCTTGGCTTCCAAGCCAGAATCCAGCTGGTGCTATGCTGTTAAAATAAATAAATAGGCTCCAATAATGAATCTTAGATAGTTAAAGTCTCCCCTTCATAGGATTCAAAAGAAGGACAAGAGAGAATGCTGAAGATTGTAGTGTTCTATCTTGTTATCCTAAAATGTGGGGGACCTTGAGGTTCACCAGCAGTGCCAGTATCTCCTTAGGATTTGGGGAATTAGTCACTCAAAAAAGGTCTGGTACCAGCTAGTACTGATACACACCTCCTCATGGATAATGGTAGGCTTCTATTAACTGTGTGTACCAGTACTAGCTGTAGAGAGGACTCCAGTTAAAAGCTAAAAGAGCATTTTATCAGAAATGAATAGACACACTCAAGAAACCAAGCAATCTTTATGTACCATACAAGGCTATTGAAGAGAAAGGTGAGAAAGTTTGGATACAGGGATTTTGGGTGGAAGGAGTGATATTTACTGGTCCTGAAGCAGAAGATTGAGGTGTACAGGCTCAAAAAAAGAGTCTGAGGGTAGTACAGATGAATGGGAATCTGGGGGACCACGTGCAGCGTGATGCCCACCATACTACAAATTGTAGGCATATCAGCTGGGGTCTATATACCCTGCTTCCTACCCTGAAGGAGGGTGCTTGGACAAAGTAATAATGGCTTTCCCATGAAACTAACAGAGGAGTCTGGAATGGGCTGATTGTCCTAACTTTAGGTGACAAAATATTGGTGGGAGTCATGACAATCTCTTAATATCTGGATGGGTGGGGTCTGGGAAGGATTTCCTGTAGGGAAGGGTCACAGAAGATCTCTGATGGCTTTGCCTGGACAATTTCATCTTCCAATGTCTATGTTACCTGTGCTTTTGAAAGGATTATCCCAAGTCCATTTAAGCCAGACGTTCCTGCCTGATCCCCTCTGAATTTATGACCTGGCCATGCTGAGGTCATCCTGAACTAGCTATGTGCCTACAGTCAGTGCTTCCCCAAACATGCTTTCAGACATGAATATATCTAAGTTATGAAAAATAGTACATCCTTCAAAGTGGAGTATTGAGTGTGGTAACAATATCATTCCACCTTTTCCTTAGCAAGGAAGCATTACTTGCTGCATCTGTGCTCCATTGTGTCTCCTGAAAGTGGAAGAGCTTGGGCATTCCGTTTAGCTCCAAGTAGAGCAGCCAAAATCTCCAATTAAAAAAAAAAAGAAGGAAACTTTACAAGCCCTTTCATGAATCTGTTTCTTTTCCTGTACATGTCAGCAGCTTGGAGGTATAACAGATTGGTAAGCAGCGCAGGATGTTTATGAAAAGATTTTTAGAGGGAGTGAAATGTCACTGCTGTTTTAATAGCTCTTTGAAAAACACAACTGGGACTGGCTACAAGGATCACACAACCCTCATGTTGCAACAGCTCCACTTGCTGTTGGTCTGTTTCTGGGTACAATTCAAAGTTCTGGTGATGACCTTTACAGCTCTACATGGCTCAGGTCCAGGTTATTTGAAGGACTGTGTTCTACCTCATGAACCAGCATGGGCTTTGAGATCTTCTGGAGAGGCCCTTCCCTCTGTCCTACCACCTTCACAGGTACATCTGGCGGAAACACAGGAGAGGGCCTTCTCACTGGCTGCTCCCAGGCTCTGGAACTCCCTTCCCAGAGAAATCAGACCGGCACCCTCCCTACCTTCTTTGCACAGTCAAGCAAAGACATTTTTATTCTGACAGGCATTCAATATGATATTGCCTGTCTGATAAAAGGTGCTGGCCATTGCTAACTGTGTGGACTTTATGGAAGTTTCATTTTTAATTATGAATTTTAACTTTGTTTTAATTCTTATTTGATTAATTTGTGTTTTAATTCTGTATTCCGTGATTTTTAACTATTTTTTTAAAAAAATATTGTAAGCTGCTTTAGTGCCTCACTGAACTACGTACCCCAGGATTTCATAGGACAGAGCCACGGCAGTTAAGTGTGGAATCACCCAGTGACAATTATGTTATTAACCCAAACAATTAACAAAATTGTTGGTGATGCCAAAAGCACCTGGCAATAAGACTACTAACATTTAGTAGTGTAGTGTGTAGTGTGAAGTAGTGTGATAAGAGTATGTTAATATATAGGCAATACAAATAAAGCTCCTGAGCTGACTGAAAGCTTGGGTTGGGCTCCTTTATACCAAAAACAGGAGTCATATGGCAATGTTGCTGGACAGCAGCTCCCAACATTCTTCCTGACCAGTGGTTCTCAACCTTCCTAATGCTGCGACCCATTAATACAGTTCCTCATGTTGTGGTGACCCCCAACCATAAAA
Source organism: Ctenosaura bakeri (assembly GCA_948474755.1). Classification (NCBI taxonomy): domain Eukaryota; kingdom Metazoa; phylum Chordata; class Lepidosauria; order Squamata; family Iguanidae; genus Ctenosaura; species Ctenosaura bakeri. Next base: position 246,595 of record CAOLHI010001005.1, on the reverse strand, counting down.
TCATTTTCGTATTTATTTATTTATTTATTTATTTATTTATTTATTTGTTAGTTAGTTAGTTAGTTATTTCCAACATCAAATAGATTGGAAACACTGCCCTAAATCACTGCTCTGGATAGACTTCTAATGCCTAAAAACTGGTAACCCTCCCCCCTTTTTTTAAGCACAGAAAGCGTCCATCAATGCCAGAATTAAGGCAGTAGTTCTAGTTCTGAATGTTGGGTTTCCACAGTTCAAAAAGCCAGTTACTCCCAAAGGCAATGCCGAAACAGCCCACATTTTACACGAGGTGCAGGGAGGAGAGGACAGGGAGAGAGGAAAGATGGCGGCGGCAGAAGCAGACGCGTTTTGTTTCACTCCCTCTCTCCCTCCCTTAATGGGAGTGCGGACGCTGAACATACAAAAAGCGAGGAATGCAAGACAGTCAGGGCGAAGAACACAACACGTGCATGTGGCAAGCGCCAAGGGTCCACGCACAACAAAAGCGAGAGGAGAAGTCATCCTGGCTATTTCTGCACTAGACTGTTATAGCGCTATTATTCCACTTTCACCATCCTATGGAATTCTGGGGTTTGCAGTTTGAACCCCAGCACAGGGATCTCAGAAGCACTGCTCCCATTGGCTGTGAGGCCACCTTCTTTTAAAAGGGGGGAGCAGGATTGAGGAGCGGCGACCCCTGTGAAATGGTTGTTCAACCCCCAAAGGGGTCCCGACCCCCAGGTTGAGAACCACTGTTCCTGATGGACTAACCTAGCAAGGTCTGCTGGGACTTGTAATCCAACAGCACTCAGAGGGACTCATGATTCCCACTCCTGCTTATGTTGTGGTCCTAGAAGCCCTTTGCCAGGTAAATTAATGAGTGTCTAAGTTATAGTGAATTGAGAGAGTACGGGCTGAACACACAGGAAGTCTGAGGCTGATGAATCTAGCTCAGTTTTATTTCTTCTGACTGGCAAGAGGTCTCAAACATCTGAGCTACAGCAGACCACAACCCTGCTACCTGAGATAACATTTTAACCGGTGATGTGAGGGACTGAAACTAGCATTTTCTGCATGCTAAGTTGTGGTGCTGTTTTGTTTGAGTTGGCAGTGATGGGATGGGTATACACAGAAATTGGAATGTCCTTTTTAAAAGGAAGTAGTTACTCTCATCACCCAAGAGTTTGTTACTTTTTCAGTTAATGCATTCCAGAAAAGTAACTCATTGAGTTACTTGCTATTAACACATTAGTTGTTCTATTGTGCTATTAGAAAATACAGGAAAAGGTACGCTGGTTCCCCCATCTGGTCAATTCAGATATTGCATCTTGGACATTCTGAGAAAAATGCAAAAGCCAATGCAAAGGAGTTCTTTCTGGCTGTTCCAAAAGGCAGTCACACAAGTATCCTTTCATCTCCCCCCCCCTCCATTACTCAGACTGAACCAACACAAACACACACACACACACACACACACATCCCTAATAATCAGAGAAGTTTTTTTTGCAATCCACTGAAAAGCAGTGAATTATAGGCATGGTCATGACAGGAAAAAGTAAAACAGCTCTAGCTCATTAGTACAAATTGTAGTTAGTTACAAAAATAACTTAGTAGAAATTAAGCTGCTTTCTAGTTCTAGGCATGTATGATAAGGGAAGGTCTTTCTGTCAAAGCCACAAGTATTATTCACATGATTTCTTCAGAGTAAAGAGATTATCTTCCATGGGAATCCATCTTAGTATCTTCCATGGGAATACATCTGAGAGAACTATGTATATTTCCTCTGATTGATATGCAATCCAGGGTAAGAGGTGACCTCTAATTGGAATGAATGGGAAAGGATGGGATAAAATGGGGTTGTTCCAAACTGGTTGAATAATTAACTGCACTCCCTTCCCCCATTCCACCTTCGTAAGTGGTTCAGTCGCAACATTGACTGGAGCTTCTGGGAACTGTTATTCCAATATAACTTCTCCTAGCTCTGCTGTTCTATATCTTCTGCTTTTCTATACATCTGTCTCTTTGGATTGAGTGTGCAATCATTGCATGGCTGGATAATGTATCTGCCACCTGCGTGCTCCTGTCTCTTTGTGCCCTCTGCTTCCGCACTCCTATCCCACTCACAAGCATCTCATGGATTTGCTGAAGCTGAGGCACTTATGAGACAATCAAGCAATTTATTTCAAAGCCACAGCTGATCCCAAAGGGGCAACTCAATGGCTGAACCCCACAACTGATGCCTCTTTTTTCTTTCCTCTAGAGCAGTCAAACAGCTTGACAATTTGTCAGCTTCTTCCTTACAATTTCATCAACAATTTCTCTACTCTTTTATTGTCTTCTTTGGAACAAGCAAACAAGTATGTCTGCCACTCAAACTGAGTGTCAGAAGAACTGGCAGCTGGAGCATCTCAGGCACTGTGGGGAGAACTTGCAGTCTTACATGAGAAAGACCATTAGAAGATTGTGGCCCTGATCATGTCTTGCAATGGTCAATCCAAGCAGATCCACACTGCTGCTACATCCAGGGTGTGCTCTGACAGCCATTTATTGGCTGGTGTTGGGGGAATGGTTGGATGCACCTGTCGCAAGAGTGAAGTTCATTGCCTAGCATCATAGTCCAAATTAGCAGAGCAATGCATTCAGGGAGTTAGGGCAAGGTTTATTCCTGCAGCAGAAATAGGTATGCACTTCTTGGAGGTCCAAAATGAGACAAAGCACATTTTCCCGTACCCATCTTATATACACTAGACAGTTGGGTTTCCTCATGTAAACATTCAGAAACCTATCAACACTTAGTTCAATGCTCATCCTCACTTTCTGTCATCTATGAACATTTCCGAATTGTCCCAATCTGTCCTGGAGGCTGGTGTTCTTTGTTCTGATCCATTTATCGATTTCAGATAGCGCATGAAATTTAAGCAACAAGGAACTTGGGTATTTACTTCAAAGAGTCTATTAGTTCAACAAGAAATATAATAATAAACAGTTGAAAATGAAGGAGGAAGCTGCCTTCTTCACTTCACTTATGTGTTAAAACACAGGGTGGAATCAAGGGTCATTTTATTAGCCTACATGACCCTCTTGCTTCCAAGGCATGGACATTTTTTTGACTCTGAGTTCAGAATGGAAAACAAGAATTTCTAATGTTTAGAGTGAGGGTTTCATTATTATTATTTTCATAACACACCCAGGAAGAGAGTCAAGATTGTCCTCCCAGACTCCAGCAAATCCCATTCTACTTCCTAGACCAGTAAATGACCATGACAGACTGTTCCAGGTGCTTGGAAATTGCCTGAAAAGGGTTGGGCATTGCATAAGGAACTACGGAATGCTTCTTTTGCAACATTCAAGCAAAGAATCTATGGTTGCAGAATCTCAGGGGACATGTACATATGCGTCATAACTCCCCCTCTGGAATCCAAAGAATCTTATGCAGTGGAGTTGGACTGCAAGGAGTTTCTGGCTCCTTTCATAAATCTGTGTTGTGAGCTGTGCCTCTGCTGTCAGGCAGATGGGTTTTGGACTCCTTGTTAGCACCATAGCCATATATTAAGTTATAAAGTGGTATGAAAGGGATTATTTGTATTAGGGCACATCCAGACTGATTTAAAAGACCAGAAAGTTGCAGATTCCCACACACACACACACACACACTGTTTTTTTTCCAGTTTTATTTTCAAGATGCATTCATGTTTTGTTTTTTTCAGAACATTTTCTGTCAGCTCTCAATACAATCAGAGGGTTCTCTTTGTATATACCAGCTCTGCAGGTTGATTTATTCTAACCCACTATAAAATTAAAAAGAACAGGAACCAATGCTGTATCTAGTGTAAACAGTACCTAGGGCAAGTATGGAAGTTGTACCCCTACCTGCTTACCCCTGCACCCACCACCCACCCCTCCATGTATAGCTTTTTTGCACCACCACTCCCAGCACTGGCACCAGGGGCACGTGCCCTAGTTGCCCCACTTTTAATACATGTCTGACAGGAACAAAATCTGTGACTTTTTAACTAGTCTGGATGTGCCCTTACTGACTTTGCTGGATACTTTTTAATATTTGCTTTGCAGGTTGAGACTAGAAAAATATATGATGGCTGAGAACAGACAGGGGAGTTAACTTTCTTCTGTTGCTAACCTGCTTATACAGTTCTTATATTCATTAGCAGGGAGACAGGTCATGTTTGTGGACTTTGATTTTCTTTTTTGCTTCTGTACTATACAACCTTTGGGAATCCATCTTTCATTTCCCTCAGCCTGGGAAGGAGTGCACAGTGATAGGGATTTGATTTGATTGCTGGCCAAAAGGATAAGTCTGGGAAGAATTTGGGTGGAGGCCTAATTCTTCCATTGGCTGTGAGCCATGCTGGACCCTATCAGTGAAGGGACTGGAATGCATCTCTTCTGTGTACCATCTGCCACGTCATTTGCCCTCAATAAAGTTTATGCTGTAGCAGAAAGTTGCATCAGCATCAGACACCAGCAGAACCCTGGAGAGGCCTGGAAGTACACCCAGTTCCATATTGACACAACCTGAGAAACTGGTGGTTGAAGTAGCTTGGGGAGGTGACCCTCCTCAGTAGGATTTGATAGACACTGCAAAGACCTGTCCACTATTTGATGTGCAGCAAAGACAGAAGGAGATGTTTTGTACTAAGTGTCCTATGTCAGGGAGCTAGTCAAAGCTTGCAGCTGTCAAATTAAACTGTTATCAGGAGCCAGAGAGCAAAGTTTGTCTTAATTGTTTTGCAGTTTGAGTTTGCAGTAAATCCAGAGAGAAAGAGAGAGAGAGTCTCATGACAAAAAACAGAGACCAAACAAAGGTCAAGGGTTCTAGGAGCACAAGGAGGAATCTGAGTGTAACCTGGGATGCTTCCACTAATAGGATCAGTTGGCTACAACAGCCTCTTCCCCTTCTGGTCTCTCTTTATATAGGCTCAGAGGCCTACCCAGCTGTTTGCCTAATTAATGAGTCCTTACTATATAAATGCTCTGAGATGCCAGGGCTCTCCTTTTTCTACCTGCACTGCCTGCTGAAAATATTGTCCCTCTCATGTCTCTGGGATGTGACTGTTGGGAAGGGTCCTGCCTGGTCCTGGGACAGGGGCATGATAATAGGAACCATCTGTTAAATAGAAGACTTGGACTAATCAAGCACCGGACATCCAGAGGCAGCCACTTATAAATCTCCCAGCAGCTGGGGGGGGTCCTTGTTGTTTGCAACCATTCATCCATTCATTTCCTTTGGCTACCTATGTTTGTGGTATCCCTGTGCTTCCTGGCATTTTTGACCCCTGGACTGGCTACATTTAACTCCTTATCTCATCACAGAATTATAGAGTCAGAAGAGACCCCAGGGGCCATCAAGTCCAACCCCTTGCTATGCAGGAAAACACATCAAAGCATTCCCAACAGATGGCCATCCACCCTCTGCTTAAAAACCTCCAAAGAAGGAGACTCTACCACACTCTGAGGCATAACCATCCTTTTGGGGGATTTCATATCTGGTATACTGGCTTTGTGTAATGACTTATGGACTACCTGAGACCTTGTTCCTGCACTTCGCTTCATCTTAGATGACCTCTGCATGATCTGGACTGGACTGACCTCCTTGTAGATGATTCTTGTAGGAGAATCTGTCTCTTTGAACACTGAGGGGCTTTCCACACTACGCTGTTACAGTGCTGTTGTTCCACTTTCAAATGCTAGGATTTGCAGTTTAGGGAGGGGCATTGAGAATCATCATCCAAAGAGCTCTTTGGCCTCAGTAAACTACAAACCCCAGAATTCCACAGGAGGTTGAAAGTGGAATGAGACCACTATAACAGTGTACAGTGGAAATGGCCTTAGTGTCCATAGGCAAAGGACAGTACATCACCAACAGGATTTGGGCCTGTTCAAGCATGACAAAAATGTAGGAAGGCTATAATGTTTTAGAAGACACAAATTTCTTCACATATACTGGCTGAGACCCTGCATCATATGTGTGTAGTATACAGGTGAGTAAAGTACAGCCTACAGGCCATACATGAACCTTGGATTCCCAGTTTGTGGCCCCTGAAGTTCTCCTAGCAACCTCCAAACGCCTGCAACCCCTTAAAAATTGTGTCACTTTTCTAGCTATATTTTGTGGTGATTTGGGGGTGATTTTGCAACTGAAAATGGTCCAAATATCCTCAAAAACAGCTGCAAATCTAGTGATTTACTTTCCCCACCACAGACCCTCATCTAAACCAGTCAAACTCTAAAAAAAAAAAAAAAATCAGCCAAAATAGTGACCCAAAAGTGATGTGAAATCAATTCCAGCATGCCCAAATGCAGTGTATAACAATCAGAGGGCTGTGAGAGGAAAAGCTTTGCCCATTCTTGGAATGTGTAATGTGCAATTTCACTCCTCTCTCCCTCTCACCAGCTGCCAAGGCCCATGGAGTGCTGCTACCTTGGGGTTGCCGTAAGTTAGAAATGACTTGAAAACACACACAACAACAGGGCATGGCTACTGAGATGTATCTCCACACTAAATGCATGTCTCCTGATGCAGGATTTTAGCCATGGCCGTCTTCCTCCTGCTTTTATCCTCATAGCAGTCCTGTGATGTAGGCTAGGTTGAGAGATAATGACTGGCCCATGGATATCCAGCACATTTCATGGCTCAGTGGGAGCTAGAACCTGAATTCCCCAAATCACAGTGCAGCATCTAAACATTACACTACCAGTAGATGCTCACTGCATTAATAGTTGCAATATTTTATTATTATTATTATTATTTTGCTGAGCAGTGGGAAATGGAGCAACAGACTATTTGTTGTTCATTGAGTCATGGCTGTTTTTTTTTGTTTTGTTTTTTGCTGACTGAATGATTAAAATGAGGAAAAGCAGACTAAAATTCTTACATGTACCCCCTAAATGAAGACAAATAATCCAGCAATGAATAAACTGGATTTTGTTTGATGGCCATCTTTGTCATGTCTCTCAATTACAGCGTGTTGCTGTTCTACAGTATGCACAGATAATTAGGGAAATAGACAAAATGCATCTGATGGTCTTCTTCTGGTAGTACAACCAATTATTTTTCAGTCCTAACATCTTTCATTGCTTTAAAGAGCGGCACAACTCAGTTCATTAACACTATTTTCCCCCCTTGTGTATAATTCAGGTTTCCAGGGGCTAGAAGAGGATGAACTATGAACCTTGTTTTTATTGTTGTTGTCGTAGTTTTTCATTTATTATTTCATGAAAGAAGTGGTCATTTTGTTCCGTGAGAATCCTCTGAAGCTTGCTGTTTTCCATCGCGAATCAAACAGACAATGAAAGCCTTAGGTAAAGCTTGCCAATTCCATTTGGGTTTTAAATTTCTAGCTTAATGAATAAATTAAAGATTTCTCTGGTTCCATTTTTATTGCCAGCCTCGGATTTTAAGTATTCCACTTTGGTTGGCATTGCATGCACTGACCTTTAAAAAAATGATTTGGCTTGTAGCCATGTGGCTAGTCCACATGTCCAAATCCAGAATTAACAAATACCAGTAATGCATGTCTTGGCAATGCTGGCCTCATTTAAGGTGTTGTTTAAAACTCTAAATGGCTTGAGGCCTCAGCCGTCTTAATGGGTCACCTATCTTGCTATGAACTCCTTCTGTTGCTAAGATCTCAAGGAAGGATCTTCTTGAGAATTCCATTACCTGTGGGGACCATTTGATTGGCACATGAGGGACAGTTTCCTCCTCTGGTGTGCCTAGACTGAAGAATGCTCCCCACTTCCAAGAATTATGATCATTTCCCACTCTTATTGTTTCTACATGAACTTAGGTGCTTACTGCAGAAAGTCTGTAACCTTAAACAAGGAATGGAATTAACAGTTTCAAATCAAAGTGGAAGTTCCTTTTCTCACCTACGTGCTAAAACACAGGATGGAGCCAAGGATCATAATTTAGCCAACATGACCCTCTCACCTCTAGGGAATTGAGATCTCAAGATTTCTGAGTTCAGATTGGAAAAGGGGAATTTCTAGCTTTGAGAGTGAGGACATTGTGGAGGGCTGGTGGATGATGGAAGCTACGCAAAACCACGATAGCACTTTCCTCCTACCACTGAGCTCTGGCCAAAAATCTGTACCAGAGTCAAGTATATCAAAAACCAACAGATAGCAGAATATGTTGGCACAGCTTCAAAAGCATACACAGCAGAGTTTAAACTAGCAGCAATGCTCTGAAGCCACAAAAACTCACCCATGCAATGTTATCTTCCAACTTGGAGGCATTTAATCTTCAGTTACATACATACATATTTACAGGATTCTCCAAACAGAAACTCTGCATTCCTCTGAAACAGCAAATGTAGATATGCTGTCTGGCATAACCTCTGGCCAAGCACGATCAGGCAATTGAGAGGACAGTTGGCTGGAACTCAGCTCCTTATATACAACACTTGCTGATGCAACGTCTAGCCAACTTTGCATTTCCCATGTCTGATGCAACCCTCTGGTCTGGTTACATATCACAATGACTCAGCTAGATACACATGAGATTAACTCATGCACTGTCATCCCCAGGTGCAATCCACAATGTACATCATCTGTATTTTATTGGACCAAAGGTCATGTCCAAGCTTTCCTCACAGACATCATCATCATGATCATCATCATCACATTTCTACCCAACATAAAAGCCCTCCTGTACTTAATAATTGCTAATTTGGCATATCATTTGGGATTTTAAATATCACTCCATTGGCTTAGCCTGTGTCATCTCTTTAAGACTGGGGATGGCGGGGAAAGGTACAATGATGTAATGGTTTCCTTGAGGGAGTTCCTTCACTTCTCACTTCCCTCTGAATGCAGATGGAGGGGTTAATGCACCAAGATATTCTTTCATGCTTTTGGAAATTGCATATCTGAAGGGATGTCCTATAGAAGATGCAGCAAGCTTGCTTTCTGCTGCTCCAGTGACTAGGACATGATCCAAGAGATTCAAATAACAAGAAAAAAAGATTCTACCCTAACATTAGGAAGAAATTCCATCTTTGGAAGGCCCATCTTTGGAGGGCTTTAAACAGAGGTGGATGGCCATCTTTAGTTGTGTATTCCTGCATGGCAAGGGGTTTGACTAAATGGCTCCTGTGGTCCCTTCCAGCACTGGATTTGTTGAGTCATTGGTTTTATACAGGAGTCTCCTTGTTTCTGGCTCCCTGCTGTCAAACATGCCAAAGCCAACTTGAATGAAAGGCATAGATTTATTGAGGTCAATCAGACTCACAGTATTAAAATGCTGAGACTCAAGCTAACCCATCTCTGTCAAATTTTAGAAATGCATTGGTGGCCGGGGGCGGGGGAGACTGCACCAACTTTGCATCCACTTTGCAGAGCTAAAACTGTTTTAGAGATGAAAATCCCATTAAGTTCAATAAGGCAGCTGCTGTCAAAGATGTCAAAATCAAGTGAAGTAGCGGATTTATTGAGGTCAATGGCACCTAATAATGTTAAGTGCTGAGACAAAGAAAGGGAGAGAAGAAGGACAATGAGTGTACCTAGAACAAGCAGGATTGTGAATCCAGTATACCTTGGCATGGTTGCCACCTTACACACATACTTCAGAGAAGTCTATGAAATCCATGTACTTTAAATCTTAAGATCTGGAATGGGGGTTATGTATAGGGACTGGCAAATTGGCACCATAGGAAGATTAGGAGTATAGCTGTTTGTGCATGTCTATTCAGAAGTAAGGCCTGTTGAGTGATTTACACCCCCAGTTCTCCTCCTAGAATCTCCACTCCACCTTGGCAATGTCTTCCTCTCACTACATAATCTGCATGATAAGGAATGGCATGGAGACTGGGAGAACAGGAATTTCCCCCCTGAGGAGTTAGTGGTCCTCTATTTTAACATCTCCTGTCCTCCTTCTCCTACAGGCCAAGGCAGAAGAACTCATCTTCAAAAGCAAAAAGAATGGACATTTTTGAAAGCACAGAAATTCTGGACTGTTCTGACAACTGCTATGTCAGACTACACAGAGAGACCATCAAAATCCATAAACACATGTACAATTTCAACAGGAAAGAAGAAACTCGGAAAGTAAACAAAATTTGGCTACAAGTACTGAAGAACACTAAAATCAAGACTCAAAATATGCCAGTGAACACCACCCAGACTCTGGAGATCCCTCTACAAGAAACAATACAATAGAGGGCTAATGTAAACACACTGCTATATTCCATTTAACACAGGCCAACTTAACATATGCAAATTGCTTCCTCCCACCCGGGGACTATACAAGTATATATACTTCCATGCCACCAGATCCTCTGAAGATGCCATCCACCAAAGCAGCCGAAATGTCAGGAGAAAATACTAATAGAACACAGCCTCAAAGCCTGGAAAACCCACAACAACCTATGGATTCTGGCCATGAAAACCTTTAACTTCACATAGAATACACATTGATTGGAGCATTGGACTATGAGAAGGATGGGATTACCTGCTCAGCCATGGAAATCCATTGTGTGACCTTGGGCTGGTCACGCACACTCAGGCCCCAGGAAAACCCATGATAGGTTCACCCTAGGGCTGCCATAAGTCAGAAACGACTTGAAGACACAACAACACCTTGACGTAGTTGAATTATCTTTATGTAAACTGTGCACTCAAGCAGAGTAAGCAGTGTGACTTATTTACTGGTCTCTCCCACCAAGAATTCAAGCTGTAGAGTAAGCAGTTTGTGCCAAGATGAGAGCAAAAATTCAAAATGTAAGGACAATAATAGAATTACTCAATTCAAACCTGCAAAAGAACAAAGGGCACACCATCATCATCATCACCACCACCACCACCACCACCACCCTCTCTGATATGATGATGATGATGATGATGATGATGATGATGATGATGATGATGATGTTTATTTATGGTTTGCCTTTTGGAAGTCAAGGGAACACAGTTAAATTCAAAGACATATCCATGTTAATCTGAATCAGTCTGCAAATGGATCTTGTAGCACCTTCACTGAGAGAAAGAAGTTGCTATCATAAGCTTTCATAGATTTAAGTCACCATCATCACATGCAATACTTAAAACAAACATACTTAAAAATTCACATAAAATTAAAACTAGTTTAAAACATCAAACATCAAAGAAGACCTGTTTCATCTAAGAAATCAGTTCTCAAAGGCCTGCTGAATAAAAAGGTTTTTACTGGTTTGCAGAAACATAGTAAGGAGGATGCCAGTCTAGCCTCTTAGGAAGGGCGATCTGGAGCTTGGGGCGGCCCCTGAGAAGGTCCTTTCCTGTGTTTTCCCCAAATGTAGCTAAGAGGGTGGTGGAACAAACTACAGGATCTTTCTAGAAGATCTGAAAACATGGGCAGGCTCATATGGGAGAATATGGGAGAATACATTTTCCATCTAAGAGAGTTGTTCAAAGTTTTTAAAACACCAGCTTGGCAACTCTCCATACTGTTACCTTGTCTGGTAGAGTTGTCAAGGCCTTGTCACCACAGCAACTGTTTATCTGTCTTTTGCTCATTCCAGAATCCCGAAGAAACCTCTGCAGTCTCTTTCAACAGAAAATAGTTGTGCTGTATAAGAACCAAATCAATTCTTTCTTCCATTCCATTCCATATGTCCGTAAGCCTTGTTCCAAGTACCCCAGAGCCCAAAACAGGACCTGAGAAGCAGTAAGTCAACACTTACTTAATTCGAGTTGATTTAATGTGTCTTCTCTAGCTGAAGGCTAGCAATTGGATTTAGGCCCATGGGACTGCCCCTTACACTGTGACTGAAGAGAAGGATGTTGAAGGTGCAACTCTGCATTTAATGGCACTGTAAACCAAAATCAGTTCTAAGCCCATGTGGGCTGCAGATGTTGGCTCTGGTTATAGGAAAAAGAAATAGGACAGTTTTTGGAGTGAACTGCTCTAACACACAAAGTAGGACTTTTCCTGGAGCAAAGTAGCACTTAGAGTGAGAACTCAGTTTGCAAATCTGCCATTTCTATATCTATAGAATGGAGTGGTACAGCTGGAGTGCATTACTTTGTATTTGAGGAAAATGGCATGAATTAATGCTATTCTCAATACAGTCCTCCCTCCACACTCACAGGTTTGATTATTCACAAGGCATGTGCTTGCCTCTCCATTTTCCTCCTTTCATCCCATGAATTTCTCACCCCAGGCTTGCAAGTCTTCTGTTTAAAATGGAGGTTTATCCTTTTGAGTGAGCACAGCCCCTCTCAATGATAAAGGTGTGGCCTCTCTGCCATGTGGCTGCACATTCTGCTATGTATTAGCCGCTGATTGGTCAGATGCTCCTTTCTCAAGATAGCCACCAGAAGTAATTAGAACTCCAGAAGTCTCCTTTTCTCTGTCTGAGATGAAAGTACCAGTAAGTCTTTTAGGTTGTCTTTTTCCCCTCCCAATGCCAGGCCAGAGACAAAGGAACGGGAGGGGAAGTTCTGGAGGGAAATGGGAAGAGAGTCATTGCAGGGCAGTTATTTGTGTTTTTCCACTTTTGCAAGGGTTCTGTGCCCCTAACCCTCACAAATGTAGAGGGCCTACTGTATATGTTTTCTCCTTTCCATAACAACTGAGCATAAAACACAGCCTTTTCCTGTATATCAGGCATGGGTCCTGTTTTGGGCTCTGGGGTACTTGGAGCAAGGCTTACAGACAAATGGAATAGAATGGAAGAAATAATTGATTTGGTTCTTATACAGCACAACTATTTTCTGTTGAAAGAGACAGCAGAGGTTTCTTTGGGATTCTGGAATGAGCAAAAGACAAATAAACAGTTGTGTTACCCCACTGGCATACCCTATCCCGGAGACTATAAATTTGTTATCAAATATGCCCATCATGCCAGAGGGGTTGCCCAAATGGGTACGTAAACAAGGAGGTCAAATGACGGAAAATAGGTCAGGCAGGAAAATCCCCAGTCACGTTCCCCTAGGAGACCTCAAGCTAAACACATCCTCATGGACAAAGGGTCTTCAACCAAGGAATAGCCAACTTGAGTGGATTATTGGGTTTTCCCCAGTCTGAGCAACTCCAATGTTAGTAAACCATGCACTGCATCTGCATAAGCCGATCATGCAAACTAACAAGTTGCTATTGTGCAGCATTTCTCCCTTTGTTTTGGCCATTGTTCTTCCAGGGAGAGGGCCTGCCCTTGAAGTGCATTCTGTCCTATAAGTAGTCCTAGTTTTTGAGGGTTGCTTTGGAGAACTCCCCACCAGGCTAGCAGACGGGCACTCTGTTAATTGAGTGATCCCCTCAGCCGCTTCTCTTCACTGAACTCCGTTCTTCTCGCTACTTCCCAGACTGAAGACTTCAGGATAGGTGCAGTATCAATGCCTTTATACCCTCTCCGCTAAATCCTCTATCCATTTTCACCTTTTTCCTTTCTTAATAGGCCTTGTGTGCATGAGTGAGTGAATGCGTTGGTGCGTAAGAACACATTTATTCATAAAATCAATTTTTTTGGTACTATTGTCTGACTTTTCACTTGGTTTGACCTCGTAAAAATTGGGTAAGATATCCTGCTGAGTTACCTTGCCCCTCGTCTGGTTACAGCCAGTGCTCCGCTAATTGTATTTATGAAGCAAATCATGGTGTCCCCCAAGGGGCCCCCAGAAGTCAGAGTAACAGTTGCTGTGGTGACAAGGCCTTGCATCCACATGTGGCCCCTAGAGACATGACTTTAGTGAGGGCAGAACTTTATGCAACATTAAATGCAGCTTTGCAACTTTAAACAGCCACACTGGATCAAATTGTCTCTCTTCCAGAGATGGCTCGTGGCTCTATTATTGAAGGCTACAGAACCTACTTTGTATTTTAATGGCAGCCTTTCTACAGCTGTTTGGGGATCTTATGGGAGGTGTCCAGTGCTGACTATGAGTTGAGCACCTGGATACTGCCCATATAACCTAGAACAGCAGTAGGAGCCCTGATGACAAAACTGAGGGTGGATTTCCCAGTCCACAATAACAGATCCATTAGATATGAAGGAGTGCCATTAAAATTGAGGATGGATTCCTCCTCCACAATAATGGAGATAGAAACCACATGAAACTTCTTTATGCCTCATATTTTACTGACTTCTCACAACCACACCTCAAAATGGGAAAAGCACATGATGTGGCTAGGTATAGCCTATTAAACTCCTTCATGGACCTTTCCAAGCCCTACATGACCTGGGCCAGTGGTAAACAAAGTGTTCAGCTTCTGCTATCTGAATCTTCCCATGCTTTTCTTCTTCAGATATCCTTCTTTGGGTCATTGAGACTTCTGATAGTAAGTGCTGGTGCCTTCCATGTCAGTGGTGGCTTTCTCATTAGTGGAGTGGTGAATCCACTTCAGGTTTTAGCCTTATCTTTAAAGGACCCTGCTGAACTTATTTGGAGGGAAGGTGTCAGCCTCTTGGATAGCTACCTGTAATGGATTCACAGCACTCCAACATGGAAGACACCAGCTACCACTATTTAAATCTGCCAGAACACTGGCCCAAGCTTATGCTGACATTGTGGCCGTGTTCCAGGACTGGAGGTTGTTTCCAGCTGGCATAACTCAAGTCCATCCTCAGCTTGGTCCCCCTCCTCTTTCCCCTCACTATCACTATTTTGTTGTTGTGTGCCTTCGACCCATTTCTAGTCAATAGCAACCCTAAGGTAAGCCTATCATGGGGCTTTCTGGAGTTGAGAGTATGTGAAGCACCCAAGGTAACCCAATAGATTCCATGGCTAAGCAGAGAATCAGACACTTGTCTCTTGGGTTGTAGTCCAACACACAAACCACTACAATACATTGGCTCTCATCACTATGTCCACTTCCACAGGACATTGTTATAATGCTCTTATTCCACTTTCAACATTCTATGGAATCCTGGGGTTTGCAGTTTAGGGAGGGGCTTTTAGAATTCTCAACCAGAGAGCTCTTTGTCCTCAGTAAACTACAAACCCCAGAAGTCCACAGGATGTTGAAAGTGGAATGTTACTCTGCTTGCTGGGGATTCCCAATGCCTGTAAAAATTGTCTCCTGTGGGGAAAATTAGCTAAGAGCACTGCTTTAGAAATGCAAAGAGGGTGGTGTAATTAAGGATCTTTTACCCAATGTTTACAGGGTCAGGCTCAGTCAGAAATCACACACAAAGGTCCAATGAATGACTTTATTGAATAACAATAGTTTGCACTCACTCACACACACACACACACACATACACACATCCCAGGGCTAATAGAAAGAAAGAGTGGACATAAGATAGAGAGATTGTTGAAGGATAATACTGCACCTCCTCCTGAAGTCTTTTGGACCGGGAAGTAGTCAGGTCAGCGAAGAGACGCTGAGGAGGGAGGGGGACTGATCAGTTGGTAAAACCTGGAGGCAGCCTAATCCTTCTCCTTTCCTCAGTCTATCGTGCCTAACTAGCCCAAAAACAGGGGCTATCTGTAGGAAAAATTTACTTTGAAGGCAAATCCTTTCCCAGGGAACACAAACAGAGACAGAATAAGAACAAACACCTCCAGACCTGGCATTTCTCGGAAGATAACGAAGTGTCATCTAAATAACAGGATCTTCCTCCGCTTTGAGGCTGCGGTGTGAGTTTCTGGAGATCGATTTGATAAGATTTTATTGCTTCCAGTGCCCAGTCTTCTGGGAACACTTTGACTCCCTTCAAGTGGAGTCCTTAAAAGGTTAAAGACCTTTTCTCCACCATGGGTTATCACAACATGAGGTCTCCTGTTGCTACGTGACTGGGGATTTTACTGGCCTGATCTGGTTCTTTTCGATCATACAACCGTTTATTGCCTATGTGCGTATTTGAGTGACCTCTCTAGTGGGTTAGATTAACTTTATATCAAAGTTGTAGACCCCGGGACAGGATTTCACAAGGGAACAACAGGAATAATAGCACTATAACAGTGTACTGCGGAAAAGGCCAAAGATTTCATAACATAATTACTGCATAACTCCTCATGTGGAGATTTAAACTAAACAACCCTGACGTAGGATTTCTGATGTAACTATTTTCCATGGTTGCAGAGTATATGGGAGGGCTGTATGTGTGTGTGTGATTTGTGATACAGTGGATTTTAAAAATTAATAAGTTAATTAATTAAACACATGTTGATATTACCCAATAACTGGAACTCTCTGGGTAGTTTTACCCTGACTTAGAGATAAAACCATACAATGTAAGAGCAATAAAATCTAAGCAATAGTTTAAATAAATCCCAATTGAAACAGCCACAGTTCAAAACCATAGTAAAACCAACAGCGGAGTAGAACAACAGAGCAAGGCCATGAAAAGATTAACACATTGCAAAAACCAAGGGGCTACAGAAGCTAGAAGGATTTTTTTTAAAAAAAGGATTTCTTCTCCTTCCGTTAAAATTGTAATAGAAGGGTCAGGCGAGCTTCTTTATTCAAGTTCACTAACCCTCCACCCCTCTCCAGCAACATCCAGTAGTTCTGAGAATTACACGAGCCAGAATTTCTGCATGTTTTTTCTCCAAACACCTTTTCTCCAAATATCAGACTCTTCCCTGCTGCAAATATCCCCAGTGGTATATTAGCATCAGAATAATAACAATGGCTCCTTGTCTCATTAATCCTAACCACTGTACACATCTCTCACTTTCTCCTTTGTTTCCTTCTCATTGTTGTAAGCGATTAAGTGTTGGAGAGGAAAATTGCCCAGAAACCTTGTGCTCTTGGCAAAGTGACTTGGAGTCCCCACCAATTTCTTGTTTTCTCTACTGGGTTTCATTTACAGCAAAGGCCAGAATTCTTTTCCCCTGGCAGGGACTGTCTGTTCAGTGCATAAAGGGGACAGAGGCCCTTTCCGCACCTTACCGGCTTCTGGCGCTGGGGTGCGGGGATTGCGTGAGCAGCCTCCGGTGAGAGGCTCTTGCATCTGGGGTCCTTCGGCTCCACAAGAGCTGCCTGTTCACATGAGAGCCCCACTTCTTCCTTCCGCAGTGCAGCCTGGGAGTTTCCCAAGCTGCGCTGTGGCAGGAAGCATGACCAGTGCAGCTCCAGTAAGTGTGCACTGGGCCAGGGAGCAATCGGCTTCTAGCCGAAAATGAAAAGGTGCGCGATCTGCACCTGCCAGCCCCTGGAGCATCGCACGATTGTTAGTGCATCATGCGGATTGCTCCTCACAATCGCACGACACTCCAGGACCTCTTTCGCATGGAAAATGCTGTGTGAAAAGGGCCACAAACAGGTGAGCAATAGATGGAAGGTAAACAGATGATTAAAGCAACAGGCACAGTGAGTGAAACACTAGGGGTGAAGGAGAATTTTATTTGATTCATTTGTGGCAAGAACCTTTCCAAATTAAAAATAAAAAAAACACTGTAAAATAATTGGAATTTTTAATGAGGGAGAAAGCAGGCCTAGAAATCAGTTCATTCCTATGAAAACCTGATGATATTTATCTTGTATATTTATCTTACTTTTATAGTGTAAGAATTTTTGTGCTGTTACTTTATTTATATCCTACCTTCGTCAGGTTTTTGTATGAATGTACTGTTCTGCTATGAATGACGTCGTAGCACTGTCTGATACAATGACGTCAGTAAATAAAATCACAACACTTGATGGCGTACTATTTCTATACATCTGAGTATATGCCCTATTTATTTCTAAGTAAATGCTGATAGATTTGGCAGTGTTGGGGGGTAGGTGCTGCTTGTTTGGTCAATGCCCCAAACCTTCTATAAAACATTCTTCTAAAAAAATACCCCCCCATGCAAACATATATTGATACCAGATGTCAGGAGGCAGCTGGATACTCAGTACCACAGAAGCATTTTTCAAATACACAAACATACCTTATAGCCTAGCAAATTGGATTCCAGCCAAGGTATGACGAGGCATTCATTTAGCGCTTGTAGTTGAAAAAGGAAGCTGCATGTGGAATGGGGGTTCAAAAGAATAGCCTGATGTAAGAGAGAACATCTCCAAATAAACACTGTTTTCACACCTGTTAAATTCAGCCCAGGGGCCAACCTGATACTGCAAGCTGTGCTTTAAATGGACTTTTCCTCTCCAGGTCTCCTTCTCCACCTTTTTGATGTACTGAATTTCAATGACTCTGCTCCAAAGCAACATTCTAATGGGAGGACTGTGTCAGTCCAATTAAATATGGGTACACGACGGACTGCAGAAATCTCCCTCCCCTGTGGCAATTCAGAATTCCCTCCCCACTCACCCCCACTAACAGGTCAGTCAGCCACAGAAGAAATCAGCATGTATCTGCTGCTGTATTAACAAGACCCCTATGCATTTCAGTCCTCAGTGTCGTATATAGTATAATTCCTGTACGCTATTTGTACACTATTTGTTTGTAATGCTATTCTACTGTAATAATCAATAATCAATTGCTTAAAAATTTAATATATAAAAGTCAAAGTTTGTGTGTTTGTCTGTGTCAGGTGAAGACTTCATATGATTGGCTACAGGCAAAGACCTCATATGATTGGCTGCCTAAGAAGATTCTATGGAATCCTGGTGTTTGCAATTTAGGGAGGGGCCTTTAGAATTCTCAGCCAGAGAGCTCTTGGGCCTCATTCTCTTGAATAGGCTGGTTGCTATGGAGACAAGGCCTAGCAGCAAGGAGGAGGACAATGTATTCCCTCAGGAACCCAACCTATCTATGTTAATAACTCTGAATACAGATTGGATTGGGGAATATGGGGAAAAGTTACAGATATTGGACCAGACATCTGGAATACTAAGTCCAGTTGTGGGCACCAGAATTCAAGAAGGATATTGACAAGTTGGCATATGCCCAGAGGAGGGTGACCAAAATGGCAGAAGGCCTGGAAGCCATGCCCTGTGAGGAGCAGCATAGGGAAATGAGTATGTTTAGCCTGGAGAAGAGAAGGTTAAGAGATGACATGATAGCTGCATTTAAATATTTGAAGGGATGTCATATGGAAAACGGGGCAAGCTTGCTTTCTGCTGCACCAGAGACTAGGACACAAAGCAATGGATTCAAACTATAGGGAAAGAGATTCCACCTAAAAATGAGGAAGAACTTCCTGATGCTAAGAGCAGTTCAATAGTGGAATACACTGCCGCATTGTGTGATGGAATCTCCTTCCTTGGTGGTTTTTAAATAGAGGCTGGACAGCCATCTGTCAGGAATGCTTTGATGGTGTATTTTTTCTTGGCAGGGGGTTGGACTCAACTGCCCTTTTGGTCTCTTCCAGCTTTATGATTCTGTGGAAAGAATGAGAGATTTGAAAAATTCAAATACAAGAGAAAACTCAGAGGCTGGAATCCTTTTGATGTCTTAGTTGTGTGTGATTTTCTTTTCTAAAAATGGTTGGACATTTGTGTCCAGTGTGGAATGGCTCCATTCAGTTCAAAATTGTGCATGTGTTGCCATTGTCCATGGAGAGACTTTGCACACCACTGTGCATTGTGCATGAATTCCCATGCCCATTTGGTTGTGCACTGAGATGCTTTGAGGGTATTCCTGAATGGCAGGGGGTTGGACTGGATGGCCCCTGTGGTCTCTTCCAACTCTACATTTCTATGATTCTATGATTCTATATATCATGCCTTGGTTGAACTAGGCAACGCTGCCCTTCAACAAAAGGATTTTGGAGTATATGTAATGCATAATTCCACATGTGGAGGCTCACACTATGCAATTCTGATGTAGGATCTCACCAGATACTTATTCCTTCTTACTGCAAACATGACGAGTCCAGCATCTGAATGGCTAAGGGCATCTTTACAACTGCATGACTACAGTCTGGACCTAAGCTGTACAGGGCTTTACAAGTCATGACCAGCACTTTGAATTGTGCCTGGAAACGGACAAGTAGCTAGTGAACCTGCTTTAACAAGGGAGTTATGTGCTCCCTGTAACTGGCCCCAGTCAGCATTCTGGCTGCCACGTTTTGAACCTGCTGGAGTTTCTGAACAGTTTTCAAAGGTAGCCCCACGTAGTGCACATTATAGTAGTCCAACCGAGACGTAATCAAGGCATGTGTCACAGTAGCCAGATCTGATGTCTCAAGGAGCAGGCGCAGCTGGCACACAAGTTTTAACTGTGCAAATCTACTCCTGGCCACTGCTAAAACCTGGGCTTCCAGGCTCAGAGCTGAGTCCAGGAGAACACCAAGGCTGTGAGCCTGAGATTTCAGGGGGAGTGTAACCCCATCCAGCCCTGGCAAAGTACCTGTCCCCCGATCTACCTTATGACTGACCAGGAACACCTCTGTCTTGTCTGGATTAAGCTTCAATTTGTTTGCCCTCATCCAGTCCATTACTGACAAGAGATATTGGTTGAGCACCAAGACAGATTCCTTAAAATCAGATGGAAAGGAGAGGTAGAATTGGGTGTCATCAGCATATTGGTGACATCAAACCCCAAACCTCCAGATAGCTTCTTCCAGAAGTTTCATGTAAATGTTAAACAGCATAGTGGTTCCCATTTCTTTTAAATTCCACCACCCAAATGGAAAATAAAGATTCTGCCAATTTTAGTGGAGCACCATTATTGCTCCTTAAACCCTGGAGGGGGGAGGAATTTGATGCTGTTGCACATAAATAAAAATTAAGAACAGTTAAACTGACTGTCCTTTTCCAATTTTACTGCAGCAAAAATAGCCATCTTGTAGCCTACCATCTACTGCAGCAGGACCAAGAAATCCATCACATTTCAAATAGGAAATTTAGCATTCTTCAAGAAGCAAATTAGTTCGGTGGACAATAGAACACTTAAGAGTTCATTAATGGACGTTTATTATGATAAAGCTTTGAATCAAACTGAAAAGAACAATGTTCATGAGATCTCATTAGCAGGATTGCACTGAAACGTATTTTGCATATTTCTCCTCTGAGTACTTAAAAAGATGTGTCTGATTCAAGTAAGTACCCAGATAATGTACTGTATCATAAATGTAGGTATCATTTTATTAAAATATTCTTGCAGTCGTAGGAAGCACCGTGCTACAATGTCTTTCATATGCTTCTTGCCCCTGTCTTTAAAAACATAGGGATCCAATTGACTTTCAATGTGTTTTAGTGGTTTGACTGTTGGACCCGGGCTGTGGCAGAACAGGATTCAAAGCCCGATTGGGCCATGAACGCCTGCTGGGAGACCCCTGGCAAATCACACTCCCTCAGCCGCCCAGAATAGCCCATCCCTGCTGTACTTCTGTTGGAAAACATTTTTATTCTGACAGGCTTTTAATGCAGAAAGTTGTTAAAAGAACTGGGTCGGGGGGTGCTGTATCGTTTTAAACTTGAACCATTTTTAGTAGCTTTTAAATCATTTCAATCGCATTTTTATTCTTTGAACTAGAGATTTGAAGTGTTCCAATATTGTAACTAGTTTAATTCTATTTTAATGTTCACCTTTTTTTTTTTTTTTAATTTTAACTGTATTGATCTTTTAAAAGGTAAGCCACCCTGAGTCCCAATTTTGGGAGGAAGGAGGGATACAGATAACAACAACAACAACAACAACAACAACAACAAAAACAGCAACAGCAACAACAACAATGATAATACATAATAATTATAATTATAACTAACGTATATACACCCAGTGTTGCCTGGAATTTTATTTTCTCATAGGTAATACTTGTTAGAAGGATTTGAAATCCTGTGTCTCTAATTTCCCAAACTGTTTTGTCCAGTACCAGTAACTTTCCCCAATATTCTCCAATCCAATCTGTATTCAGAATTATTAACATAGAGAGATTGGTTTCCTGAGGGAATACACTGCCCTCCTCCTTGCTGCTAGGCTTCATCTCCATAGCAACCGACCAGACCCAAGAGCTCTCTGACTGAGAATTCTAAAGGACCCTCCCTAAACTGCAAACCCCAGGATTCCATAGAATCTTCTCAGGCAGCCTATCATATGAGGTCTTTTCCTGACACACCAATCATATGAGGTCATCACCTGCCTGACACAGACAAAGAAACCAGTTTTGACTTTTAAATATTAGTAGATAATGTAATAATTATGATTATAATAACCTCAGAGGAAGGCAATGGCACATCCACTCTGAACAAACCTTGCCAAGAAGACTCCATGGTAGGTTTGCCTTAAAGTCACCACATGTAAATGCAGCATAAGAACAACAACAGCGTTTATCCTTGTAACAGAATTGTGTCTTGATCATCTACACTATCTTTCATTCTGCTTCAAATTCAGGAACAATGCTTCCCAAATTCTCCAAATGCAAGAGATCCTGGAAATCCAAATGGCCTAAGCCCTAATCAGCTGTGCAATACGAGAGTTTAATTGACACAGGAGGAAAGGTGCATGTGATCTGCACCCCCTTTCGTTTGAAAAGCAATGGCTGTGAAGAGGAGAGCCTCTTCAGTCTATGGAGGCTCTCCACACAATCTGGAACCCTGATTGCCCAGCATTTTGGCTTGCAAATATTGATGCAATCAAATGTACAGTCAAGGCGGCAGTTCTTGCACTTATTTTTAAGGTATGTATGTGCTTTGGGGGTGGTCTAAATACCCTAAAGGCACTAGATCCTAGCCATTTCCCCACTAGCCTGTTATAGCATGATGATTCCACTTTGAACATCCTCTGGAATCCTGGGGTTTGCAGGGGCCGGCCCCTCCCGAAACTGCAAACCCCAGGATTCCAGAGGATGTTGAAAGTGGAATCATTGCGCTATAACAGGCTAGTGTGGAAATGGCCCTTGTCTGAGCTTGGAAGCTAGTCAGAGCCAGTCCTGATTAGTACTTGGATGGGATCCCAGATACTGTATTTCAGAGGAAGGAACTGGCAAAATCACCCCTGGGTATTCCTTGCCTAAGGAAACCTGATGAAATTCAAGGGGTTGCCATAAACTGACAGGCGTCTTGAATACATACTTACACACACATGTCTTTTTGGAAACAGGAGCACTATTCAGTAGCATAGTTCCTATCATCACATGAAGGACTGCCATGGCTGGTAGCTTCAGTGGCAGTGGAGTGGTGAATTCACTCACTGGAATCCAAGAATCCTAGGGTTTCCAGGAACCCTGAGAGCCATCTAGTCCAACTCCCCTGCAGTACAAATTTAGTTGCACATGCAACTACATGCCAATGAAAACTGTAGTTCTGTCCAAATTTTAAATCCCAAAATAAATTCAGCACCATGGATAGACCCTGAAAGGTCTGGACTAAACTCCAGAGTGGGTTCACTGCCACACTGACATGGAAGCCACCAGCTGTCACCATGAAAGAAGACAGCAAGGATGGTCTTTTGGCTCTGTCTCTTCCTTTATATGTCCCCTCCTACAGCCTTCCATTTACTGGGGATTGAATGTAGCACAGAGCCTTTTTACTAGAATAATCTCCCTACATGATTCTAAATGCTGGAAAATCATGATTCTGTAAGGCAGAAGAAAGAGCCTATTCCAGTGAGGAAAAGAAAATGTCCCTCACACTTGCAAAGTCTAATGTAGTATTTAAAGATTACAACAGTTTAAAACTATGTGCACAGATTCCTCAAATACCTTAGTCCCTGAAGGCTTCAATAAAAATACATGTTTAGCTTGGAGCTATAAAGAAATAAACATTGCCTCCTGTCAGACCTTCAAAGGGAGGGCATTCCACAATCAGGATGCTGCAGCCAAGAAGGATCTCACCCATGTCCTCCCCCTATTGATGGGACACAGAAGAGGGTCCCTCTGGGAGGCCCCATGTCTTGGGCAAGGATATGTATAGAAATGTTTCGAAATACATGCTATTTATAAGTTGTCCACCGCCTCGATCCATATGGAGATGCGGGATACAAATAAATAAAATAAAATAAAATAAAATATTTAAGGGGAGGTGCTCCTTCAGGTATCAAGATCCCAAGCTGCTTGGGGTCTTAAAATGTCATCAGATGCACTTGAATTCAGAGCAGAAGCCAACTGGCAGCTGATGCACATAAGGCTATATAAAATTTGTAAGTGAGGTGAGACCAGTGCATGAGAGGATGCAGGAATGAAATGGCAGGAACAACACATGGGAGGCTGCAAAAATGGGAATGCAGAACAAGTGGATTGGCCCAATTCTCTCCTGTCATTGTAACTGGGATGAGGGAGAGAAAATGTATAAACTAAAAACTGCAGCAATGGATATATCTTTCACTTTCATAACTCATTTTTAGAAAGTTGGTCTCAGTGACTGGTAAGAGGCCTCTCCCTGTTCCATCCAACTGCAACTACTGTGGACTCTGAGGGAAGAAAGAGCAGCCGGGCACAGCTCTATTGAGCCTCGATCCCAGGAGCTGGTGAGAGGCCCTCCCTTCATTCCAATTGCCTGTGCTGGGACCTTTGAGGGAGAAAAGAGCAGCCAGCATCTTCTGGAATTCATCCTCTCTCCCATTGCCATCCTCTTTTTCTTGTGTTTCTTGTCTTTTTAGATTGTACATCCGAGGGCAGGGAACTGTCAAATTAACAAGGATAAGTGTTACTTCGAGGGAGAAACCCTATCCCGGAGTCTACAATTTTAATATTAAAACATAGCTCCGTATGCTAGAGAGGTCCCCCGAAAGGGCACATAGGCAGGCATGGACGAAAGATCGAAAACCAGGTCAGGCCAGTAAAATCCCCATCACATAGTCCCAGGAAACCTCAAGATGTGTAAAGACACAATAAACAAAGGGTCCTCAGTCCCGCGATGCTGACTTGAGAGGATTAGTGTGTGTGCCTCAGGTTAAGCAAATATCCCATCAGGCGGGGACCAGAAATCACCCCACAACACGTCCGAAAATCCGGAGACTTTGGCAATACCTAATAATCCCATCACGCCGAGGAAATTACCAATGTGAGGCTTCGTGCCCACTGCAACACTCATTGTTCTCCCCAGGAAAGGATTTGTCCTCCTGGTACTTTTCCCTCAATAAATAGTCCCGGTTTTTGAGCATTTCTTCGGATCACTCCCGGTCACCCCAGCCGACCGTCACTCCGTTTGTTGAGCAATCCCTTCAGCCTTCTCCGGGCTGAGCCCCACTACTTTACTGACTTCTTGGACCCAGGACTTCAGGAGAAGGTGCAGTATTACCGCAACAACACCCCTTCAATACTCCCTCTGTCCAATTTCCTTTCTTTTACTTCCTAATAGCTCTTGGGGGCGTGTGTGCGAGAGTGTGATGGTGTGTGAGACTACATTCAATAAAATCACTTATTGGGCATTTTTGTTTGGTTTTTGGCTTGGCCTGACCCAGTAAAAAACTGGGTAAAAGACCCTGCTAGGTTACCCTGCCTCTTGCAGTGCTATTGCTTGTGCTCTGGCTAGTTTCCATTCCCCATCTTGTGAACACAGTGAGGTGTCCCCCAAGGGACCCCCAAAATTAGGGTAACATAAACTTCTCATGTAAAGCTCCATGTACACTGATGGTGCTACAACTACACAATAACAAGAACACAACAGTGTTATTTCCTATTTGGAAATGTTAAAAGCAAAGCAAACAAAAACAGAGCTGTGCAACAGAGAAGGTCTCTCTCCTTGGTAAATATCAAGACGAATATCAGATTATGATACATGTAGGAAAATCTGCCGCTATCCTTCAGAACTGGGTACAAGCTAAGAGTCAGACATGAAATGTCAGTGCAGTATAGTAGTTAGAGAGAAATGGTCTCAATGTGCAAATGTGCAAAGAAATAAGCAAATCTGAGAACACCAAGGGAACAGGTTAGGCTGAAAGCTTTACTATACTTGCCAAATATTTTTTTTAATTTCAACTTCTGCATGGTCCCTTCCAATCTAACCACTTCTCCATTATATTCCCCTGAAACATTTATTATTAGAACACAAGGTGTGTAAAGAGGAAATTGAATTGGCTAATGAAACCACTGTATATTTCTGAGCTGGGGTAGCTGTGCTATTAGTAAAAACACAGCCCACAAGATTCCCACCTCCCCCCCAAAAAAGCAATAGTGCCCCAAATGTATTTCAGTGCCAAGCCTTACTTTTTTAAACTTGATTTTAAGTTGATTTGAGATTCAGTGTGTGAAAGGCAGTCCATCAAAATAAATTGAACTGAACAGATAAACAGTTCTTTGGAAGGGAAGGTAAAATGATTTGGCACTTTGCTCTTTAGATGAGTCATACATCCACTGGGGCACATCAAATCTCCCATACACCTGTTCAGGCAGGCTTTTCAATGCAACTTGCATTGTTGCTAGCCATAATACAGCTTAATGTGAGCTATAGGAAACCAAGATTTCAAAAGAAGAAGAAAAAAGAGCCGATTGAAGCAGAGTCCAGGCAAAATGGAGGTAAAGACAGATTGTTGGGTCTTGTGATAAATAATCAAGATGCTGAACATGTATGAGATTCAGAGTGGTTACTAGCAGTCTGAGGAAAACAGCAAATTGTCTCCTAGCACTTGAATAGTACAGAATAAACTTTATTCCCTCAAACCTTGTGTCATTTGTGATACACTAACATGACATAGTTTGCATGTATTATTAATTCATACCTGGTGCAACAATGCTGCATGCATTACTAGTGCATTGGTTAGTTTTGAAGGTGCCACAAGAAATTTTGTGATCTTTTTGCAAGGGCCGAATGCTGGATACTTGCGGTGGGTGGTGTCTGGAATACCGCATTTGCCAGTGTATCAGACGCACTCATGTATAAGATGCATAAGCAGAGGCTGGATGGCCATCTGTCGGGATTGATTTGAGGGTGTTCCTGCATGGCAGGGGGTTGGACTGGATGACCTGTGTGGTCTCTTCCAACTCTGAATTTCTATGATTCTATGATTCTATGCACCCCATTTATGCATTGGTATAATACTATTTGCTGATGTATAAGACACACCGGCTTATAAGATGTGTCCCATTTTCAAATAGTACTTTTCAAGAAAAAAAAGTGAGTTTTATACGCCAGCAAATACAGTGAATGGCAAAGACTATCTTAAGTAAAAGCAGTGGGGGGGGGACTGTAGAATTACACACCAGATTCGGAGATAAGGTCAGAGTGTTTTGGTTACCTTCATGAATAAGAGACAAATTTGATGATACTAATTTGTGTCATTTGAAGAAGAGCTCCCTCAAGTGGTGAAAAACATCTGTTTGTCATAGTAGATAATTTCTCTCACCTACCTATCTGGCCTTCAGCTGCTTTATTTGGTGACTGGTCACTGAAAGACAAGCACAGGCTTAATTTGCAATTCTGAATTCTTAGGAAGGCATCTCTGATGAAATCCCACTATGGGAGGAAAAGCAGGTTAATCTTGGGAACTATGTTTTTTTTCAACCTCTAGGCCATTTCCACACTAGCCTGTTATAGCGCGATGATTCCACTTTCAACATCCTCTGGAATCCTGGGGTTTGCAGTTTTGGGAGGGGCCGGCCGACCCCTGGATTCCAGAGGATGTTGAAAGTGGAATCATCGCGCTATAACAGGCTAGTGTGGAAATGGCCCTAGTTTAACCCCAAGAGAAAAGATGGGAAAAAAAGAAGAAATGAACTGAAAATATCCAGAGAGTACCAGTGTAAAGAAACAACAGATTAGGCAAGAGAAAGATCAGCTAATGCTATTTAACTATCTCTAGTGCTATTAACTTCTGTAGGTACACAGTCCTTTGTACTTGTGTGGTTGCCTTCCTTCAGCTTGAGGAGAACATTTGGATCGCCAGATGTTTTTGGATTTCATCTCCCAGTAGCCCCAGCCATTATGGCCAATGGTAATACATTATAAAACTCAAAAGTCCAAAACATTTTGAAGGCCTAAGGTTTCCCAAGTCCTGATGCAGGGGATGCTTCTGGTTTCTGTTCTGAGACATCTCCTATTAAATCAGAGGTGACAGTTTGGCCAGGAGGATAAAAATCCAGAAAGCATTCTGAGGCCAAAAGCAAAGAAAACAAATGAAAAGGGGAAACATATTTTTGAGACATTATCTGTCTTCACCCTGCATCAGGTTATAATAATTTGTTTCCCGAAGCAGAGCAGCTGAAATCTGTGATAAAATGAAAGTGTGGTGCAACGTGTCGTCATGATTGGACAACCCTCTTAATGCTCGCAGCCTTTCTGCCTCACTAGTTTTCATTGATCTGCCAGTGAAATCCAGTATTTCTTACCTTTCCCAACAGTTTATTAGGATGAGCAGTTAACCAGACTGTTTGAGTTTTACTTCCTTTTTGTGTATTTTCAATATTGTTTTTCTCCCCTACTCCTCTGAAACATGCACATACACTAGCTGAAGAATTCTTTTCTTTTTTTAAGGGGGAGGGGGTGTCATTTAATTTTTCTGAATGGCTGACTGAGCAAAATGTCCTCACCAAATTACGAAAGTATTGTTAAGAATCCATAAACACATGGACAATTTCAACAGGAAAGAAGAAACTTGGAAAGTAAACAAGATTTGGCTACCAGTACTGAAGAACACTAAAATCAAGATTCAAAAATATGCCAATGAACACCACCCAGATGCTGGAGGTCCCTCTACAAGAAACAATACAATAGATGGCTAATGTACTTAATGCACTGTTATGCATATCCCCTGACTAACAATACAACCCTGGGGGATATCCCATTTAACAGTAGGCCATTGCACAGGCCAATTGTAACATATGCAAATTGCTTCCTCCTATGTGGGGACTACACAAGTATATATACTCTGTCTCACTTCCATGCCACCAGATCCTCTGAAGATGCCAGCCACAGATGCAGGTGAAACGTCAGGAGCAAATGCTAATAGAACACTGCCTCAAAGCCCAGAAAACCCACAACAACCTATGGATTCTGGCCGTGAAAGCCTTCGACTTTACATAATGTTAGGAAACCTATGGGGTTTACTAGTCATAATTACTAGCAATGGAGAGACAGGATTTAAGTTGCATTAAAAGCCCAAAATGTTTAAGAATGTCAAACTAGGGGGAGAAGAATTTGCTGCTACTTGGGAGAGAAAGGGTTCCATAGCACAGGATATAATCTATCATTCTTTAGTGGATAATCAATTAACCCAGAGCTTTTCAAACTTTTCATGTTGGTGACACACTTTTTAGACATGCTTTATTTTGCGATGCAGTAATTCAGTAAGTAATTCAGTAAGTGGAGGCAGTCCCTCCACTGAAGCCTGGCCCGCTGCCACCACCCTCATTGGGTTCTTCCTCAGCCTGGAGTGGTGGTGATGGCGGCAGGAGAGGCAGCCCCTCCACCTTTTACGTTCACGTGACACACACACTGCACATGACACACTAACATGTCGCAACACACAGTTTGGAAGACTCTGAATTAACTTTTTGGATGGAGTGCAAAACAAAGAATTATAGCATAGTGTTCAAAACTCATCTGTCTCTGCACGTTCTAAATGCCAGACAATTTGGATTAGAGAGCTGGTAAAACCAATAGTTGATTCCAAGAGGAATTATGAGGCCTGTCACAATCTTTGATAAACTGAGATTAAAGAGATTTAATCTTAGCAATTAACAGAAAGTGGTATTTCTTACTAGAACCTTGGGGAAATAGGTTGACTCTTTTTTGTCTATGCTAGATGGGATAAATTCTTTGAAATGTTATCATACTCTGTCATAGCTGGGTCAGTGGGAAGGACAGGTGAAAAGCTCCACCCAAGAGCCAGTCAGAATTCTGATGCTATAACTGGGACAAAAAAAGGTAATTTTGCTAGACAGTGTACTCTCCCAGAAAGGACATCAGCCAAAGGCAGCCCTCCAAGTACTCAGTCTATGAGAGAAAATCAGCATAGCTCAGCCAGTATTAACAGATCTCACAAAGTACAAACATAAGGAAGGCATTCTTTTTTTTAAAAAAAAAGGAAAGAGCAATTGATGGATATTAGGGATGGGCCAACTGAATCTTCAAATCCTCCAATCCTCAGCAAGGATTTTAGATTCACAAATCCGAATCCCTGTGCAAAAATAGGCAAACTGAATCTTTCAAATCTATCAACCAAAAAATAGTGGGGGGTTTTTTAAAAAAAGTTTTGTTTCAAAAAAATTTTTCAAAAGTTTAATTTTTTTTTACAGTTGCTTTTTAAACTCTTTTTTAAAAAAGGATTCAAAAGATTAGAGATTTCTGAGATTTGTGGATTCCAAGAACTTTCCAGGGATTCAGATCTGTAAAATCCTGGATTCGTCCCACCCCTAATGAATATAGCCAGAAATGATCTTCTTGGGTTATAGATTCTGGCTGTACTAGTCATGGTATATTCCCTAATATTTTACTTGGTTCTGTTGAAGGAATGCTGAAAGAAAAAAAATCAAGTTGTTAGTAGACGTTTTATAAGACCCAGTGTGGTGATGTGGGCTGAGTGCTGGCCTAAAAAAGCTGGCAGACCAGGGTCTGAATCTTGTTTGGCCAAGGAAACCCACTCCGTGTCCTTGAGCAAGTCACACCTCTCAGCCTCCTAAGAGGAAGGCAATAATGAAGAAATTCTGCCAAGAAAATCCTGTGATAAGGTCACCTTAGGCTCACCAAAAGAGAGAAACAACTTGAAGACACATAACAATAACAACAATGGCAATGACAACAACAATAACAACATAGACATGGACATTTTATGTAGATTCAAAGATCTGGGTGTGGTACCCCAAATTGCCAACTATATGATAGAACTTCGCTTGATTTCCTAGTACAATGAGAGACTGAATTAGATTTCTCACAAGAAGAATGACTTCACTGGTGTCCATGGAAGATGAAAAAATATTAAATCTCTCCCAGAAGTGCAAATCATGCCCACATTTGGGACACCAAAAGTAGTTGCATAGCCTGATCCAATTGCTGAATGAATGAATGAGGTGTATATTGTGGAAAGAGAACCCAAGATAGGGAGCAGCGCATGAAGAGAAAGGGATGTAGATAAGGATGAGCTGAGGACTGGGCTGGAAGATACTGCAGAGAAAGACTAGGTCTCTGAACAGATTTCTATATGCTTAAGGCTACCCAGCAAAGGTGTAGCAACTCCATGTTTGTCCCGCCTCACAAATGCAGTATTACCCAGTAAAGTGTCACACTGACAAGATGCCTACAGGTGAGGCAATTCAGCTGCAAAAAGGTGCACAAGAAGAAATAGATATGCTGATAAGAATGGAATACAGTCATTTACAGAACTCCCACCAGGAAAGAAGGTCATAGGATACAGATGAGTGTTTAAAGTGAAATGAGATACAGAAGGGAAAGTGGAGTGCTACAAGGTAAGATTAGCTACTCAAGGCTTCTCACAGAAGTTTGGAATAGATTTTGATGAAGCATTTGTGCCTGTTTTTTTTTGTTTGTTTTGTTTTTTGTTTTTGTTTTTATTATTATTTATTTGTCTCCCGCCTCTCCATATGGATCGAGGTGGCGAACAACTTACAAATAGCATGTATTTCGAAACATTTTTATACATGCCCCCAACAAGCTGGGTACTCATTTTACCGACCTGCGAAAGGATGGAAGGCTGAGTCAACCTTGGAGCCGGACAGGATCGAACTCACAGCCTTATGGCTTGCAGTACTGGCATTTAACCACTGTTGTCAAAGACGCCATGATAGGACTGCTTCATACCATGACTATCTCCAAATAGATGGATGTTAGCCATCTTGATGTGTAAGTTTTGCATGAAGAAATAACAGAGAAGCTGTACATTCAAGAATCTCCAGACTTTGTTAACCAGAAATAACCATATCTTGTTTGCCAGCTTCAGGAGGGCTTGTATGGACTTAGACTGCTAGGAGCTGGAGTAAAAAAAAATAACCAAGTTGCTGAAGCACCAAGGCTTTAAGCAGACCAATACTTACGCATCAGAAGTAAAGACAGTCAGTCAACATTTATTCTGCTGATGACTTGATTATAGCCATTCAGGAAGACCAAGATTACACAGAAATTGCATATCACCTGAATAAGGAATCTGAATTGAAAGAATGGAAAGAGTTTAGGGCATTCTATGTAAAACTGAAATACAGATTGAAAGGGAAGGAGACGGCTATTTTCATCTAAGTCAAAAGCAAAAGATGGCTGAACTTTTAGAAACTCTAGAACACCAAGATGCCTGCTCAGGATCAATGCCATGGTAACAGACCTTCTTAACAATGAAGAAAGTGGATGTATGCTAAATAAACAATTTCATAGAACTGCAACAGGGAAAACATCATTGTTACCCCACTGGAAAACCCTGTCCCAGGGTCTACAATTTTGATATTAAAATATGATTCCATGTGCCTGAGAGGTCACCCAGAGCAGCAGAGACATAAGGTATATGCCAGCAGAAATACCAAGGGGAAGACAGAAAAATAATGAACCCAAATGACAGCTAGTTTTCCAAAGGCCACCAAAAAACTCTCTTGTAAATGCAGCACCAAGCTTTTGATTGTTCAGCTTCAATCTTGAATAGGTCAATCTATAATGATCCATTAAGGAGACCTGTGCAGAAGAGTGAGCAAGGTTTAGAAGTGAATGAGCATTAATTACCTTACAGTCCCAGAAATGGAGCTATTTCCCAGCAGGAGGTCACCAAAACCACCTTTTCCATTTCCATTTCTTTCCCTCATAGCATCAGATTTTCTTTCATTGAGCAAGGAAATATGAACAGTCCCATTTTGTGGGAGATGCCTGACCTGCCACAGGGGAATTAAAAATCGTGTGGGCTGGCCAACTCCTTCTGCTATTCTTTTTCAAGACTCAGAAAAGCTGAGAAAGCTCTTGTTTGTTTGTATTTTGGACTTTGTTGTGGCTCTGTACTATCAAGTCAGCTCTGACCTGTGGCAATCTTACAAATGAGAGCCCTGAAAATGATCCTGTTATTAAGAGCCTGGTTCAGATCATGCAAACACAGGGCCATGGCTTCCTTAATTGAGTCAATCCATCTGAGACATGTTCTTCTTTCCCTCTGTCAATGTCTTCAACTTTACCAAACGTTATCATATTTTCCGGTGAGTCACATCATCTCATGATATGCCCAAAGTATTGTCACTTCTATTTAGTCATTTTGGCTTGTACTGTGAGATTAGGCTTGATTTGCTTTTGGATCCATTTGTTCATCTTTCTGTCAGGCAATGTTGTGTGTAGAACTCTATCACATATTTCAAATGAGTCAATTGGACTACAATAGTCGGAATCTCCCTAACAAGTCTGTTGCACAAAGTTGCTCAAGAAGGTTGGTGATATTGGAATGATTCAGTTCAGGAGAGCAGAGATGGAGCCACTTGAAAGAGGCACAGATGTGGATTCCCCCAACCTCATCCCCAACAAGCACCAGATCATCAAATAAGGCCTTGCTCCAGAGTTCCACACTACAATGTTACCAGGCTGTACACCCCCATGCTTTGATATGATATAATTTGCAAAATATATTAATTGGCAGATATGTTTAACTGGCATAAAATATAAATTATACACACTCATGGCTGGAAGGCCATGTGGAGAAGGGACACTGGCTGGGTGTAAATCAGAAGTGACCTTAGTATGGCCAGGTCATAATTTCACTGAGGATTATCTGGGAAAGCCTGCCTTAATGGTTCTAAGATAATCCTCTCCACTGCCCACAGAAAACAATAGTCAAGCCAGATGCAGCAGACAGGTATCACTGCTGTGCACATTTCCTACCAAAGCCTTCCCCAGTCGTCTCACCCAACCAAGATATTGAAACAATCAGTCCATTCCAGACTCCTTTTGTTTACTCTACCAGAAAGCAATCAACTCACACCCCTTCAGGGAGGGAAATAAGAGTATAAAAATCCCCAATTTTTCAGCAACTAGCTTGCAGTTCACTAGTTGCTGAATGTCTCTCTGCCAGCTGAGAATGTTTGGATCATGCCCAAGAATTCAATGAACACCTGGAAACTCTCCCTGTCACAGCCCAGCTAATCACAAATCATTTCCCTCAGTATGTCCACTGGCAAAGCAGTAGCTGCTTGTGGCTTCTATGTCAGTATAGCTCCAGCTTCTGATCTCAACTTCAAAGGAGCTATCTGTGGTGCTGAACCTGTTGTGGTCATTGTGTTCAGCACCATGGATACTTCCTTTAACATTAAGAATAAAGCCTGGAGTGGATTCACCATCGCTTCAATGTGGCAGCCACCACTACTGACAACTAAATCCTGTGATAGATGACAATACTGTGATTGAGGAGCAACTGATTATGCAGGGGGCTGAGCCAGTGGCTAAGCAAGTCAATCTGCAAACATCTCCTGCACTGGAAGGTCAAACAGAGACTGAGTTGCCCCAGCCAGCTCATGACAGACAGGGAACCAGCGGTGATGCAGAGGAGTTGCAGCCATCTGTGCCCATCAGCCCTCAATCATGCAGAAGGCTGAAACAGGCTGCTGAGAGGGACGCTGCTTGGACTAGGCTGAGGAAACAATAATGAGCAGCAACTGCTCACAGGGGCTATTTAAGTCTGCCGGCATGGCTGCTCCTTGTTTGCAGCAAATTATTAGCAAACCCTCACAACCTTTGTGTCTCCTGCTCCCTGAAGTCCTCCAGACGGATCTCTGCCTCCTGAAGCTTTGGACTGGACCTTGACCTGGCTCGGCTTGTGTTTTCTTGGTGTTTGGTATATTCGGACTCCCCAAGTGTTCCTGGCTTCTCTCCTCCCTTGCTGGCTGCGGCCCAGCAGGGAGAGATTCCTGACAAATCCAGAGACAAATAGACAGAAAACAATTTGCAGGCATGCAGAGAAACTACAAGCATTTCATTTATTAAAATATTTCCCTGTGCCATTCTGCAACAAGGCTGTGAATAACCAATCAGGGAGGTGAAATGGTTTAGCCAATGCTTTATTGCCACCCTCTAACTCTCTCACACTACATAACTATAGTACTATGATTCTACTTTTACTGTCATGGTTCCCTTCTGTGGAATCTTGGGATCTTCAGTTTAGGAATGTTGATCTGCCAGATAGCTCCGCTACCTGATCATACCTCGGGGTAATAGAGGATGTAGTCACAGCAGTTGAAGTGGAATCATAACTTTATAATTGTGTAGTGTGAAAAGATCCACAAATTAAAAGGGTGGAGAACATGCTGAATGTCTGTTCTTCGCTTAAAGAAAATGATTTCTTGGATATGCTGCCAACCTTTGAAGTCTACGTTGCTTAACAGACAAAGGATAATCCAGTTATTGGTCTAACAACCTCTGAAACTGTACCGAGAAATTCTAGGAAACGGATTCTAGGAAATTTTTTCTTCTATCCTCGAGAGGTAATGAATAATGTGATTTAGCCAAGGCACTAAATTCAGTTGCTTCAAAGTGAATTAATGTTTATTAATCCAGAATATACATTTTGACCAGGATCCTATACCACACTTGCATAGCATAAATCTACAGCAATGTAAGTACACAATGGTTGTGCTACACCACCCTTCTGCTGAGTACTGACATTGTGCAACTAGCTGTGTATCTCCCAGTTTGCTGTTTGTTGCAGTGTGGAATGCACAGTGACTGTTTCTGAAGCCCCATGAAGCAAGTGGTGCACTGCAGGCTCTGACAAGTAGTCATGCCTCATCCAAGAAAGTGCAGCTGCATAGTTAGAACCTCATCTAGTCACAAATAGCGCTGACCCTTTGGATCTGCTCTGTTGAATCGTGAGTTAACATGTAGGTAAGTTCAGTTCATTCAACTGAATTTAGTTGGAGCTAACTGCAGGACGTAGGCACATGTATAATGGTTACACTTGAGGAACTCCATTTATGCAACCATGCATTGAAAACAGTTGCATGGTTATATAACCAGATGTTGCATAAATTGAACCAGGTATCCAGCTATGTATCATATGGGCAAAAAAGTACAACCACATGTAAAAGGGTATTTAAACATGCATATAGCACCAACAGGATTATATAGTACCATGCGTAGTCACTCTCTGCTTTTCTGTGTATTTCCTTGCTTAAAGGTAGGAAATCTGGCAGTATGGTGTAGAAACAGACAAAGAAATGGATTTCTCTGAAGATTATTCAGAGAATAATTGATTCTGGAAGTGGAATTGCCTGGCCTGCATTGTGAATTCCTGGGACCAGATTCCATTAAGTCTAGACAGGAATGAATAAAAGAAACTAGGCAATATGGAACAGCGTTTCCTCAGAGCAATCAAACCAGAAAAAAAGGGTAATTTCTGCAAGGAGCTGTAGCAGGGGGAAGCTTCAAGTGTTGCTAATCCTGAGGAAACAGGCAAAAATGCACTCGTATACAATAAAATGGAGAGTTACAAGTAGGGATGGAATTCACCACACCTCCTGTGCTGCATAGCATTACAGGCAGGGCGGCATCTTTGCTGGCCTCAAATGGAAAAGAAGCCAGGGTAATAGCATCATAGTATAGATCACCACCAACAGAGAGCAAAGGGGCAGAGTTGGAAGGTTTTATAAACTCCTGCCGCCCCTTCCTCTCTGTCTTTGACTCAATGTCATCCTGGAGCAAGCGAGCAAGCCAGTCAGCTGAGCAAACAAGCAGGCAGAGGACAGTGGCAGCAAATGGCTGAAGAGGATCAGATTGTCAAAGATTGGTGAACATAGAGGAGAAAGGGAAATGTTGTCAATAGACTGTGGAACAGTTTGGAGATGATTATGGGTTGGGGGTGGGCTGGGTTGCACCATGGTGAGGATCCAGGCTTCACCACCATACAATTGGGTGTCCCACAGTCTCACAGTCTAGGAGCTGGGTGTGTGTGTGTAGATTTTCAGCTTTTAGGCAGTGGTATATCTTGGTGGTTAGAATGGTCCAGGCATTGGGTGGGGTGATTTCACTGTCTTGGGCTTGGATTAAGCAGGTGGACTCCCATCAAGCCAATAGGCCTTAAGTAGATTGCAGCTTGTCTTTCATGAGGACTTCAGGCTTTTGCCGGACCTACTGGCTCAGATGATCACCACGAGTCCCTCTTCACTAGGCCTGTAGGCTTACCTTGGACCTGTAAGCCTTTAAGAGGCCACAACATGGCCAGCAGACCATGAGTAGGCCTCTGCCAACCCTGTAGACCCTTGTTGGGCCACCATGTGGCCAGGACACCATGAGTAGGCCTTAGACCTTAGTCAGGCCATAGGCTCCCTGTTGGTGGCTAAACTGGGGCCTGCCCCAGTTAGGCCTTCCAGCCTTCTTTGGATTTTGCAAGCCTGTACACCTTTGGCCAAAGTATTTAGGCCTCTGCCAGACCTGTAGGCTCCTCATTGTCAGTCATCCAGATCCCAATCAGGCCTGTCAACTTTCTGGAACTGCATTGGGCCTTACCTCTGCCAAGCCTTATTGGAATTCAGAGCCCCCATGCATCCTGGTTAGGTCCCACAGGCCCCAACTGAGCCGTGGTTTAGGTCCCAGTCAAACTACTAAGCCACAGTTGGCTCTGTTGGGTTTTTATATTCAAATAGTCTGGCTTAGGTCAGTTGGATTCTGCCAGGACTCAGTGAGCTGGTTAAAATCAGCAAACAGATAATCCCTGTATTACTGGAGTTTTTGGCATAGGTCTGGTTATGGGGCCCAAAAAAAGTAGTGGTGTATCAAAAGGGAAGGAGCCAGCAAAGAGGCAAGCTAATCTGGTACCCATTCGGTGAGGAAGTGCTTTTTAAAGTTGTGTGATCAGGAGGGTGGGAAAGGAGACTTCCCTTGGGACTGGTCTGAAGCCATGCAAATTGTCGGAGGCGTTTTTGGATTGGCCTTCCAGTTGTGGGGTGAACAGTGAGCAACCCAGATTTTGGGTCCTTCTCAGGACTCATGTGTTTCATCCAGGGGAAGCTGGAGAGGAGATCTGGGTGAGACCACCTGCCTCAGTTGCTCCAGCCCTGGTGTGCTCCCCACTTTTGCATCTGTCAGGAGTTAAAGTTTAAATAGATTTATAATTAAAATAAAGTGGTCCTTTTCCAACCCAATCTCTGTTGTCTGCTTTCTTTATTTCCATGCTTGGTCAGCATAGAAATGTCACTGCACTCAACAATGAAAGTGGCGATTCTTTTTGTACCTTTTAAGACTTCTTATGAGAAAATGTGCATCTTACCTCAAGCATTGCTATTCTTTGCAAGGCTTACAAAGAATTTCTGAACGATCTCATGTACACAGAACCATAACCACATATTTAAAATGCCAGCAACAAAGACAAGCATACAGTAAGCTTACAGTGTGGTGTCCTAGTTTGAGTGTTGCACTAGGACTCTGGGAGACCAAGGTCTGCTCAGCCATGGAAACCCATTGGATCATACTGTGCAAGTCATGCTTTCTCAGCCATAAAGGCAAGCTTCCTCTGAACAAAGTTTGCCAGGAAACCCATATGATAGGGTCAACAATAGGTCAGAGTTCACTTAAAGATTCCTAACACAATGTGTATAATTGGGGGGGGGGTGTGACAAAAACAGTTGGGTGGAAAGTGGAATAAATTGAGGTAGTATTAGGGGACTCCTGTTTGATCCCCTGGTCATTGGCCTGAAAGGTCCCTCAGGGTTGTGTTTTGTCCCTCCAGTATTTAAAATATATATTGAACTTCTGGGAGAGATCATCCAGAGTTTTGGGGTACAGTGCCATGAATATGTGAATGACGACCAACGCTACTAGTCCATTCCAACCCAAGCCATGGAGCCTGTCCTGGTCCTAAACCAGTGCCTGTCATCATTAATGGACTGGAAGAGGGCAAATAGATTGAAACTTAATCCAGACAAGACAGAGGTGCTCTTGGTTAGATAGAAGGCAGATCACAGAATAGGGATGCAGCCTGTACTAGATGGGGTTACACTCCCTCTGAAGACACAGGTTTGCAGTTCAGGTATACTCCTGAACTCAGCTTTGAAGCTGGAGGTCCAGGTTGCTGTGGTAGCCAGGAGTGCTTTTATGCATATAAGCACGCATTCCTTGAGATGTCAGATCTGGCCACAGTGGTTCATACCTTAGTTACATCACATTTGGACTACTGTAACATACTTTACTTAGGGCTGTCTTTGAAGATTGTTTGGAAACTGCAGACGGTCCAAAGAGGTGTAGCCAAACTGTTAACTGAGCAGATTACAGAGACCATACTATGCCTCTGTTGAAACAGCTCCACTGGCTGTCAGTTTGTTTCTGGCCACAATTCAAAGTTCTGGTTATGACCTATAAGGCCCTCTATGGCTCAGGTCCAGGCTATTTAGCAGATTGCATCTCCCTATATGAGCCAGCCCAGGCAGAGCCAGAAGAGGCACTGTTACCATGTTCTCTGGGGGTCCTGGGAGGGGCGCCTAAAATACCAAACCACAATAACACAACTTTGGGGGAAATTAGCTGAAGCACTCACTAAAGCTAGCAAGAGGCAGGGTAACGTAGCAGGATCTCGCAACCCAGCGTCTACGGGGTCAAGTCAGTCAAGCAGTCAGACAGTTTTAAAATAGCAAAAATGATGTTTAATTGAAAGACAAACCAACAATAAAGACACCACAATCACCCAGCTAACGGAAGAACTGGAAATAGGGATTTTCGGGGGAAATGGGTGATATAACACCTTTCTCGTAGTCCTGAAGAAGTTGAAGATTGAGTTCATTGGGGGTGCAGGAAAGAAAGCTCAGCACGGTTCGCTGAGGGGAGCTCACCGAAGAAAACGGCAGCAAGGCAGTCTGGAACTCGGGAGCGATTCGAGGCGGTCTCAGAATTGGGGGGGTTATATAGGGTGAATTGTGACTGCAGGCCATGCCTTACTCTGTGAGAACAATGCGAGTTTGGAGCAGGATAAAGCTTTGGAAAAGGTCAAGTTTAACATGATCGGCTTAGCGCTGAATCAACAATAGTGTAGCCAGTATGCAAATGCAAGGTGCTTAGCTTGGCTTTGTAAGACTATCGGCTCAGAGCCGGGCACCTTTGTTAGTGCCGCGCTTAAGCAAAAGGGTGTTTGCCGGAGAGGTCCCTGAAGCAACGGAGTGGCTCTTTTCTGCCTGCCTAGGTTGAGAATGG
Organism: Ctenosaura bakeri; assembly: GCA_948474755.1. Lineage (NCBI taxonomy): Eukaryota > Metazoa > Chordata > Lepidosauria > Squamata > Iguanidae > Ctenosaura > Ctenosaura bakeri. The sequence goes on along the minus strand of CAOLHI010001005.1, from coordinate 206,823 downwards.
AATGTCCAACAATCACCGGCCGCACCTGTGTACGTGCTTGTCCAGAGGCCTTGAGAACACATGAAGCGGGGTGGCAGAGGAAGGCCGAATGGTTTGATATCAAAACGATATCGAGTGCTACCACTGGGTAGGCCTGGGCCGCAGTAACAGCACTTACTCCCATCACTATTGCATGCATGGTTGCGGGTGGGGGGACATGAGAGACAGCCTTCTCAGTGGCTGCCCCTGGACTCTGGAACTCGCTTTCTAGGCAGGCCAGAATGGCCCCATCCTTGTTGTCCTTCCTGTGGCAGGCAAAGACCTTTTTATTCAGGCAGGCTTTTAAAACAGATTTTTTTAAAAAAATTGGGTATCAAGTGCTGTTTTGTTTTAACCAAACTATTTTGAAGAGCTTTTTATCTTTTAAATTGCATTTTAGTCTTTTAACTTTAGTCTTTTAGTGTCCACTTTTTGTGTGTGTTTTAATTGACTTGTTCTTTTAAATTGTCAGCCACTTTGAGTCCCAATTTTGAGGGAAAAAGCAGGAGAGAAGGAGAGAAGGAGGAAGGAGGAAGGAGGAAGGAGGAAGGAGGAAGGAGGAAGGAGGAAGGAGAGGCAGCCCTATCACAGGATTTGCTTAACAAGATTTATTCAAAGGAGGTTTGCCATTGCCTTTTTCTAAGGCTGAGAGAATGTGACTTGTCCAGGCTCATCTGTTGGGTTTTCATGGCTGACCTGGGATTCTAACTCCATTCTCCTTGAGTTCTAGTCCAACACTCAATATCCTACATCCTTCAAGTTCCCTAATTCTGCATGTAACAACATACAGGTTTTAAAATTTGTGCATATTTCAGGACAGGAAGGAAATAAGCTGTCTAACAAGCCAGTAAGAACTGAGGGCAGGAAGGAAGAAAACATGCAGCCAGGACAGATTTTTCTCATCCCTACATCACTATTCTGAAAAAGGTAAATATGCATTCATGTGTGGAATTCCAGCAAAATAAAGATGAAGGTAATAAAGCCTAGATTCCAGGATGGACACGGATTTTGCTACAAGCACCTAATTTTTGTTCCAGATGAGTGAGACTGCAGCCATTTCCGCATAGGCTTAAAGAAATGGTGCAGACTGTCCTCCAGAGAGGACATCTGCACCTGGGAGTGGACTGGGTCTGACCTACTTACTATAAATCCGCACCTCAGCCTGCTCCTGAACAACCCGAAGTGGCCATCCAGTGTACTTTTGAAAGACCACTTGAAAGAGGTCTTTCAAAAGCACAGAGCACGCCACTCTGTTCCCACGCGCCGGTGCAGATTTGCAGGCTCGCATCAGTGCTAGCCCGCAATCTTCTGGGGGCGGGCTTTAGGCTGGAGAGTTTCAGCAGTTGATGGAGAGCCTCCACCAACCGGAAGCCACCATTTTTGTCCCCGGAGGGGTGTGGAGCGGCAGCCACGCACTGCTCTGGACCAGCCTGGACCCAAGCATCGAGCCCAAAGGTCCGGTATGTACCAGCATGGGGCAATTCCCTCGCCCCGTGCGGAAATGGCCATAGTTACCTAAAAACAGCAAGTTCCCAAATGAAAGATCTTACTGCTTGGACCTTTCCTGCAGTTATCCTGCTCTTTCCAGACAGATAAATTTATCTTTCTGAACAAAATACTTATGATTTCGAACAGCATGTCCAAGCCTTTTCTCTTGAGGATTCTGGCTGCTTTCCCATCTGAGTCCCCTGAGAGCTGATGGTTTCCATGTCAGTGGAGTGATGAATCCACTCTAGGGTTTAGTCTGAACTTTAATTTAATTTTATTTATTTATACATGCATACATACCCAACCTTTCTTCTGAGATAAGATCTAAGGCATCTGAAAGTAATTTAAAACTAGATTAAGATAAAGGCTTATTTTAAAAAAAAGAAAGAAAATTAAGAGAGCCAGTGTAGTCTAGTAATTTGACTGTTGGACTGTAACCCTGGAGATCAGAATTTGATTCCCCCTTGGCCATGGAAACCCACTGGCTGACCCTGGGTGCATCACATACTCTCAGACCCCAGAAAACCCCACGATGGGTTTGCTTTAGGGTCACTATAAGTCAGAAATGACTTGAAGGCACACAACAGCAGCAGTTATTTAATAAAAAATCATTACAAAGAATTAAAAACACATTTAAAACCTAATTATTAGCAAAAGATAAGAAATATAGCACAGCACTTAACACACAATAATACTCCTTAATTTAAATCTCAAGAGGCCTGCCTGAATAAAAAGTTCTTCACCTGCCAATGGAAAGAGAATGGGGTTGGGCAGCTAATGAAACCTCCTGTGGAAAGGAATTCCACAGCCTGGAAATAGCTAAGGGAAAGCTCTCTCCCGTGTCCTCACCAAACATATCTGTGATGGTGGTGGGACTAAGAGAATGCCCTCCCTTGCAGATCTTAAAACTCAAACTGGGTTGCTTTCAAAAGTAATTAGCTTTATTTGCAATAATTTCATCTCCTTTGGCATAGAAAACAGCTACCAACTGCCAGCCACCATGGCAGCTTCAGTCTCTAGAGACCAGAATGCTTATAGCATTGTGAGGTCATGAGAAGAATTTCTGATGAAGGCATGGATAAGAAGTTTCAGGCAGCAGAAGGCAGATTCTTTGGTTATCCACTGAGCTAGGTCATGTACGTCTTGGAAAAGTCAATGCAGGAGACTAAAAGGCTACAGGTAGCCCCACCATTTGCTTTCCCCACTTTGAGCTGTGGTTGGCAGAATGTAGGAAAAGGTGGGAATGGTAAAGTTTCATATTTCCATGCAAGGATGTTGACAAGGTGGAACATGTGCAAAGGAGGGCAATCAAGATGATCAAAGGTATGAAAAAGAAGGTCTATGAGGAATGGCTTAGGGAGAGAGGAATCTTTAGCTTGAAGAAGAGAAGACTGAGAGGTGACATGGCAGCCCTCATTAAATATCTGAAGGAATGTCATGTAGAAGATTGAAATCAGCTTGCTTTCTGTTGCTTTAGAGACTAAAACACTCACCAGTGGGTTCAAATTACATGAAAAGAGATTCCACTTAAATATTAGGAAGAATGTTTTGTGTGTAAGAAATATTTGACTGTGAATCTGTTACCTCAAACACATGAGACCTCGTGAGGTTCTCTAGCAGTGCCCACAATCAGTCTAAAAATGGGGAATTAGTTGGCTCTAACTAAGAGTGCTGCAAGAGGTGGTGTAACTAGCTGGACCTTTTAACCATCATTTACGGGGTTACTGAAGTAAAGAAACCAGCTAGAGATACAAAAATAAGCTAAATTGTGTTTACTGTGGAAAAATCAAGCAAGCACTCAAGATGTCACACATTTACACAAGGCTAGCTGAAGAGACAGGGAGGAAAGGTGGACAGCAGAGATTTCAGGTAAAATGGCCAATATTTACCATTCTTGAGAGCAGCAGAAGAAACACAGTATAGCTTAGGCTAGTGCCCAAATACAGGACAAATCAGGAGTCAAAGCAACAAAGTGGATGCAAGCAAGGACCTTTTTGAAGACAGAATGCATGGAGGAGCTAGTGGACAACAGGGAGATGGATGCTTGGAGGAATGTGACACACAGGAGTAGAAAACCAAGGTGTCCTATGGAGACTCTCAAGCTACAGAATCACTTCCAAGTTCTTGACTTTATTAATGACAAAGTGGAACAGCAGGAAGAGGTCATGGAACATCATCTGGAGGAAATCCAATATCAACAATAGGAACACCAACACCAGCAGAACAGCATCCAACAGCATCAGCACCAACACTCTCAGCACAAACAGAAAGTTCAGGCAGCTGTGAGGGAATCTGCTTGTCGAGTAACCCTGGACAAGCCTCAGAGGAGATGAGTTCTAGTGGTTGGGGACTCTTTGCTGAGAGGAACGGAATCAATCATTTGCAACCCAGATAGAATCAATCGTGAGGTGTGCTGTCTCCCTGGGGCCAAAATCAATGACATAACGGAGAGGCTAACCAGACTGGTCAAGTCCACTGACCGTAAACATCTCCCTTTAGTTCACGTTGGAGCCAATTACACGGCAAGGTGCAGCTTTCACTGCATCATGAAGCTTATCATGAAGCATCATGAAGCATCACGAGCTTATGGGTAGGAAGCTGAAGGACCTTCATGCTGAGGTTGTCATTTCATCTCTTCTCCCGGTGGAAGGACATGGTCCAGGAAGGGAAAGAATAGTGGAGATCAACAACTGGCTCCAAAGACAGTGCCACCGGGAGCGATTCGGATTTTTGGATCATGGCCTCCATTTCCATGAAGATGGTCTTCTGGCAAAGGATGGCCTGCAGCTTACAACCGTCAGCCAAAATGTTTTTGCTAACAGTCTCGCAAAACAGATCAGGAGGTCTTTAAATTGAGTTTGACTGGGGAGGGGGACAGTATTATTCTGGGCAAGGATTCAGTGAGTACTGTGAAAAATAGTCCAAATGATATAGATAGGGCAGGCCAAATAGAACTAGAGACCAACAGGGAGAGGGAAAGTAACTATAGTACAGGAATTCCACAAAGGGCACATCATCTCAAGTCTCTCTATGCTAATGCACAGAGCATGGGGAATAAGCAAGATCAACTCTTAGTACAACAAAATAAATATGATTTAATAGGAACCACTGAAACCTGGTGGGATGAATCTCATAGGAATAGGGGGGTATAACCTATTTCGCAGAAATGGACCAAACAAGAAAGGAGGAGGAGTAGCCTTATATATCAAGGATGTTTTCACTTGTGAAGAGACCCAGGACTTAAATCCAGGAAGCCAAGTTGAGAGCATCTGGGTAAGAATTAAAGGAGCAAGAAACAATACAGCCTGATTGCTACAGGCCTCCAGACCAGCCTGAGGACATGGATGAGGCCTTCCTGGAGCAGATGGCCACACATTCAAAAAGGAGAGATGCAGTATTAATGGGGGATTTCAATTGTTTTTCCTTTTGCTGCAGACATATCTAAAAAAGCCCTTTTTATTGTTTTTGATGTCTTTGACAAGCCTGAGTTCATTCTGCGCTTTAGTTTTTCTGACCTTCTCCCTACATCTCCTGGCTGTTTGCTTGAATTCCTCTTAGATCGTTTTCTGCTTAAAAAAAAGCTGTTGGGGAAAAAATTGTATAAAAGAAGGGTTTTTTTGACAGCAGTAGATTTTGAACCAAACACACTGTGTTCTACACAAAACGTTCACTCACTCATACACACACAGAGATATATCCATTTTAAGAAAGTGCAAAAGTGAAACAAATCTGGTGGCAGTTGATGATTTTCCTGATAGGGAGTCTCAGTATGCTGAGATGACAAAATTTGTGAGCATTCTTTGCATTCCTAATCCTTGATCAACGTCAATGCAACACGGCTATTGAGATAACCACATTTAGCTCAGCTGTTTCAGGTATTTATCAGACCCTATGCATTATCTCATTCCATTTCAGAGTATTTCTGCACTGCAAAACAGTATAATTATCTCCATATTGCATATCAACAAGCTGGAATGTGTCCAGAGAATAGCAATCAAGGTGATCAAAGTCTGGAAAGCAAGCCCTATGAGGCATGACTCAGAGAGTAGAGTAATTTTAGGTTGGAGAAAAGCTGTCATGATAACTAACTTTCAGTATCTGAAGGGACGTCAGGGAGAAGATGGAGCAAGCTTGTTTTCTGCTGTTTCAAAGACTTACAACAAGAACCAATGGATTCAGATTATAAGAAGAGAGATTTTGCCTCAATTTTAGGAATAATTTCTTTACTGTACCACTGTTCAACAGTAGAATTTACTGCTTCAGAGGGTGATAAACACTACATCTTTTAAGGTTGTTAAACAGAAGATGGACATTTTTGGGGACTGTTTTAGTTGTGCATTCCTGCATGCTGGGATTGGATTAGACGGCCCTTATGGTCCCTTCCAACTCTAAGGGCTTTTCCACACTACACTGTTACAGTGGTATTATTCCACTTTCAACATCCTGTGGAATTCTGAGGTTTGTAGTTCAGTGAGGCCAAAGAGCTTTTTATCTGAGAATTCTAAATGCCCCTCCTTAAACTACAATCCCCAGAATTCCACAGGATGTTGAAAGTGGAATAATAGCATTGTAACAGTGTAGTGCAGAAAGGTCCTAAGATTCTATGGTTCTGCAGTGAAGTTAATGCCTTCAGCAAGTCAGCTGCTGAATTTGTGGCTTAAACTCAGATTCTTAGCTACTAATTACACTATACCAGCTGTCCACTACAGTCACATCATCATGATCAGTCATCTAGACTTAACTTGCCTTTTCTTCACAACAGCCCTTCAAGATAGTTCTTCTTAATTCTTATTCTGTAGTTAGAGATCCTAGACTGATCGTCACCTACCCAAGGCCAAGCTATTATGCTTATAGCAGAGAATGGACCTAAATTCAGTTCAAAAACTATTTGGTGAATTCAGGGCACAGGAGAAATCTGAACCAGGACTTCCTGACTCATAACTAATACTCTTAAGGAAACAATAGCTGATCAGGGGTCTGTTGACTTTAAGATTCTCAGAATAGTAGTTGGATATTCTCTCTCCCCTTCCCCACACAAACTCTAACCATTAAACTACACTATATTTATAACAAAACCTTCTCAACGTGTTGTGTTTCCATACTGCACAATTATGGCAATTTCATAGCAGCTTAATTGTTGTGATTCTATCTTCTGGAATCCTAGGATTTATCCTTTAGTGAGGGACTTAGGATTTTCTCATGCTGTGTCCTAAACTATAGCATTAGAGCTTTCTGGCAGAGGATTCTAAGTACTTCAGAAAATCACAGATCCCACGATTTAGTAGAAAGGGGGGAAAGTGTCTAAGTGCTTTAATTGTATAGTGTGGGTCCATGCATGATCAGGAGATCAGACTTTAACTTGTAGCAAAGAGCATCGTGCCATTCATCTTGACATTAGAATGTAGGTAATTATGTGCTGCATTAATCCCAGCAAGACCTTGAATAATGCAGACTGGTAGTTATTCACTGTATACTTTCCTCTGTTTTGGTTGACTCCACAGTGGCCTTTCTAGCTCCAGGCTGGAAAAAAAATGAAAGCAAACATGTCTGTACAGAAGCTGTACCTGGACCTAAAAGAAAAGTCATATGGCCTCAACTCAACCAAGTTTTATGTATAACAGAAATTGTGAAAAATAGACTAAATGCATCACCCTCTTGGCTTGGCTGCCTGTGTCAAGGAGCCATTGCTATAGGAAATTTTAAATACATATGATGTGGCCTCTTCTGTTGACTTTTGAAGGCTACAGTGCTTTTCTGCAAACACTAAGACATTGAGAAAGAGTTCTCAAGGACAGTGTTTTTCCCCAGGCTTGGATTTTTAAATTTTGATTAAAAAAGAAAAGAAAGAGAAGGGAAAGAGAAAAAAGGAAAAGAAAAGCGGGGAAAGTAGATGGGATACAAGCATGGGCCAGATGTGTAAAAACTAGATGCTGAAGGGACTCAATAGGGTAGAGGTTGCTGGTGCACCTGAATAAACCTGGAGGGATAAGAAAACCTCCTATGCCAGTCAGGAGGAACAAGCAAAGCTGGCAATATTAAAGAAAAGAGAAGTCAACTATAAAGAAAAAAAAAATTCTTCAGGAGGTTCCTCAGAATCCAACCCTGGGGAATTATTAGCTCAAATTAGGAGGCCTGCAAGAGTGGACAGTAACCTTACAAGATCTTTGACACCAAAGTTTACAGGGTCTTCTGCAGGGAAGAACCAGCCAGAGATTCAAATGTAAGCTAAAATGTGTTTTATTGGGGGAATGAGCACTCACACAGTCACACAAGGCTAGCCAAAGGAAAAGGGAAGAAAGTTTAAGATAGTGAGATTTCAGGGTATAATAGGTGATATTTACTAATCCAGAAGAGTAGTGAAGAAGCAGCAGCAATGTGGCTTATACTTGCATCTAAAGACAGTACAATCAGGAATCAGAGTGACAGAGTGGATACCAGCAATCGGTGTACTGCATCTGACTGCTCAAAACCACAGGGTTTTATACCCAGTTTCTACCTGGAGGGCATGGTTGTACATGGCTCTCCAGCAGAGTAAACAATGGAATTTGCAACCAATACAATGAGGTCTGGAATGAGTTGATATCTTACTGTTAGGTGACAAAATATTGATGGGAATCCCAACAGCCTCTAAATATCTTGGTTGGGTAATTGAATTTGGAAGGTTTTGGTAGGAAATGTGCACAGCAGGGGTGTTTACCTGCTGCACCTGGGCAGTTTCTTTGACTATTGCTTTCCAAGGTCAGGCAGTTGAGAGGATTAGCTTAAAGCCATTAAGTCAGGCTTTCCCAGCTAATCCACAGTGAACCTATGACCTGGCCATGCTGAGGTCACCTCTGACCTACTTTTGCTCATCTTTCCAGCTGTTGTGTCCAGGGCAGAGCAGACAATTAATCACCAAACAACAGAGCAGGGTTTACTCACAAGGCAAGAGCGAGAAAATGCCCAAACAGAGTTTAGATTCTGAAGCAGGCAAATCCAAGTCATAGTCAAACAGGCAGAGATTCAAGGTGATCCAGATGCAATAGAACAAAGCTTCATAACTGGAGAGATCATTGCTGACCCTGAACAAAAAGGACCAACTGAAAGCCTTTTATCTTAGTGATGCTGTTGCCACAGGTGTTCCTTCATTAGGGCTAATTTGTTACTTAAATGTGCTGAGCGGCACAGCCCCTCCTTCTGATGTCATCTCTCCTGCATGGTAAGCATCTGTGTCATCTCATTCTCTACTTGTTCCCCTTGCTCAGGCCTCTGCTGTTGTTTGTTATCGTCTTCTTAGCAAGCTTCTGGGGAAACTTCTGCCTCAGATTCAGAATCATCCCCCTCACTGCCAGGGTCTCCAAGGCAAGGCATGACACCACCCAGCATCCCTTCACCACATGATTTTTTCAGCCATAAGTGTATATAACTTGATATCATGTCAATTAATATTTGCCAATTAACCATATCAAAGCCTGGGAGTATACAGCTGCTACCGAATCCTAGGGTATGGAGTTTGGTGAGGTCCTAAAGCTTTCTGGCAGAGAATTCCAAATACCTATTCCTTATAGGGAAAGCAAAATAAGGGAACTGCTTCCTGGATGGAACTGTGTTTAGCTATAGACTGGTTTATTTAATATATATCCTGCCTTTATCACAATACAGAAGCCAAAGTGCCATTTTCTCCCAATATGGCACTATCTTGCATTGCACTACAGTCTTCCCTCCACATTTGCAGGTTTGACCTTTGACAATTTGATTATTCATGAGACAGGGCTTGCGTCCCCCACCCCCCATTTTCCTTCTCCCATTCCCTTACTTCCCTTGTCCCAGGCTTGCAGGGCTCGTGTTTAAAATGGAAGTTTTTCCTTTTGGATGAGCAAAGTCCCCTCCCACTGCTGAAGACATGTCCACTCTGCCATGCGACTGCACATTCTGCTGTGTAATAGCTGCTGATTGGTCAAGTGCTGTCTTTGCTCCAACCCCTTCTTTTTCAAGATGGCAACCAGAAGCAGCTAGAATCCCATAACTCTCTGTCCGAAGGGAAAGTACCAGTAAGTCCTTTACCTTGTCTTTTTTCCTTCTCCCTCCCTGGGGAATGCCAAGGCCAGAGGAAAAGCAATGGGAGAGGGGAAACTCTGGAGGGGAATGGGAGAGGAATCACTGAGGAGGGGAGTTATTTGAAGCTTTTCCATTTTCACAAGGGTTTTGCCCCATGAATCCCCACAAATGTGAAGGGGCTGCTGTACTGTAAAGCTTCAGCTGAGCATTTGAGAAATAAAGCTTAGGCATCCAAAGAAGAGGGGCAGAAGATGTCACTGAGGGAGTGGGAACACAGCAAATGGAAGAAACCTAGGTGTGAAAATTTTCAATGTCTCACTCTCCACAATGTTATAAATCTGGGGAATGAAAATTCAGGGGTGGAAGAGAAATTTTTATTTGGAGGGGCATTTGTTTGGTTCTCCTCAATAGCTACACCGTTTCCTTTCTCTAAGCTGCTACTCCTATAATTCCATAGGAAATTGTCATGGCAGGTAGAGTGGAATCAAGCATTATATTGCGTGATGCAAAAGGGCCCCTGGACACTCAAGTTTTCATGGTAAATTATAATTGATATAATTGTAAATTATAATTGATACATGGTAAATTATAATTGATATTACAATATAAATGGCATTTTCCAGAGTTTGACAATCTGGTTCCCTCCAGTTATTTTGAACTTTGCTGTCATTGTACGCCTTCAAGTAACTTCCTAATTACAGCAACCCTAAGGCAAACCTATTACAGGTTTTCTTGGCAGAATTCATTCAGAGGGGATTTGCCATTGCCCTATTCTAAAGCCAAGAGAGTGTGTCTTGCCCAAGATCACCCTGTGGATTTCCATGGCCAAGAGGAAATTCAAACCCCATCTCCAGAATCTTAGTCCAGTGCTCAAACCACTACATCTCAGCTCTCTATAATCCCCTATAAACATAGGCCCTTTCCGCACGAGGCAGTTAAAATGGCCATGGCATCCTGGCACGGAGGTGCTAGGTGTGGTCCACTCCCACGAAGACACTGGAAGCTGCCATTTTGAGCCAAAGCAGTGCGGATCTATAGACCTCGCACTGCTCCGTTTCGCCCTGCACCAATGGAGAAGCCCTGTGGAAGGGTTCAAAGGACAGTGTGCATTACTTTGGACCCAAGAAGAGCCGGTAAGTAACGGCACGGAACGATTCACTCGCCTCGTGCGGAAAGGGCCTTCATCCCTGTAATTATATTGAGAACTCCTTCCCATGCTGTCTGGGGTTTTCTAGGAATCATAGTAAAAAAAAAAAAGTAACTTTACCAAGCTCAGCCATAGATAATAGCCAGAATCCTGTTGAGGAGTTATGAATTCATAAGCACCATAATTATGGCACTATACAATGAACCCATCCCGATCCCACCAATTCCCACTTACTGGGCAGCTGCTGCTGCAGTCAATGGGGTTCTGTTCCTCTGTCAGTCAGGAAGCTCTTAACTGATGATATTCCCACCTGCTCCCCTGAGCAATCTCTGATATGACAGGCAGAAGCAGGATCCCTATTGCAATTCTCCATTGTGCTAGAGATCACTCACACTAAGGTAAGTGAACAACAGAGGAACAGACCCCCCATCAATTGCAAAGGCTGCTGCCCAGTAAGTGGGAATTTAAGGATTTTCACAGTCCCTATGTGTCCTCTAATCTACAGATAGGTATCATGAATATGAAACAGTCATGAGTGCATTTTACTAGGTTATTTATATCGATTGATTGTATTTCTAGGCCACCTTTCTCCCGGAACTGGGACCCAAGGCAGCTTCCAACAATAAATACTCATTAAAAACATTAAATACATTCAAAACATTCAAAACAGTTAAAAACATTAATCAGATACAAAATCGTAACTGCCCAGCTTACATGAAAACGAGTTTGAACTTTGAAGAGAAAAGTTTTTGCCTGTTGGCGAAAGGAAAGCAGGGAGGGGGCATGCCTAGCCTCCTGGGGTTATGCATTCATAACAACTCAACAGGATTCCAGCCTCTCCATTCCTCTGCACCCACAAAACTGCTACTCATCAGCAGTGGGCAAGGGTGTTTTTTTGTAGACATTATGTAAGAGTTGCTCTTGTGTTGGAGACAAAACATCATGACCATTCCATGCAATGCCAGAAACAAGTCAAGTGTCTCACTCACTGTGTTCTTCTCATCAGGGGGAATGTTAGGTGATATTTTATTGAGTTGCACCAAGGCCGCTCTGATCTCCGAATTTGGCTGTTAACATCCACGTGGGTATCAGAGGAAATAGATGAAGAAGGAGAATTTCCCGCGAGGCCCAGATGTACTCATAATCTGCTTTTAATGTTCTGGCAACTGTTAGGGAGGGTTTGCAGCTGCAAGCACCTCATTAGTATGAGGATCAGGTATTTTTTCCCTCCACCATTGCTTGAATCTATCAGGGGAAAACACATCCTAGTTTACGAAATGCCAGCTGAGGCAGCAGGAGAAATCTGGTTCTGCAGTTCTCAGTTGGCAATTTCCTCTGAGAGTTGGCTTCCCCTTTGCTTTGATGAGTCCTCGTTAGCAGCATTTTGGGAATTTCAAAGACAGGAGAGGAAGCTGGATGGCTGAAATCTTTCTCTCCTTTCTAAGCATTAGCCTAAACCATGGAGTGGGCAACTGTGGGAGGCTAGGGGGTTTACTATACCCCCTCACGGAACTTAGAGGATTTCTCCCCACCACTTTATTCTCCTCAAATCCATTTTGTACCCCAAAATTTCTTTGGGGGGCATGAAGGAATATTTTCCATGTTTTGGGGCTTCCCTAGCCCATGGACAAATGCTCTTCCTGTTTTTGTTTTTTAAAGCTTCACCTGGGCCTAAAATAGCTGATGAGGATCCAAAAATTCCCTTTATTTGGGGGCATTTTATTTTATTATTTGTTTGACTTAATTAATTTACATTCTACCTTTCTCTTGGAATGGGATTCAAGGTGCCTCACAAAAAATTTGGGGAGGGGAACAAAAACAAAAATTGTTTACCTCGTGCAAGGACCCTAGGAGACGCATGTGGTTCATGACCTGCATTTGCCCACCATTGGCCTTAAAAACATGCAGTGACACCTCTTCACTGCTCAAAGCAGAACTAGATGTGATGCCTGAAGGAGAATTTGATAGCACTCCTAAGCTGTGGCCTCCATTCCCTCCAACATTTCTCAGATGAAAACTGGGGTGCACATGACAAAGAAACATAAAGTGCAGTCAGGATGGAGAAAGATATATGAATGAGGAAGAACACATAAACTAGGAAAGGATCCAGTAGTTTGCTTTTATCAGCACGTACTGGGAAAAACATGATTTTGCTTATCCTTTAGTTAACCAAGTTCAACTACTTTTCCACTTTGAACTTATTTTGCAGCAATTGAAGGAAGTTGAAGACAAAGAAGGAAAGTAGGGCCCTTTCCACACAATGAAGTTAAAACGGGCCAAGGTGTCCTGTCACGGAGGTTGTCCGCACCTTGGATCAGACTAGGTTCAGACTATTTACCTTAGTTCTGCACCTTAGTCTGATCCAAAATGCCCTCAAGGGGGCCTCCAGCGCGCTAAGTGAAGACTGGAAAAATCCGGTCTTTCAATCTTCTGGAGCGCACCATTTCGTACCTGCTCACTTGTGCAGATGTGCAGGCTCGCACCAATGCAAGCCTGTGATCAGCGGAGGGCGGGCCGTGGGCGTGGTCAGCGTCAGTGGTTGGTCTGGACCCACGAAGAACAGGAAGCCGCCATTTTCAGCCTCAGCAGTGCGGATCTATAGACCTTGCACTGTTCCAATTCACCCTGCAACAAGAGAGGAGCCCTGCAGAAGGGCTTAAGGGAAAGTCCACGTTGCTTTGAAGAGAGAAGAACCAGTAAGTAATAGCACAGAGCGATTCACTCGCCTCGTGCAGAAAGGGCCTAGGAGGAGAGAGAAACTGGGATATTTTAAAAGAGCTGAGAAACTGGGACATTTGAAAAGCAGATAAAAAAGTGGAATGACAGTAGATTAAATTGGGACTATGCCTGTCAGAATCATAGAGTTAGAAGAGATCACAATAGCCATGAGTCCAATCCCTTGACATGCAGGAACACACACTCAAAGCCCACCAAATGGCCATCCAACCTCTGTTTAAAAACCTCCAAAGAAGATGGTTCCACCATGCTCTGAGGCAGCATATTCCACTGCCAAACAGCTCTGACCATCAGGAAATTCTTCCTGAGGTTCAGGTGGAACCTCTTTTCCTGTAGTTTGAATCCATTGCTCCTTGTCCTAGTCTCTGGAGCAGTGGAAAACAAGCCTGCTCCCTCCTCAACATGACATCCCTTCAAATATTTAAACATGGCTATCATGTCCCCTCTTAACCTTCTCTTCTGCAAGACTAAACATACCCAGCTCCCTAAGCCACTCTGCATAGGTCATGGTTTCCAGACCCTTCGCCATTTTGGTCACCCTCTTCTGGACACGCTCCAGCTAGTCAATGTTCTTTTGAATTGTGATGCCCAGAACTGGACACAGTATTCCCAGCAAAGTCTAACCAAAGCAGAACAGAGTGGTATTATAACTTCCCTTGATCTTGACACTATACTCCTATTGATGCTGCCTAGATTTGCATTGACTTTTTCAGCTGCTGCATCACACTGTTGATCAGGACAGTTGAAGGTTATGGGTCTCTCATCTTTCACCATAATATTTTTCTTGGTTATAGCAACACACTCCTGGAAAAGGGATCTAAATATCTCTCAAGGTGGACTTTTATTGTGTTTCCTAGAATATTACTTGTATTCTCATGCCTGGTTGTGTTCATATCAAGCTCATAGAATCATAGAGATGGAAGAGACCACAAGGGCCATTGAGTCCAACCCCCCTGTCATGCAGGAAAACAGAACCAAAGCACTCCCAACGGATGGCCATCCAGCTTCTGTTTAAAAACCTGAAAAGAAGGAGAGTCCATGACACTGCGCTGAAGCCGCCTATTCCACTGTCAAATTGCTGTTACTATCAGGAAGTACTTCCTAAAGTTTAGGTGAAATCTCTTTTCCTCTAGTTTGAACCTCTTTTCCTGTAGTCTGAATCCATTGCAAGCAGAAATCATGCTTGCTCTGTCCTCTGTATGTCATCCCTTCAAATATTTAACCGTGGCTCTCATTTCACCTCTTAACCTTCTCTTCTCCAAGCTAAACATGCCCAACTCCCTAAGCCACTCCACACAGGGCATGCTTTCCAGGCTATTTACCATTTCAGTCACCATCCTCTGGAGATGTTTCAGGCTGGAAGACGCTGGCTAAAATCTAACATCATGCTTGCACAATGTAAAGCTATACTCATGCAATTACACAGTTATTGGGCTACATCACCCTTCTGCTCAGTGGTGGCGGTGTAGAAAGGGGGCACAGAAGGAGCACCCAGCACCATTGTTTTCACTGGACCTTGTTGTGCCTTTGTGCCCCTTCCTCCACCCTGCTTCCAGCAGCTAGGCAATAGTTATGTTAGAAGAAGACAGTGTTACCAGCCCACAGGCACCCCAGATCTGACATGGTTTAATTGGCGAGATATGATTTAATTGGCAAAATATATTAATTGGCATTGAAATAAAATAGACCCTGATGTAACTGTAAGGCCAAGCTGGGCAGAGGAAAAGCACTGGCTGAACATATCTGTGCAAAGGTAGGTCAGAGATCCCCTCTAGGCATAGCCAGGTCATTGTCAGGAAGTCAACAGGTAACACCAGAGATAATAGGCTTAAACTAAACTGCAAAGACCCTGCTGTCAGACAATAGTGATGGGAAGTTCTCACCAGACCACTGATTGTTTCAACCCTTCTTCCCATTGACCTGGGTATTTCCCTCATTGTCCCTACACCTGTCCACTATTACAGGGCTAGCACGACAGCCATCAACTCTTTGATACCTTTGTCACCTCTTTGTCATTGTCCACTGTACAACCACTATTGTTTACTTGGCCAGAGAGCCATTAACACCCCTGCTTTCAGGCAGATTTTGGGTATAAAAAAACCCCAGTTACAAGTAGTCAGGTACAGTATTTTGCTTGCTGAATGCCACACTGTTGCTCTGATTCCCAAACAGATATTTTCCTCAGGCTCAAGTCTAAGCTACATTGCTGCTTTCTTTGCTGTTCTCCAGGCCGGTAATTATCACCTAAAACCCTGAAATTTCACTATCAACCTTTCCTCCCTTTTCATAGAATCATAGAATTGGAAGAGACCACAAGGACCATCCAGTCCAACCCCCTGCCATGCAGGAACACCCATCAAAGCACTCCCAAAAGATGGCCATCCAGTCTCAGCTTAAAAACCTCCAAAGAAGGAGACTCTACCACACTCCCGGGCAGCATATTCCACTGTTGGACAGCTATGACCTCCAGGAAGTTCTTCCTGAGGTTCAGATGAAATCTCCTTTCCTGCAGCTTGAATCCATTGCTCCTTGCCCTATTCTCTGGAACAGCAGAAAACAAGCTTGCTCCCTTTTCAACATGACATTCCCTCAAATATTTAAACATGGCTATCATGTCCCCTCTTAACTTTCTCTTCTGCAGACTAAACATACTCAGCTCCCTAAGGCGCTCCTCATAGGGCATGGCTTCCAGACCCTTCACCATTTTGGTTGCCCTCCTCTGGACTTGCTCCAGCTTGTTGATATCCTTCTTGAATTGAGGTGCCCAGAACTGGACACAGTATTCCAAATGAGGTCTAAATGAAGCAGAAGAAAGTGGTACCATTACCTTCTTTGATCAAGATGCCATACTCTTCTTGGTGCAACCAAGAATCGTGTTGGCTTTCTTGGCTGCCGCATCACACCGCTGACTCATGTTCAGCTTGTGATCTACCAAGACTCCCAGATCCCTTTCACATGTACTGTTATCCAACCATGTGTCCCCCATCGTATATTTGTGCCTTCCATTTTTTCTGCCTAAGTGTAGGACCTTACATTTCTCTCTGTTGAAATTCGTTTTGTTAGCTTTGGCCCAGCTCTCCAATCTGTCCTTCAGTTAGCCTTGTGTGAGTGCATGAGTGCCTGGATTGCATGTGTGCTCGGTTGAATTCTCATTAATAAATTAATCAATTCCCATTAATAAACACGTTTTGGTCTAGTCTGGAATTTCCGGCTGGTTCTTTCCTGCAGAAACCCCATAAACATTGGTGGAAGATCTCTTTATGTTACCCCTCTCTTGCAGTCCTCCTAATTGAGCTAATTCATTCCCCGCTGTCACGTGGAGGTATTGGCATCACGGGTGGACTCCAAGTTACCTGCATTTTGGGATAACAACAGTTGTGACTGAAAATTGGGAATGGGAAGGTGCGGGAGGACAGTACCTTTATCCGTCTTGATGGAGCTTTACAGTACCTTGTCTTGCTCTAAGATCTGTTAAGGATTGAAGTTACAGGAGCCCCATCCCAGATTTAATCTGAGAACTCTACATTGGGGTCATTGCCTCTGAGATTCAAGCTCAGACACACCAGCTGGGACACAGAAGCCCAGAGTCATTCCTTATCTGTTTTCCCCTTTTCTCTCTGTTTTGCTGTTCACACATGCTCAGTAAGAGATTGGGGAGGCAGCTGATTAAAAAAAACCTGTAGCTAGAAAGGAGGAGGAGGAGGGAAAGGGGTCTGGGAGGAGATAAAAAGACTTCGCAAAAAGGAGCTTCATTCTCAAGAGGTTTTGTTAACTCAAATGTGTACTTGCTTCTCACCATGTGTACACCTCTATCATGTCTCCTTTTAGTCCCCTTTTTTCTATGCTAAGGAATTGCAAAGATTCTAAGAGCTGTAAAAGATTTTACCCAGGTACAATTCCCAGGATGATTGTGGCTGGAAAAATAATTCTGACCTCCTCTCTGGCTGTAGCTCTGAAGTTGCATATCTGCCAATTTGCTTTCCTTAACACTGGTGGATTTTATTACTTCTGCATTACAGTACCAACTGCTGTTTTAATCTGATAATGCTACTTCTGAAAAATTACAGAAGCTCTTCTTGCACCTTCATAGCAAAAACCACTGTGGAGAGAGAGAGAGAGATCACTGCGAGAGCCAAGAACAGCACTCACACAATTTCCAGTTTTTTTACTATAGCTAGTACCTCTACAATGCATAGAGGCATGTTTTTTTTAAAAAAAAGAATGAGCCAGAGGAAAGAAATTGTATCAGCCCAATTCAATCCTCTGTTTATGACATCTCTGAACAGAGAAAAAAAGACCACTATGGTGTCTGACTACTTTTTGTTATTGACATTGACATTTCACCAGTGTTTTTAATGAAGCAAATATTAATTAATCCCTATTCAGCTCCACAGTTGCTTTCTTTTGCATGAGTTGCTTGATTAAAGTACACTGAAAATACATTTGTACAACTGGCAGTTTATTGAGAATAGTTTCTAGCATCACTTATTCAAATCAGAGAATAAATCTAATTTGCCATCTTATTTCTGCCACAAGTACAGAAAAGAACAGTGAAGCGTAAGGATTTTTACATAAATGGACACCCACCAGCTTTTCCAAACTATATAACCCTGAACAACTACTGGTTGGGTGGTGACTTCCCTCTCTGTGGGGCAGAGAAGCCACACTTCCATTGGCAAATCTTTAGAGTGTTCAGATCAAGGGAAGTAGCAGTGCACTCTTTTCTACTTTGGTCAGACTTCACCTGGAATCCTTTGTCCAGTTCTAGGGTAGAATAAAAGGATATTGATAAGTTGGAACAGGTCCAGAGAAGGGCAATCAAGATGATTAAAAAGCCTGTCAGTCAAGCCTAATGAAGAACAGCTTAGGGAGCTGGGTATGCTTTGTTTGGAGAAGTCTAGGCAGTAACATGACATCCATCTCTAAATATTTGTAGGAATGTCATGTTGAAGATAGAGAGCCAGCATGGTGTAATCAGTAGCATATCTAGCATAAATAGCACCTAGGGCAAGATGTGGAAGTTGTGCCCCGTACCATCTTACCACATGGCTCTCTTCCCCTCCACCTGGGCCTCATCCAGAGTACCTAGGGTGGGGCAAGTAGGCATCATGCCCTCCAGACTCAGAGCCACCTGAGCTGCCCACTCCTACTCCTCTGGGGCAGCTTCCTCCTCCTCTGCCACTGCCACCACTGCTAAATCTTCTGGCACAGCCTTTTTGTGCCTGTCAGCATTGATGCCCAGGGCAGGTACCCTATTTGCCCCACCCTAGATACACCCGGGGTGTAATGGTTTGAGTGTCAAACTATGATCCTGGAAACCAGGGTTCAATTTTCCACGAGGTCTTAGAAACCCACTGGGTGTTGGTCACAAATAAAGCAAAAATTTTATACAAAATTACCAGTATGGACCTCACCAAAAGAAGCCTACAAAATTGCCCCAACAAAACAAGGAAATTTAATAACATATCAAGAATTATTGAAATGGGAGGGCAATAAACCAAGAATGCATGCAGAAGAAGAATTAAAGGTTGAGCGACATGAACTAAACTGGTTTCCATGGAGACAACTTAGAGAAAGATTTAGAATGGACCAAAAATTATACGGATTTGAGAGAAAAGAGAATGAGTTAGATTCACTGATGAAAGAAAACCAAAAGAAAAGAATATCTAAATTTTATAGATTATTGTTAAAAAGAGAAATGGAATCAGAAGTAGTTAAAGACACAATGGTTAGATAGGCGCAGAACTTGGGACATTCAATCGAATTAGAAACGTGGGAAAGAGTATGGAAAACAGATATAAAATTTACACCAAATATAAGTGTAAGAGAAAATTTTTGTAAAATGTATTATAGATGGTATAGGACCCCAGAAAGATTACAAAAAATAACAAAAAATGGAAATTCAAATTGTTGGAAATGTGGTGAAAAGACAGGATCCTTTTTTCATATGTGGTGGACACATAAGATAGCAAAAAAAAAAAATTGGAAGGGGGTATATGATGAAATTCAGAGAATTTGTAAGTTGAACTTTGAAATGAAACCGGAACTTTATCTGTTAAATATGCTAGGGCAACAAGAGGAAATAAGATGTCATCAGAAGATAATATCATACTTAATAACTGTGGCAAGCTTAATAAATGCTCAACACTGGAAAGAAAAGAAATATATTGATATTGAGGAGTGGAAGCTAAAAGTTCTGGATATGATACAGATGGAAAAATTAGCATTTTCTTTGAAGAATAAATCTATCCAGAAATTTGAAACAGAATGGAAAGGAGTATTGGATTGGATGAGGATATAAATGTATAGGAAATCAAGAAGAAATAATGTAATTGTTCTTTTCTCTGTAAAATGGAAATTATGTTTGTATGTAATGAAAATAAGCAATTGCAACTGGAAGATTTAAGCCTGGAAGCGTGGGGGGGCATTTTCAAGATTAAACCTTAATAAAAATTATTATAAAGAAAGAAAGAAAGAAAGAAAGAAAGAAAGAAAGAAAGAAAGAAAGAAAGAAAGAAAGAAAGAAAGGAAACCCACTGGGTGACCTTGGGCAAATCACACATTCTCAGTGTCAGGGTCCAAGGCATGGGTGGCTACAGCTGATTGGAACAGGTGCCAGACTGGGCCAATGGACAGGCACTAGGTCAGGAAGCCAAGGTTCAGGGCACAACAAGAGTCCAAGACGGTAGCCCTTCAAGTAGCAAGAGTCCATGGGCCAGCAGCAAGAAGCAGGTCTAGGGGACAGGCAGGAGGTCAAAGCACAACAAGGGCTCAAGGCTGTAGAAGCCTACCAGGCAACAAGAGTCCACAGGACCGGAGGCAAGAGGCAGGTCTGGAAAACAGGTCAGGATCTAAGTCCAGGGGTCAGCAGAGCCAAGACCACTGAAGTGTCAAGAGAGGCTACAGGTAGTACTGGAGACTGTTTTGCTGTGGAAGAGGCTGCAGAGTAACCCCAGCCCTTATCTAGCTGGCTGCTGGCTGCTTTAGCTGCCCTGCATCAGAGCAGCCAGCTGGGTCTGAAGTACTGGGCAGAATTCTGCAAGGACTTAGCCACAGACCAGAACCCTTACACTCAGCCCCCAAAAAACCCATGCTAGGGTTACCTTAGTCCATTTCCGCACTGGACTGTTATAGCACTATTATTCCACTTGCAACATCCTATGGAATCCTGGGGTTTGCAGTTTTGGTGAAAGAGTTAAATTCAGACAAGTACTGCTTGAGTAGAAAAATAAGTGAATTGGACAGCAGATGTCCCTGCCTTATCTCAGTTCAAAAGTATGATTGGCCTTGCAACGCTATGCTTAGGTGCCCGGGAAGTAAAAGGGAGTCAAGCATACTCTTTTGCCTCATCTTTGTGTCATTTGGTGACTGGGGCCTTTGTTCCCTTGTTTTGGGGGTGGTATTAAGCTCCAAATATAATGGCTGACGTAGACTAGAAATGTGATTGATTGCTGACGTTGTTGACCAAAGGTGTAAGAACTAAGTGTTTTAATCAATGGGGGCCGGCAGTTTTGGACATTGTATATCCGCTGCTTGCCCTGCGCAGTAAATAAATGGTTTGGAAAATAAAGCTTTCTGTTTTGGAAGAACCTGAAGGTCTTCATCCTTTCCTCGCCACAACATTGGGAGGGGCCACCCGGCCCCTCCTGAAACTGCAAACCCCAGGATTCCATAGGATGTTGCAAGTGGAATAATTGTGCTATAACAGTCCAGTGCAGAATGGGTCTTAGGGTCACCATAAGTCAGAAATGACTTGAAGGCACACAACAGAAACATGTTGAAGGTGGGACGAGTTTGTTTTCTGCTGATCCAGAGACTAGAACCAGAACTAGTGAATTCAGATTACAAACAAAGATACTCCACCTCAACATTAAGAATTTCTTTTCTGTAAGAATTGTTCAAGAGAGTGACAAATTGTTTTAGAAGATGGAGGACTGTCTTTCTCTGAAGGTTCCTGAAATGGTGGTTGGATAGATATCTTTCAGGAATGTTTTAGTTTTGTATCCCTGCATGGCAGGGAGTTGTACTAGATAACCCTTGCAACTCCTTCTGATTCTAGTGAAACTTTTTTCTGTTCTGACAGTCTCTTAGGAAAGGACTGCAAGGACGTTTAGTGTGCTGTTTTGCTGCTTTTCGTCTTTTAATGGATCTGTTTCAAAAGGCTTTAATTATAGAGATGGTTTAATTGTGTTTTAACAATGACATCTGATGTGATTTATATCCTTGTCAGGGTTTTTAATGATCCGCTTCAATTTTTGTAAGCCACCTTGAGGTGGAACAGACATGAAATAAATAAGAATAATTCACTTTTAAAATAGATTTCAGTCCCCATCGCACTCCCAGTTTAGCATACTAATTTTTCAACTACAGAATTACATTTCTGATTTCTTCTGGATTCAGAATGTATGTGTGTGAATGAATGAATGAATGAATGTGTGTTTGGAATTTTTGGCCTGCTGAGCTGCCCCAGATCATCCAATGGACAGAAAATTAGCTCTTGGATCACACTTCACCCTTATTATATATTTTAGCTGCCTTTCCAAGACTTCATTCTCCC
This sequence comes from Ctenosaura bakeri, assembly GCA_948474755.1. Classification (NCBI taxonomy): domain Eukaryota; kingdom Metazoa; phylum Chordata; class Lepidosauria; order Squamata; family Iguanidae; genus Ctenosaura; species Ctenosaura bakeri. The sequence goes on along the minus strand of CAOLHI010001005.1, from coordinate 184,840 downwards.
TAAGGCTGCTTAATGGGATTTGGAAAAGGCAAGAGGCAGGTAGGACCAAAATTGGTAGGACTGACAGGCCAAAATCTAATAGTCCATACTGGAACCCACATGCATTTGAAAGTATTTGAAAGACGTCAGTGCTAAAGCATGGAGAGAGTTAAATTTCTTGAACTACAGTTCCCAACACTCCCTAATCTGGACAAGCCATAGCAGCCATGTTGGGTAGGGTCTCTGGAAGTATTGAAGTTTCCAATTCTTTCTGTATCAATTTTACTTGCATATTCCCAAGTTTGCACCCAAACTCTTTCTTGAAATATCCCGAGTTTGCTCCACTTCTCCATCCCTTGTGTTCTTCTTCCTCCATCTGATCTCATGTCACATCTGGACACATGCAACATTTCAGAAATTGATTTTCACCCATTTCCATTGTCCTTTCTTCATTACTTTTCAGAGACTATAGCCAAAGGGCTTTAGCAATATTAGACTTCTGAAACATTAGGATCACTTTGTTTTGGTGCAAACATTTCTCTTTCCCTTGCTTGAAATGTGTGCGATCAGTGTCCTGGAAACAATAGCTGTGGCCATTTCTGCTCTACACTGTTATAGTGCTGTTATTCCACTTTCAACATCCTGTGGAATCCTGGGGTTTGCAGTTTAGGGAGGGGCCTTTGGGATACTCAGCCAGAGAGCTGTTTGGCCTTTGTAAACTACAAACCCCAGAATTCCACAGGATGTTAAAAGTCGAATAATAGCACTATAACAGTGTAGTGAGGGAATGGCCTGTGTTTGCTGGCAGCAGCCATCTTACCTAGTTTTGGGATAATAACAGATAGCAAAATAGAGATACAATTCATTTTGAAAAATAATGGAGTAATTTAAATTGCCCTGAGAACTGGGAATGAAAAGACCTTGGAAACATCAGGCGTTCCCAGGATAAACTTCAGGATAAAGAAAATGTCATATAGCTCTTCACAATAAAATCAGTTTGAAAGATTGCCAGCATGGTATAGTGGCTTGAGGGTTGGACTTTGACCCTGGAGGCCAGGATTCACTTCCCCATTTGGTCGTGGAAGCCCAACGGGTGATCTTGGGCATGCACTCTCAGGCTCAGATAATCCTGTAGTAAGTTTGCCTTAGGATCACCATAAGTTGGGAACAACCTGAAGGCATGCAACAACAACAGCAATAGGAGATAAACCGGGACTTTCTGACCACTTTTCTCCCCTGTTGCAAAATAGAAATCTAATTGGGAGTCTTCCTCAGGCAAAACTCAGAGTTACACTGAATGAACAGATATCCCTTACTCTCACATGTAATCGGCCCTCTCCACCCACATTGAACAAGACCTTAGACTTAGCCTGCAATCCTGTATGGCTCAGCACAGCATAGTAGCTCCACACATAGACATACACTAGGCTGAGCCCTATATTGGTCACCCATCTACTTGAATGGCCTCTGAAACCTCCTCGCAGCACAACCATTCCCTGTTTTATGGGGGCAGGCAGGATTGCTGAAGCATCTGGCTACGGTTCCATAACCAGATGCAAAATAATTACAGCAGCACTGAGACTCTTGGATGTGACAGAGCCTGGGGGAGTGGCTAACAGGGCAGCTCTAGTAATAGAGGGTGATGTAATCAAGTTCAAGTTTATTGCATTTTAGCAGCCAGCCATTGCACAAAAATGAAAAAAATAAAATAAGATTAGATAAAATGAAAAAGGATAATCCAGCCAATTTACATGTAATACATAATCAACAATAAATAAATCATTTTCCATACCCCTCCTTGTTCTTTATGGCACGTAATTGTAAAGCCCTAACTAGAAATTTAGATGTTCTGAAAGACACATATTTCACAGTATCAGATAGCAGAAAACAAACTTTTGCGAAGGAGGAATTTCCCTTAAAAGACTTCAATAAAGGAAAAATATACTTGCTCCTAAGAGATGTAATCAGATTGGCTCTCTGTCTGAGAGAAGCCCAGCCCTAACCAGAGGAGGGTGCTGTGGGTGAGACAGCAAGAGAGCATATATACTGGGAGTGTGGTTGGTAGCTGTCTTCCTTCAGTGAGAGTTATAGAGAGAACTCTAAATCCAGAGTGTCTAGTTAACCAAAGGGGGTTTTCTGAGAGAGGGTTATCTTCTCAGTGGTCTAGTGTGGGGACAGAGAAGGAACCAGACCACTCCTGAAAGGGCCAGAAAGTGGAATCAAGTGGGGAAACAGATCTCCGTGCTGGGAGGACCAACAGGATATTGGGGAAACACTGTGGTGTTTTAGAGGAATTGGTTAAATAACTTTAATATTTTGTTATTTTGGTTGAATATCCTTAAATCTACATTAACTTTTTCCTAGTTTGTTACCCTAATAAAGATTTCATTCTGTTTTTCTATAAGTACTGCTTAAACAAAGTGTTTTCTTCAATTTTATTTTCAATCACATACTACCACAGGTACAGCTCTCCAGAGAAGGAGAAAAGAAAGCAGACCTTGTTTGTCTGGGTCCTGGGCTATCCTAAGCCGGCCTTCCTCAGCTTCGCTTTACTTTCCCACTTTCCTTTCAACACTCACATCCTACAATATCCATGATACTGGAGGTCCCTGGTGGATCTCAGTGGTGATGTCATTTCACATCTGGCTATGAGTAGAGCTTTAGCAATCCTACTTAACCCCCTCCCCAACATGGAATGGACATCTGGGGGAAAGGGAGTTCAAAGATTATTCTGTAAACTAAAGGAAGGTCTTTGGTACCTTAAAGGGAGGAAGGGAACACCCACCCCCACCGTACCCAAGAAAGGACATATGCATGCATAAGGAAATTTTCAGCATGCACATGTCCCAAACAGGATTTCTGCAAAAGAATTCAGTGGCTAGAATCCTGCTGGTGTCTTACACCTGTGTGAAATGATGTTCAACATAGCATAATATGCCATGGCAACATGCTTATGTGAACAGCTAGATGATTTTGTCTGATAAAGTTTGCAGAGATAGCATGCACATTGTACTTTGTGCATCCAGCTGCTCATTTGCTGTCTTGGCTCAGTCGCACAAATAGTCATTCAACACAAGACTTGCATTGTGCAATTAATGCATAACTCTGTCTGTGGGGATTGACACTACGCAACCTGAATATATGATCCTGGTCATTTGACGATTATAATATTGCCAGAAGTGGAAGCACATTCCTCTTGAGTCTACTTTACAAATTTTAAATTTATAAACCTTGATCATGCAATAGCAAAATCTTTCTACTTTTTTCCTCACTAGAGAATAACTTGCTTGTTGCAGAAAAAAGCCTAACCTGCTTTTTCCAGTACCTCCAGTTTAATAACTAAAAAATATAGAGGCAGCCATTGATGGGGTTGTTCTTTTTGTGTGTCTTCGAATCCTTTCCAACTTACAGGAACCCTAAGGCAAACCTATCATGGGGCTTTCTCAGCAAGGTTTGTTCACAGGGTTGTCTTTGTCTTCCTCTGACATTGAGACAATGTGTCTGGCCAAAGGTCACCCAGTGAGTTTACATAGTTGATCAGAGATTCGAACCCTGATCTCCAGAGTCATAGTCCAGTGCTCAGACTGCTACACCACTCTGCCTCTGCATTTCATGGAGACTGAATAATGTTACCCTGATTTCTGGGGGTCCCGGGAGGGACACCTAAATGCGCCCCAAATATTACAAAGTTGGGGAATTTAGCTGAGAGTACAAGCTAGCACTATGAGAGGCAGGGTAACGTAGTGAGATCTTTAACCCTATGTTTATGGGGTCGGGCCACGACAAGAACTAGGCACAGTTGTACAATTAAGAGATTTTATTGTAATATCCACAGTTTGGCACACAAAGACACACACACACACTCATACAAGAACTATAGAAATAGAAAGTGAGGAAACTTGATAGGGGTTTTAAGTGGGTTTCTGGGGTGATACTCCACCTAATCCTGCAGTCTGGAGAAGAGAAATAGAGTTTGGAGCTTGGGTTCGTGGTTTCCCAGCACGTGGAGGCTGAGGGGAGGCTCACCAAACAGAGCAGCAGCAGTTCAGGATGCAAGGCACAAGCGTTCTGACAAGAAGCTCAAACTTGGGGTTTTTATAGGGAAGATTGTACCTGGAGGCTAGCCCTCTCCCAAGGAGAACAATGGAGATTTGAATGGAGACAAAGCCTCCAAAAAGTCAAAATCAGAATTGATGAGATAACATTGCCAATTGTTAGAACAGTATGCAGATGAGGAGCACTTAATGATTGTATAGACGGAGGCGTTAATCTCGTCGAGCAAGCAGTTTGGGGCTGAGAGTCCTTGCATTTGCTTAAAGGTCGGCTGTGTCTGGAGGGCACTACCGGCTGTGCAACAAATTGTTGTTTACTGGCCTAGACCTAGCCTGCATAATTAAGGCCATACAGCCGTGCCTGCCTACACAGGCTCTCCATGACCCTTTCAGACACGTGGAGTTCATCTTATGGAGTGCCATGTGGAAATATTACCCATAACCAATATGAAATTGTAGACCTCGGGCTTGGGCCAGATAACCGCAGTAACAATAGCTTTCTATGCCTCTCTTCTAGGTCCTATGGAAGCCAAGAAATTGCATGTGAGAATAATTTTTCTGTCCAACTTTATTATCACAGTTGCTCTCACATCTTACCAGGGAGTGTCACATCTTAAAACAAATTTGGATCTACAGTCAGCTCTCCGCTTTCGCTAGGGCTAGGGGTACAGGTCTCCTGTAAAAATGGAAAAACTGCAAATGTCAAAATGTGTGTGTAGGAAGTGGGGAGAACGGGCACCCAGGGTGCAAACCAGGTCAGGGAAGGGGTTGGCATGGCAGCCCTATAATTCCTCTCTCATACCCATCTCCTTCCTTGGATGTCGGAGGGGGTATCAGGAGAGGATTTGTGGTGCTAAGTAATCAGGCTCTGAGCCATCTTTAGCTGTCCAGGCAGTGGCTGGTGGAGGAACAGGAGGGCCACAGGCAGTTTTTTTTAAAAAAATATTTTTATTGTATAATTGAAAAATCCCCCCTTCCAAGCTTATTTTCGAATTGAATCTGCTTGTTTTCATGCCATTCATACATAGTTACTGCTTACTCAAAGGAAAAAATGTTCTTACATTGTCACATCTTACATTATTACATTATTACTTTGTTGCATTACCTTACCATATTGTCGCATTACATTACATACAATCTTACTTTATTCCTTTTTCTTTTCTTATACTATGTCTTTATCCAGTTCAAAACTTCTCTCCATACCCTTTCAAAGTTCTGGGTAGGTTTATTTTTCAAAGAAAATGCTAACTTTTCTATCTCAACCATATCTAGGACTTTTAATTTCCATTCTTCTATATCAACATATTTCTTTTCTTTCCAATATTGCGCATATATCAATCTTGCAGCAGTTATCAGATATAACAATATCTTCTGGTGACACCTTATTTCTCTTTGTTGCCCTAATATATTCAACAGATAAAATTCTGGCTTCATTTCAAAATTTAAGTTATAAATTCTCTGAATTTCATCACGTATTTCCTTCCAGAATTTCCTTGCTATCTTACAGATCCACCACATATGAAAAAATGACCCCACATTTTCATCACATTTCTAACATCTTGTATTTCCATTTTTAGTTGTTTTTTCACAGGCAGTTTTTTAAAGGGCTGTGTGGCCTGATCAAAGCTACCAAGAGGGAAGGTTCCCCCAGAAAAGAAGCACCGGATGTGGAGGGGTGGGACTGCAGAAACTCATAAATGATAGAATTTGTGAAAGTTAAACAAATGTGGAGGGCTGACTGTATAATGGTGGTAATTCTCTTTTCTCATCTTGAATTGCAATGAGGCTTTGTTTCACTCCTTTTTTAAAGAAGTGCATCAGAAGCTGTCTATCTGCCAAGCAATGCATAGGACATGCTATCCTTTCCATAATTGATCCCAGAACTCAGAAAAATATGCCCCCTTTCTTCCTGCCCCCCCCTTTTTTTAGGGAAAAGTAAAGAAATGACACAGCAAATACTCAATCCAATAGCCCATAGCTCATTGGATCTGAGCAGCCTGTTAATTGATTTTCTTTTGTTGAAGGTAATTAGGTCTGATGTTCTTTCTCAGCTCTTGGCTGCTATTCAAGTAGGTGGGAGTGTGGCTGCAAGGTAATGAAGGAAGACTACTTAGCAAGCCTGCATAGGCTGAGATCTCTGCTGCCACCTGTTAGAGTTCAGATTGGGGGAGACACAGGGCTTGTTAGACCTGTATACTGTAGATGTCTGTAATGTTTTTGTGTTTAAAAGGTGGGGGGGCAGATATAGGTTGGCATCCTATTGGTGTCTTCTGTATGCATACGTTCTTTTATGCAGGTGAATGGATATTGTTTTGACTGACATATAGGATACAGAAGCAGAGTTAAGCCTGAGGTGCCACTGCATATTATTCTACATTGTGCACCACTGCACATTATGCATTGACTGCATGGTTGGAAATGGTTCTGTATTGGGCATTTCACATTGGTGTGCAATGCACATTTGGTTGTGCAAAATTGCTATTCCATATTGAGGTGGCACGGCGCAACTGAGGCATCACACCGTGAGTGAAGTTAAACTATGTTCCCTTGAAGCAGAATCTTAGTTTCAGTTGGAATCCTAGTAGTTAGTCCCAACCTACTGAATTAATTGAGTGTTGCATCAACACAAAGGTCCTTTCTGCAGGATTACATCCTGCCAGCACAGGAACATGAGAGGAGTGGGACCACAATGATGCTTCCGCATGACATCATCACAATCCTGCCATTCTCACAGCACTAAGCTGGTGCAATCGCAGGGTATATCCTTGACAGAAAAGTTTTGTTGATGGCCCCTGCATGGCCAGCTGCAACAGGGTCAGAAGCACAAAGACACACTTCCTTCCCCACTACAGCATGGGAAGAAGACCAACTGCAATGCAGGAGGAAGAAGTGTCTCCTTCGCACTTCCTCCTGCAGGTGGCCAATCACACGTGTAGAGGAGCACTGTGGACATGCTCCTATCCCTGCAGAGGAACTGCCAGGATTGCAGTGGAATGACACATAAGAGCATTGATCTGTGGAACAAACTGCATACATTGCATTGAGCTAATGGACTTACTCTAGTTGAAACCAGCAGTAAGATTTAGGACATAGGATTTTTGTAATGGTTCTGCTTCTCAGATGTTCTGATCTCTTTGACATATGTAAATGTACTGGGGAAGCAGCAACCTCTGAGCTCCCCAAAGAACATGCTCCCCACCCCATGGCTAGGAAGGATGACCACAGAGGCCAAGAGGCAGCTGAGGAAGTAATTAACCGCCACTCACCACTGAAATCAGCCAGCACACAAGAGAAGCAGCTGCTGCTTGTTCCACTGCAGGAGAAGAGAGGCTGGGGGACTTAAGGGTGCTAGTAAAGTGAAAAGGGGGAGAGACAAGATGAAGGAGCACATCAGAGCCAGGGAGAGGAAAAAGAGGGAGGCCAAAGGCTCCTCAACAGACTTCAAAGAAAGTATTTAAGTAGAAGGGTGAACCCAGTGCTACTCAAAGCAATGGCATGTGGACTGACATCAGCTCACACTTAATAGCTGACAGCCTGCAGTCAATTTCCCAGAAAGAAAGATGGTTGTAGACACTGGGCTCCTGCTATCCACTAGGGTTTGGCCCCAGGACCTCCTGTGGATACCAGATTCGTGGATGATCATTAGTACAATGGTGTAGTAAAAAAGGGTCCCTTATATAAAATGGCAAAATCAACTTTTTTTTTAAATCTTAGGGGGGGTTTTCCCCATATTTTCAAGCTGTGGTTGTTTGAATCCATGGATCCAGAATCCACAGATATGAAAGGCTCACTGTAGTCAATAGACATAAATATGGTTCTGGTCCATGGCACATGGAGAGGGGGCTGCTGGCTCCCCCACATCTGAGAACTAGGGCCCTTCAACTCTACCTAATTATAACAGTATGATTCCACTTTAACTGCCATGGCTGCATCCTATGGAGTCCTACCATTTGTAGTTTGGTGAGGTGCTAGAGCTCTCTGGCTGAGAATTCTATATATTGCTCCGTAAACTGTATATACCCAAACTGCATAGGTCCAATGCTGGTCAAAATGTGGGATAACAGCAACAACATATTAGGATTCTATACGATGTTCACATGGTGTAAAACTATGTACACATGTGTAGGTGCATGTGTATGAGAAAGAGAGAGATGCTCCGTATTTGACAGAGGGAGACAAGATGGGTACATCTGAACATAGAATCATAGAGTTGGAAGAGACCCCAGGGGCCATCCAGTCCAACCCTCTGCCATGCAGGAACACCAATCAAAGCATTCCCAACAGATGGCCATCCAGCCTCTGCTTAAAAACCTCCAAAGAAGGAGACTCCACCACTCTCCATTGAGGCAGCATATTCCACTGCCAAACAGCTCTGACCATCAGGAAGTTCTTCCTGAGGTTCAAGTGGAATCTCCTTTCCTGCAGCTTGAATCCATTGCTCCTTGTCCTAGTCTCTGGAGCGGCAGAGAACAAGCCCGCTCCCTCCTCAACATCACATCCCTTCAAATATTAAAATATGGCTATCATGTCCCCTCTTAGCCTTCTCTTCTGCAGACTCAACATAGCCAGCTCCCCAAGCCATTCCTTATAGGGCATGGCTTCCAGACCCTTCATCATTTTGGTCTCCCTCCTCTGGACATGTTCCAGCTTGTTCATATCCTTCTTGAATTGAAGTGCCCAGAACTGGACACAGTATTCCAAATGAGGCCTAACCAATGTAGAATAGAGTAGTACCATTACCTCCCTCGATCTAGATGCCATACTCCTACTGATGCAACCAAGAATCGCTTGGCTTTCTTGGCTGTTGCATCACACTGCTGTCTCATGTTCAGCTTGTGATCTACCAAGACTCCTAGATCTCTTTCACATATACTGCTATCCAGCCATGCATCCCCCATCGTATATTTGTGGATTCCATTTTTTCTGCCTAAGTGTAGGACATTTCTTTATGTTGAAATTCATTTTGTTCACTTTGGCCCAGCTCTCCAATCTGTCAAGGTCATTTGAATTTTGATCCTGTCCTCTGGAGTATTAGCAACCCCTCTCAATTTGGTGTCATCTGCAAATGTTATCAGCGTACCCTCTACTTTTTCATCCAAGTCATTGCTGAAGATGTTGAATAGCACAGACCAATTCTGCCACTGCCAAGGTTATCAAAACAACAGATGTGGTTTCTTGGTAGGGAGTAAGACTTAGGCCATTTCCACACTACACTGTTATAGTGCTATTCTTCCACTTTCAACATCCTGTGGAATTCTGGGGTTTATAGCTTTTACTGAGGCCAAAAAGCTCTTTGGCTGAGAATTCTAAAGGCCTCTCCCTAAACTGCAAAGCCCAGGATTCCATAGGAGGTTGAAAATGGAACAAGAGCACTATAGCAATATAAGGTGGAAATGGCCAAAGTCTAACTAAGCATTAAATTAGTACACAAAGTTGTCGTTGTGTGTCCACAAGCCATTTCCAACTTATGGTGACCCTTAGGCAAGCTTTTTATGGGGTTTTCTTGGCAAGATTTATTCAGTGAAGACTTTCCTTGCCTTCCTCTGAGGCTGTGAGAACGTGACCTCCTCCAAGTGGGTTCCTATGGCTAAGAGGGGATTTGAACCCTGGTCTGGCAGCGTCCTAGTCCAACACTCAAAACGCTACAATACACTGGCTTTCAAATCAGCACAGACAGGCTCTTATACCTGAGTTTGTAAAGATAGGGATGCAGGGCTGGACAAGTCCTCTCTGAGAAAAATTGGCAAGAGCGTAGGCAGAGATTTCATTAACCTCTAACATACCTACAGATTCCCTGCTAATGCTCCTCCCACCTGTTTTCTTTATAATAGGTTTACCTTTTGTTTCAGAAGCAACTGAGGAGTTAAGTTAGCATGAAGAAAGTTGCACAACATCAGCCACCCAGCAGCTGAGAAGAGAGGGTGGCATCCTGAGATTGATCCCTGACTAAGCCCAATGCTGAGAACACCCAAGATGACAAGAACACCCTACCATGAATCATGATACTTAAGAGTAAATTTAATTCAGAGATCATAGAGCTAGGGACGTAGAATGGCTTCCAGAGGGGTATATGGCTTAGGTCCAGACTATCTGAAATAACATCTCTGTTGGAAAAAATCCAGCATTTTCTGTTCCCCCTCTTGTTTTTAGGGCAAGTGGGACTTAGATAGCATAGGGTTTCTTTTCCTTTACATGCCAAAGCCTTCTTTCTTCTCACCTAAGGCCTCACCATTTGCGCTTGTGGCATTTCAATGCATGCTCATAAATACCTTTGGTGTTCAGAGTACCAGATTATGTGACCAGAGATAGTTCCTAGGGTCATTGGTTGTATAAAAGAGCCTCCTTCTCAGATCTCACACTTTTTTTCTCTGGTTTTGCTTCTTCTTTCTTCTTTCTGGCCATGCTTTGCATCTTCATCATCAAGCTGGTGAGCTACTATCTTACCTGATCTATCTTAAAGCTACTATCTTACCCGATCTATTCATTAGCTAACTAGGATGTAGGCTCCCCAATACATATGTAAATGTAAAAGTCATTAGTAAACTTTTCTAAGTTTGTAACCTGAACTGCCTGCCTTGTTTTGTTTTCTTAGTCAGTTTCAGTTCAGGAAAGCCACACAGAAATTTGAGCATGCTTTGTCTGCTACTCTGCTAAAAGAAGGCTGATTCCTAACAGTTTTAGCTTTCATAGAATTTCCCAAAAGGGCTAAAAACCTGGGAGACTGTAATTCCCAACAATATCTCTCTGTACACACCTGCCAGAGTCTTAAGAGCCACAGGGACAGGCTTTCTTTCAGTCCCACCACCATCACAGGCTCACATGAAATGGGAAAGAAATAGGAGAGAACTTCTCAATAGCTGCTCCTACCCTCTGGAACTCCTCTCCACAGAAAGGTAGGCTGGCCTTCTACCTGCTCTCTTCCAGGCAAAGACCATTTTTGTTCAAGCAGGTGTAAGTAGTGTGTACAGGGAGCTTTTTATGGAGTGCTTTATTTTTACTTTTTTTTGTATGTATTTTAATGATTTTAGACTGTTTCAAATCCATTGTTTTAATGAGATGATTTTAATTCTCTTTTAAAACTGTACTGTTTTTACCTGATTCTTTTGTGAGCCTCCTTGGGTCCCACTCTGGAAGAAAGGTGACATATAGACAAAATAATTAATATGATACAGAGTGTCAACTGGATACTAGCTGAGAAAACAGAGTGGAGCCAAGAAATCACAGAGCATCAAGTGCATTGGTTGTCACGTACTTTCAAGTCAACTTTGAGTTATGGTGACCTTACCCTAGTGTTTTCTTGGCAACAGTTATTCAGAGGAGGTTGCCATTGGCTTCCTCTGAGGCCAAGAGAGTGTGACTTGTCCAAGGTCACCCAATGGATTTCCATGGCTAAGCAGGGATTTGACCCCTGGTATTTTGGAGTCTTGATCCAATACTTAAACCTTTAACAACATGCTGGCACAGTACCAGATGAGAAAGCAGAAAACCATCAAGACTCTGGCCATTTCTACCCTAAGCTGTTTAGCACGATGATTCCACTTTCAACATCCTATGGAATCCTGGGGTTTGCAGTTTCGGGAGGGGCCATCTGGCCCCTCCCGAAACTGCAAACCCTAGGATTCCATAAGATGTTGCAAGTGGAATAATATCACTATAGCAATTTAGTACGGAAATGGCCCCAGCAGTGATGGTTGATAGATGTTTTCTTTTCACTTATTTTCAGTCTGAGTTTCTTTCTCAGCTAAATTCAAGTATTGTGACTCATGCTTGGGTGCTCTTTTTCACTTCAGTGTTCTCAACCTTGGGCTTTGTCAGCTCACAAAAGTCCCAAGGTAATTTTTCCTATTTGGTGTGGCTTCAGGGGGGGAAAAAGCAAAAATAGAAACCAAAGAGGGGCAAAAAATAACATTCAACCTGAGCTCTTTTGGAGAGATGATTCTCTAAAAACAAAACAAAGTTTCAGTGGGCATGAACCACGACAACACATGTTTTATGCAGGAGTGCAACGCCAGACCTGTTTATTTCTGCTTTTGATTTGGTCATTAAGGATTTTTCCTGACCCCTTTGGCACACTGTGTCTTTTCCCCCTTTTCTTGAGATGCTAGTTATTTCCAGAGAAAACCAGAAACAATCAATGCTTGAATTTCTTAACTCTCGCCATGTATTTATTGGGCTTTTAAGGCAAAACACTGCAATTCTTGCAGAGCCATTTTGTCTGCAAACCTCAGGATTCCATAGGATGTTGCAAGAGGAATAATAGCGCTATAGCAGTCCAGTGCAGAATGGGTCAAAGAAGGAACACATTAGAAATGATGTTATTTGCATTCTGTTACCTTTGGGGAGTGAAGAGGGGGGGCAAAAGCACTACAGGTGGCCCTCCACATTTGCTAGGGCTAGGGGCTCAGGACCCTCACAAAAGAGCAAAAATCACAAATATCAAAATGTTTGTGGGAAGGGGCTCAAGGCATGGTGGGGAGAATGGATACCCAGGATCCAAACTAGGTGAAAGAAAAGAGGGAGGGGGTTGGCTTGGTGGTCTATATTTCCTCTCCCTCTCTCACCCCCTTCTTTGGGTGTGTGGAAAGCATTGGGAAAGAGTTTGCGGTTCCAAGAAATAAAGCTGCAAGGCATCCTTAGCTGACCAGACAGCAGCTTATGGAAGAAGAGGAGGAAGACCAGAAGTGGGTTTTTAAAGGGCTGTATAGCCTGATCAGAGTTGATGAGAGGGAAGGTTTCCCCAGAAAAGAAGTCCCTGAAGTGGGATGTGGGGACAGGAGTTCAAGAAATTTGCAAATAATGAAATCCATGAAAGTCAAACCTAGAAATGTGGAAGGCTGACTGTACTTTGAAAATTTAAGGTAACTTCTTAAATCATTAGGTTTCTTGTAAACCTAGTGATCTTGACTTGTTTCTTCAAAATGGTTTGAGGGGTTATTGTGGTGGATTCTGGATTTTTAAGAGAATATTCAATTGTAATATGTTATTTGGCATATTAGCCAGGAGTAATTCTACTTGTTACACATGAGTAACAAGCGACGAGCAAGGAGCAACAAAGGAGTATATTTAAAAAGTAAGACTAATGATTCTGCATTAGTTCACTACATTTTACAGTAGCAAATGTCATAGGCTAACTACACACCGTGTACAGAAGTTTTTCCCTGTACCTGTCCTGAACCTTCCATCACCTAGATTAAATAATCTGTACTATAGAGGCTGTATCTGTAGAGCCTGCTGTTCTTCTGGAAGATAATTAATAAATAGATAGATAGATAGATAGATAGATAGATAGACAGACAGACAGACAGACAGACAGACAGACAGATATAAATAAATAAATAAATAAATAAATAAATAAATAAATAAAAAAATTAAATTTTCTGTAGAGGCGGCTGTTCTTCTGGAAGATATAGGTGATAATGTAAAACCTTTCAGACATAAAGTTGGTAACATCTCTCTCCTTGCCAACCTTTAAGACAGACTAGAATATGCTTGGTTATGCCATTGATGAAGTTATACTAACAGCCCCGTAGCAAGGGCTTCTGAAAGCAGTCGTTGGAGAACCTAATAGACAGGAGAAGAAAGAAGCAAGGAAAGGATCTTTGCACGTTTTGAATTTGCATGGAAGCACTGTTACCCTGTATGTTGGGGGTCCCGGGAGGGATGCCCAAATAACCAAATAAAAACACAAGTTGGGGGAATTTAACTCAAGCACTCTCTCAGCTAAATGAGAGGCAGGGTAACTATAGCAAGGATCTTTAACCCAATGTATACAGCGTCAGGTCAGAGAGCGGCTAGAGAAGGTTTTAAAGTAACAAATAATATTTTATTAAAGAGAAGAAACACGTAAGACAAGACATAAACTAATTAACTGAGAAATAGAGATGGAGAGCTTTTCGGGAAGGGTAATATGACACCTGGTCTCGTATTCCTGGAGAGAAGCGGGGTTCTGGGGAAGAAAGCTCAGTGGGGCTCACTGAGGGGAGTTTCCTTAGACGACCAGCAGCAAGGCAGGATGGAAGTCCAAAGTAGTCCGAAGACGTCCCAAAAGTGGGGACCTTTTATAGGGTGGACTTTACCTACAGGCTATGTCATGTTTGGTGAGAACAAAGGAAATTTGGAGTCGGACAAAGGAGTTGGAAAAGGTCAAGTTTTGCATGATGGGTTTAGCTCTTAAGACAATAGTGTGGCCAGTTCGTTAATAGCCTGATATAAAGAAATGGCTTGGCTCTTGGCTGCATGACTTTGTGTAGACCCGAGCCAAGCAGAGCCGGTTTGCAAGAAGGTTTTCCCTGAAGCATCGGAGAGGCTTAAGTTGCCTGCCTAAATGAGGTTTGGAATGTACAACCATTAATGGCCGCGCCCTTATGGGCTCGTCCAGGGGACCTCTGAAAGCACGTGGAGTAGGGTGGCAGAGAGAGGTCAAACCAAGGCCAAATTATTTGATATCAAAAGGATATCTAGTGCTCTCACCAGACATATCATAACCGTGATAACAGCATGTTGCAGTTTGTGAGCAAGGTGATAACGCTGAAGAGAATGGTGCTGCTCTTATACCAATATCCTAATTGTAAGTGGGCTCTGGTGACTGCAGTGGCAGCAGTGTGTTGAATATGCTTTGAGTTTTAGGCCATTTCTACACTAGGCTGTTCTAGTGCCATTATTCCACTTTCAGCATCCTGGGGAATCCTGGGGTTTGCAATTTAAGGAGGGGCCTTTAGAATTTTCGCCAGAGAGCTCTTTGGCCTCAGTAAACCACAAACCCCAGAATTCCACAGGAGGTTGAAAGTGGAATCATAGCACTATCACAGTGTGGTGCAGAAAGGCCCTTATACTTTATACTTTTTCCACCATTTATTCCATTTTTTCCCCACATACTCCTAAATGTCCCCATTCATACCCCAGGCTAGGAATCACTGTGCTAATGAATACCAGGTACAGTAGGCTATCTTTCAGAGGAAAGAACTGGCACTGAGTATTCCTCGCCTTAAAAAAAAAACCTATAAAATTCATAAGGCCACCATAAGTCAACAGGTGATTTGACGGAACATAAACACGTGCATGGAACTCACACATCTACTTTTTGCGTATAGAATTAACAGCTTCTTGAGAGGGGATGGAACAGCAGAAGAAGAGGGAGTACTTTCTCTTCCCAAACCTTCCCCAAATTTCCCCCATCCTTCATGTTGATGTGCTTCTTCCAATACATTTGAAACCCGCGGTAGGAGAGAACATCAAGGCCATTTCTGCACTAGCCTGTTATAGCGCGATGATTCCACTTCCAGTATCCTCTGGAATCCTGGGGTTTGCAGTCTCGGGAGGGGCCAGCTGGCCCCTCCCGAAACTGCAAACCCCAGGATTCCAGAAGATGCTGAAAGTGGAATCATTGTGTTATAACAGGCTGGTGTGGAAATGGCCCAAGTTTGCATGGAGCGTTTAAAGAGGAGGAGAAGTAGTAAGAGGAAGGATGAAACACCCTCCTCTCTGATACTTCTCTACTTCACATCACCCCTTCTTGAAGCTGTTTTTTCTCCAGGGTTGACTGGGGGAATGAAAAACATTTGCATTTAAATGTCACACCTACTCTGATCCAAATGTAACATATACTTTGATCCTTTGAGCTCTCTCTGTACATCCTGCCATGAACTCTCTTTACTTCCAGCCCACACAGTAACAGTAAACATTTCCATCCAATCTGATATATTTGCCTGCAATTTATTCATTTAATTCTCTTAGAGTGCTCTCTTTCTTTTGAAACAAAGGGTCATGGATTTCTCTCCCAAAAGCAGAAAATAAATGCAGGGAGCTATTGACTTTGTATGCTTTGTTCACTAGATAGAGGGTGTGTCAAGTGACAGTCCAGCTCCTCTGTTGCCTTGATAAGTTTGTCTGTTCACAGAGGCAACACTGCAGCCAGCATATAATGGAGAAAACACCATTGTGCTGTCCTCTTGTTGATGGGAAGGAGAAAAGAAAAGGCCTTTTTGAAAAATAATCTTCCACATGCCTTTGCTTTCAGAAGCTTCTCCCTTTCCCCCACTCAGGACTGTTTCCTATTTATTTATTTATGCTGTATTGGAAATCATCAGATTTTACAGACACTTTGCAGTCTTGCAACATCTTTCCATCTTCTTCCTCCTCTTCTTCTTCCTTTTTTGCTTTCTAGGTCACCCTATTTTTACTTTTTGAAAAAAATTGATTTTTAAAAAACTAATGCAAAAAAAGGAGGAGGAGCAAAAGGGGGAAAATGGCCATAAAGGGAGAATCATAGGCCATTTCTGCACTATACTGTTATAGTGCTATTATTCCACTTTCAACATCCTGTGGAGTTCTGGGGTTTGTAGTTTACTGAGGTCAAAGAGCTCCCTCCATAAACTGCAAACCCCAAGATTCTATAGGATGTTGAAAGTGCAATCATAGCACTATAACACTGTAGTGCGGAAAGGCCCATAGATTCATAGAGCTAGAAGAGATTACAAAGGCCATTGAGTCCAACTCCATTTTGCCAGACAGGAATACACCATTAAAGTATTCATGACATTCATCCAGTCTCTACTGAAAAACCTCCAAAGAAGGAGATTTCACCACATCCCATTGAGGCAGCATATTCCATTGCTGATTTGCTCTTATGGTCAGTAAGTTTTTCCTGAGGTTTAGATGGAATCTCTTTTCCTGAAGTTTGAAGTCATTGCTCTGTGTCCTAGTCTCTGGAGCAGCAGAAAACAAGCTTCTTCCATCCTCCATATGACATCTCTTCAAATGTTTAAACATAGGTATCATATTACCTCTTAACTTTCTCTTCTCCAGGCAAAATATACCCAGCCCCCTATGTCATTCCTTGTAGAACATGGTTTCCGAGCCCTCTATCATTTATGTCCCACTCCTCTGGACACATTCCAGCTTGTCAATATCAGATCCCTAGGAAATGAAATCCATACGTCAGCTTCAAGAATGCACACTTTAATGTTCTGTGCTAATGCAAATATATTATTGAGGGTATATTTGGTGCAATTAGGGCATTATTGTTATATATTGTTGATATTAGCTAGAAAAGGTTAAATGAGAAGAACTGTGGTATAGTGGTCTGAGTGCTGGACTAAGGCTTGAGGAGGCCAGGGTTTGAATCCTCTCACAGCCATGGAAACCCACTGGATGACCTTGGGTAAGACACATTTTCTCAACCTAAGAGGAAAGCTATGGCAAAGCTCCTTTGAATAAATCTTGCAAAGAAAATCCGAGGATAGAGAGCCAGTGTGGTATAGTGTTTTGAATGTTGGACTAGGCCTCTGGGAGACTAGGAAATCCATTGAGTGACCTTGGGCAAGTCACACTCTCTCAGCCCCAGAGGAAGATAATGGCAAACCTGTTGTGAATAAATCTTACTAAGAAAAGATTAGAAGAAAGATAAGATAGAAGAGAGTCACCAAAAGTCAACTTGAAGGCACACACACACACACAAAAACCCAACAACAACAACAGCAATGTGGTTGCTTGGGAAGTGGTGAAAGCATGGAGTGCTGGAAGTAAATGATGTTTGGCTGGAGCCTGTAGTGGACAGTTATGTTACCCTGTTCTCTGGGGGTCCCGGGAGGGGTGCCCAAATAACCAATACACAAACACAATTCTGGGGAGAATTAGCTGGAGCACTCACTAAAGCTAGCGAGAGGCAGGGTAACTTAGCAAGGGTCTTGTAACCCAATGTCTACGGGGTCAGGTCAGTCAAGCAGTCAGACAGGTTTTAAAATAGCAAAAATGATGTTTTTATTAAAAGACAAACAAACAGTAAAGACACCATAATCACACAGCTATTGGAAGAATTGAAAATAAGGATTTTCGGGGGAAATGGGTGATACGACACCTTTTCTCATATGCCTGAAGAAGCTGAAGGTGGTAGGGAAGAAATTCAGCGTGGAGGCCGAGGGGAGCTCGCCAGACAAAGCGGTAGCAAGGTGGGATGGAAGTCCGGAGCGATCCAAACGGGGCAAGCAATCCAAGGTGTTCTCAAAATCGGGGGGTTTGTATAGGGCGAATTGTGACTGCAGACCATGCCATACTCGGTGAGAACAATGCGAGTTTGGAGCAGGACAAAGCTCTGGAAAAGGTCAAGTTTAACATGATGGGCTTAATGCAGAATCAACAATAGTGCAGCCAGTATGCAAATGCAAGGTGCTTAGCTTGGCTTTGTAAGACTATCGGCTCAGAGCCGGGAGCCTTTGTTAGTATCGCACTTAAACAAAAGGGTGTTTGCAGGGAGGTCCCTGAAGCAACGGAATGGCTTTGTTTTGCCTGCCTAGGTGGAGAATGGAATGTCCAACTATTACCGGCCGCGCCTGTTTATGTGCTTGTCCGGAGGCCTCACAAACACGTGGAGCGGGGTGGCAGAGGAAGGCTAAATGATTTTGATATCAAAAGAGATATCTAGTGCTATCACCAGGTAGGCCTGAACCGAAGTAACAGTTAGAGCAGATGGAGCAATGAATGAGGACAGTTAGAGAACATTGGGAGAGTTTAGTCAGGGCAATGAAAACAGTTTGCAACTTCATGTAGACTCTGACTAGAGAATTAAGTGGAGAGTGGTATTGAGGCGTGTGAGAAGTAAAATATATTTTAGTTTCTGCAATATTATTAATGGTATTGGTAACATATTAGCTTATAGCTCATAACACATTTTTAAATATATTTACACACATATATTTTAGTATTTGAGCTTTTGAAATACAATGAAGTCTTAAGGAGCATAAATTTTAGAAACTGGCAGCTTGGAGCCAGAAGACCTTGGAGCAAAGGGAACCAGGCAGATAGAGATAAGAATTCAATAGTTACTCCTTTTTGGGGAGGCACCCGCTTATGCAGACTAAAGGTCAGCAAAAACTGAAAGGGGTAACTAAGCTGATAAAGAAAAAAAAACAAGACAAGAATTTGGCCTTGTTTAGCAAAATGGGAGGTTAGAATCTGGTTGATGGGCATTTTGAAATAGCAAATGAGAATTAAGAAAGCACAAGGTAAAAGCGTGATTATGGGCATGATCATATATGTTGTAAATATGGTGAAGGGGGCATGTAACTTCTTAGGCGATTCTGATAGGGTTGTAACTTTTGGGTCCTGCCCAAGGGGAGGGAAGCTGGCGTAGGGGATAAAATGTGTGTTGTTTTGTGGGAGGGTGTCCTTCTCTCTAGAGAGCACCCATGTCTGCAGAAACGTATTTTTTAAAAATAAATGCTTGATGCTTCAGCTGATCCTGTGTTAAATTGTTTCATGAGTGTTATCAGCTATTTCCCTCAAGGCGTGTTTGTAGTAAGCTTTGCTTACTATGACCCCTGAAATTTGGCATCCACTCCAAACCTGTGCTGAAGCTTTGCAAATGTCTGGCACTGTTTTACAGAAGAAGAAGAAAACACATTTTGCAGCATTCCCAATTCATAGTTCATAGTAAGTACCCCAAAATCCAGCTTTCTCCAGTTCCCTCCAAACCTTTGCCAAAGTTTTATCATTGTTTTGCAGCATACTGCAATGAAAAACACATTTTTTTAATGTCCCCCAAAACTGAATAACGGGTTCTCAAACCAAAGTTCCTAGTATACCCCACAAATCTAACATTGTCCAAATAGCATCCAAACCTGTGCTAATGTGTTACAAGCTGTCACAACGCAAAAACGCGAGTGCGAAAGGTGCACCCAAGCCTCGTGCTCAAGGCCTGCCCAGCGTTGCACTTCTTTAAGGCCTTTTCCACACTAGCCTGTTATAGTGCGATGATTCCACTTTCAACATCCTCTGGAATCCTGGGGTTTGCAAACCCCAGGATTCCAGAGGATGTTGAAAGTGGAATCATCGTGCTATAACAGGCTAGTGCGGAAATGGCCTTTGTGTTCCAGTCTGAACAGCCTGGGAGATCTCTGAATCAAACCAGGGCCAGGACAACCAGGTCTGCCTCAGTTCTCCCTCTCTGAGAACACAGTCCCTTCCCCACTCTTGTCTCCCCTTGGCTTCTTCCTATCAGGACTCTCCTCCTTTACTGCCTTCCCTAAATCTGCCCTTCTCCCAGATGTAAGGATCAGCAGTGATTTATATTTTCCAAGACTGTGGTACTGTTGCCACTAAGATCAAGATGATATTATTGGTTGTGTGTATATTCCAGGATTCAGAATGAGACTCTGTGACACTGTTTTAAGGAACACAGAACTTCAAACATTTATTGTGACACTGTTGCTTTAAATGTGTCTTGTATCTAAATGTTTATAAACAGCACACCATTCTTCAATCTCTCTCTCTCTCAATTAATTCACTATCTCTCATACACCCAATTCCTCAGTTCTCTCCTCCACAGAGCTATTCAAATCTCCAACCTCCCTCAAACACACCACAAATCGCACACCCTTCAATCACTCTGGCCCTTTCTGCACAAGGCGAGGGAATCGCTCTGTGCCATTACCTACTGCTTCTCCTGGGGTCCAAAGCAACGCAGACTGTTCGTGAAGCCCTTCCACAGGGCTCCTCCTTGGTCCAGGGAGAATTGGAGCAGTGTGAGGTCTGTAGATCTGCACTGCTCCAGCATCCAAAATGGCGGATTCCAGTTGGTCATGGGTCCCGACCAACCGCTGAAGCTCGCCACGCCTAAAGCCAGCCCTCCGCAGATCACAGGCTCGCATTGGTGCAAGCCTGCGAATCTGCACAAGGGAGCAGGAACGCAGTGGCGCATTCCAGGAAAATAAAGACCTGTTTTTTGCAGTGGAGGGCCACTTGGGGTCGTTTTGGAGCAGACTGAGGTGCGGATCTCCGGTAAGTAATCTACCTGTTACCCTGTATGTTGGGGGTCCTGGGAGGGGCACCCAAATAACCAAATAAAACACAAGATGCGGGAAATTAGACTTTAGCTGGGATCTTTTACCCAGTGTCTACGGCGTCAGGTCAGAAGAGTAGGCAAACAAGTTTTAAAGTAGCAAAAATAGCTTTATTAAAAGACAAACAACAAATAAGATACCACATGCACACAGCTAAGTAAGAAATAGAAATGAGTGTTTCAGGGGGAAATGAGTGAAATGACACCTTATCTCATAGTCCTGGAGAGAAGCGGAGGTTGCAGGGGAGGAAACTCAGCGTGGCTTGTTGAGGGGAGTTCTTCAGACAAACCAACAGCAAGGCAGGATGGAAGTCCAAAGAAGTCCAAAGTAGGAGGGCAGACTCAGTTATTGGGAACTGAGGGGAAAACTTCACTAGACAGAGCAGCAGAAAGGCTAGATGGAAGTCCAGGGTGATCCAAGGGGGCTCGGAATCGGGGACCTTTTATAGGGTGAATTTTGCCTACAGGCCATGCCATGCTCAGTGAGAACAAAGGAAATTTGTAGCTGGACAAAGGCGTTGGAAAAGGTCAGGTTTTACATGATGAGCTTAGCGCTGGATGACAATAGTATGGCCAGTATGCAAATAGTCCAACATAAAGGACTTGCTCAGCCCTCGGTCGGGCATCTTTGTGTAAAGTCACGCTGAGCAAGGCGGGTTTGCAAGAGGGTTTTTCCCTGAAGCATCGGAGAGGCATTAAGTTGCCAGCCTAAATGAGGTTTGGAATGTACAACCATTAATGGCCGCACCTATTACGTACTTGTCCGGTGGCCCTTGCAAACACATGGAGTAGGGTGGCAGAGAAAGGTCAAATAAAGGCCAAATTATTAGATATCAAGAGATATCTAGTGCTCTCACCAGACATAGCATAACTGCAGTAACATACTCCTAGTCCGCTTTAAGGTGCAGACGACCTCCATGAGAGGACACACTGCCCCGTTCTAATTGCCTGGTGCAGAAAGGGCCTCTCTCGACAGTTAAAATCCGTTATTTTCCTCTTTCCACCAGCCCTCCCCTGGGCTATCCAAGGCTCCATTTCACCAGCCAATCAGCTTAAACACTGTCAGTTGCCAAGGAGGCTCTGTTGTCAAGACCCCCTCCTACCAGGTTCATCACACAAGCATTTTGCAGCACCCCCAAAATTTCATAGTAGGTGCCTCAAACCAGGATTCTGTGGGACTGTTGTTAGGATCCGCATCTGGCTACCAGTATCAGTATGGTTTGGATGGGCATCATATCTAATTGGCATCATATTTAGTTGGCAACACGCTTTAATTGGTACTGATATCAAAATCAAACCTGAAGGTGACTGGGAGGTCAAACCAGCAGAGGGAAAACCCTGGCTGTGAATGTGAGAGAGAAAGGCTGGTCAGCCTAAGACACCCTCCAGGTATGACTGGGTCATTGACGAACAGCATCAATAGGTGCTGTTCTTGTGGATAATAGTCTTAAGTAGAAGCTGGAATTTCCCAGGGAACACAATTGTGAGAAGCCCACCAGGACACTGATGGACAGATGCCCATCCCCTGTGCACCTGGACTGCTTCTTCTTGCCTCATAGCACCCACAATAGACAGCTATTACAACACACATGTGTCTTTGTCGTCCAAACACTGTGCACATTAGTGGTTTGATAGTCCATTATCTGTGCTGCAACTCCCATTGTTCAACACCTGGAACTGCACATATCTTCCACTGCCACCAGCTATTTTTTGGGTACAAATCTCCCTGATTCCAGGATGCCCAGTGCAGTCTCTCAAAGGTCTACCCATCACTCTGTCCATCTGGCTCCTGAATAAGAACTGTCCTTAAGTCCTACCTAAGCCAAAACACATTTCTGCTCTTCACTACTCTTCTGGACTGGTAATTATAAATCCCCCAAACCCCTCAGCCTCTCTATATCCATAATACTTTCTCCCTTTACCCTTCAGTTATCTCTTGTGTGAATGTCTGACTTGTGTGCATGCATGGGTGAATTCCCCTCCATAAAACACATTTTTAGCTTACTTTTAAATCTCTGGCTGGGTCTTTTCCTGCGTGAGCCCATAAGCATTGGTAGAAAGATCTCGTTAATTATCCCCCTCTTGCAAGCTTCCTAAACTTTGAGCTAATTCAGTTTCCACTTTTGCAAGGAGGCACTGGCATTGCATGGTGGCCCTTGTGAAACCTACATTTTGGGATAACACTGTGCTCCCTAATATTGACCCAGTCAATCATGAACTTGCCTGCATCAGTAAAAATTTTTAGTGGAGCAAGTGTCATTATGTCAGATCTATTTAAAGCTCATAAAACAGAGCTTGTTGCTTTTAGACAATTGGCTCTCTTTGCTTAACTTATTTCAGGAAAGTTTGTTCAGCAAAACCAGAAAGTTATGGGATCCTATGCTGGGCTTATGTGATCCATTAGGGGACTGGTTGCTACTATTTGGTGTTTTAGAATTAAGATCTTCATAAATGTTTTAATCATTGTTTCAAGATTAACATGATACATCAAAACTGAGCAAAGAATCATTTGTCACAGCATCAGATAATTCTATCTTACAAGAATGTTCTGGCTGCCCAGCATTTGGCTGGAGAGTCAACAATTTTTATAACTTGTCTTGTACCTGAACAAGGTCTCCTTGTATATCTTAAGTAAGGAAAGGGAAGAGGTCAGCCCACATAGCAGACTTCAGTCAGAACCATGGAAAGGTGGTAGCCATACTCTGGAAGCAGAGCATGGACCATCAAACATCAATCTTGAAAAACTGGAGTTGGAGGCTGGGTTTCCTCCTCCATTGGAGTATCACAGACTAAAACAACAACAACAGCACAGGTGAGGCTGTGAGTCATGTTAGAAGGAAAATGCCTGTAAAATGAGCCCAGCTGTGCTGAGTTATAACTAGCTATAAACTAACTCAGCTAAGGCTGTGTCAGTGCTGAAAGATAATAGCTCCACTTTCTTTGGCCATTTCTGCACTACACTGTTATAGTGCTATTATTCCACTTTCAGCATCTTGTGGAATTCCAGAGAGTCTGTGGCTGAGAATTCTAAGTGTTCCTCCCTAAACTGCAAAGCCCAGGATCCCATAGAATGTTGAAAGTGGAATAATAGCACTATAACAGCGTAGTGAGGAAATGGTCTTTGACACTGTGGTGGTCCTAGCTCCCTAGTTTCCTGAACATTGGCTTCTTTGCTGGACCATTCAGTTGACTGACTTTTGAGTCTGCTTGGATCATTTCAACTATTTGTCATCTCTTTTGGATCCTCTGTATGGGATCCTGGCCTGGTTTGGTTCCTCCTTTCTTTGTTTCTCAAGGATCTACTATCCTGGGTACTTCCTATCCTGAAGCAAGATGCAATTATCTGGTCCTCTTTCAGAAGACTTACCACCCATATAACATCCTTTTCTATATCCTTCTCTGATAAACCAGGAACTGTTCCAGGGAAGGACTCCATTATTGAGAAAGAGATGCATTTGCATTGTTGCAGGGGAGTTTAAGAAAAAAATATTGCTTCCTTGTCATAAACATTGCTAACTAGGGCTGAGATCCTGAATTTGGTAAGTTCAACACAGGCAGAACTATGGCCATTTCTGCACTAGACTGTTATTCCATAGGATGTTGAAAGTGGAATAATAGCACTATAACAGTCTAGTGAGGAAATAGCCCATGACACATTTCCCTGCTACCCTCCCAAATTTCCACTTTTTTAATCTGCTGCACATACACCCTGCCCCACAACATGCTCATTGACTGGCCAGTGGAGAGAAAGCGCTGTATTAGAGGGGCTACAGCAGCTTAAAAGGTGGGTTTGGGGTGAGGAGTTTGGTCCTTGTGCAATTTGTAGAATTCCAACCTTTGCAATGATCATAAAAATGAGTTACAAAGTCATAAATTGTATTTAAGCCTTTGTAATTCACCCATAGGCTATTAGCCAATATTAGTCTTATGATTTCTCAGCCTTGTAAATCTTTGCTGAAAAATGGTGGCCAAGATCCTGTCTCAGATGCTATGATTTATAACTTTACAAATTGTAGAAGAAGGAACAAAAGGATCAGCAATCCTGGAGTTGATCCTAACCAAAAGGAAGGAGCTGTTCACTGGGATCAAATCAGTTGCTACTTTGGGAGGGGAGGCATGACTATGGCCATTTCTGCGCTAGGCTGTTATAGCTCTATTATTCCACTTGCAACATCCTATGGAATCCTGGAGTTTGCAGTTTAGTGCAGAAACTAGCACAGAAATGGCCAATGAAATGCTAGAATTCATGGTTGTGGGAGAGGCCAAAGAAGAGTATATTCTAACGCAAACCTTGGATTTCAGGAAATCTGGTTTTATCAAGCTCTGAGAAATACTAAGCAGAATCACATGACTTGAGATACTAAAGAAAAAAGACACTTAACCTGAGTGGGATTTGATGAAGAAGAGACTGCTAAAAGCACAGTCACAAACAATCCCATAGAAGAAGAAAAATGGAAAACATCTGAAAAAGCCCATGTGGCTGCACAGCAAACTCAAGGAGGAAGTGGAAAGAAACAAGAGAAAATATAAAGAACAGAAAGAAGGATGAATCACCAAGAAAGAATAAAGCTGTGTAGCTGAAACTTGCAGAATTACAGTAAGGAAAGCTAAAGCTCAGAATGAGATGAGATTGGCCCGGCAAGCAAGGAGAAACAAAAATTGGGTTTTCAGATACATCAAGGCGAGAGAATGACTAAAGAGAAAGTGAGGCTGTGTTACCCTGATTTCTGGGGTCCCATGAGGGACACCTCAATGTGCTGAAACAATGGGGAATGGGAATTAGCAAGAGCACACGCTAAGCAATACAAGGGGCAGGGCAACCTAGCGAGATCTTGAACCCAATGTCTATGGGGTCAGGCCGAGTCAATAATCAAACAGAAGTAAATAATAATTGTTTCCTTTATTTTTGAAGAACACAGTCAAAACATGTGTATGCAATCACTTACACAGACCTATTGAAAGAAAAGTAGGAGTTGGATAGAGGGTTTTAAGAGGGATTTTTGCATGGGAAATACTATACCTGTCCTAAAGCCCAGGTAGTCAGCAGAAAAGTCAGTAGAAGCAGAGATTCTCAGCACGTGGAGCTGAGAGGAAGGCTCGTCGAATGGAATGGCAGCAAGGTGGGATGGAAGTCAGAGCAATCCGAGTGATCTGAAGAAGCGCTCCACATCAGGGGGTCTTATAGGGGAAAATGTGCCCGTAGGCTAGTCCTTTCTCAGGGATAACAAAGGGTTTCGGGCTAGAGACAAAGCCTCCGAAAGGTCAGGATTTTGCATGATTGAGTTATGACAGAGTTGTCAATAGAGTGGACAGTATGCAAACGCGGGGTGCTTGACAGTAGAGTATTTGGCTTGTCAAGCTGCCTGCTCGAGGCAGGGGATCTTTTGTAAACAGCATGCATGCATAATGTGATCTTAAAGTGTACTTGCCTGGAGGTCTCCTGATGCTGCAGTCCAGCAATTACTGGCCTACCTGGATTTGTTTTGAATAGTTCAGCTATTTTTGTCTGGGGGCCTTGCAAGCACGTGGAAAGGAATGGTATGGGAAGGCCAAATTCTTGACATCAAATGATATCTAATATACCACAAGTTCAGACTAGAAACTATAGTAACAGCTGCTATTCAATAAGACTGGCTCATAATGAAGAGTCAGAACTATTCAGTATCTATTTTGCTTCCATGCATCAGGACACTTCTCAGTAAGGAATCCAGGTTGCAAATTAAGATTGAAAAGAAGCTTGTCAGGAATCACTTGCTTAATGTAAATGAGTTCAAATCTGCAGGGCCAGATGAACTACATCCTTGGATATTGAAGGAACTTGTTGAGATATTCACAGAACCACTTGCCATCATTTCTGAGAAAGCTGAGGAGCCAGAGGACTGGAAATGAGCAAATATTGTCCCTGTCTTCCAAAAAAAAAAAAAAAGGCCGAAAAGAAGATCCAGGAAACTACAGGCCAAGTCAGCCTAACCTCAATACTGGGGAAAGTATTAGAATGGATTATATCTTAGAATGGAGTCTGTCTGCAAGTACCTTGATGACAATGCAATGATTAGCAGAAACCAACATGGATTTATCAGGAACAAATCCTGCCAAACTAACCTTACATATTTTTTTGATTGAGTCACTAATTTTGTAGATGTGGATGGTATTTATCTGGATTTAAGCAAACCATTTGATAAGGTTTCCCAATAATATTTTGATTAGCAAATTGACTAAATATGCAATAGAGGGAAACACCATCAGATCAACCCCTACTTGGTTGGAAAGCCATGCTCAAAGAGTCATCATCAGTGGCTGTGCTTCAAGTTGGAAGGAGATCTCAAGTGGAATACCACAGGGTTCTTTTCTGGGGCTGATGCTCTTCAATATTTTTCACAATGATTTAACCGATGGATTGGAAGGAATATTTATCCAATTTGTAGATGATAAAAAACTGGGAGAGTAGCTAATACACTGGAAGATAGGAACAAAATTTAAAAGGACCTTGATAAACTAGAAAATGGGGCTGAAATTAATAAAATGAGATTCAGCAGAGACAAATGCAAATTCTACATTTAGACCACAAAAACTAAAAACACAGCTATAGTATGGAGGATACATGTGTTACCAGGACGTACACCCCCACATTTTGATATGGTCTAATTGGCAAAACTTATTAACTGGCAGATGTGTTGGCATAAATTATAAATTATATACACTGGCTGGAAGCCATGTGGAAGAAGGGACCCTTGCTGAAAAACAGGCCAAAAGGTAACCCCAGTGTGGCCAGGTCGAAAGTTCACTGAAATTAGCCAAGAAAGCCTGACTTATGGCTCTGAGCTAATCCTATCAGTGCCAACCTCAGAACAGAATAAGGTGTTCAGGTGCAGAGGCCAGGACCCCTACTGTGTGCATATCCTACTGCAGCAGCCCAGAAACCTCCACTCAACCAAGACATTGAAACCAATCAGTCCATTCCAGACCCCATTGTCTGTGTTGCAATTCCCATTGTTCCATTCCTGAAGCTGCACATACCTTCCACTGCCAAAGGCCATTTTCAGGGTGCAAATACCCCTGATTTTAGGCTTGCAACTTGCAGTATCTCAAAGGTCTACCCCTCACTCTGTCTGTCTGGCTCCTGAATGAGAACTGTCCTTACATCCTACCTAAGCCAAAACACATTTCTGCTCTTCACTACTCTTCTGGACTGGTCATTATAAATCCCCCCCAAACCCTCAGCCTCTCTATCCATAGTTTTTTCCTCCCTTTATGCTTCAGCTAACTCTTGTGTAAATGTACGATTGTGTGTAAGTTGTGTGCAAGCATGAGTGAATTCCCCAATGAAAATACATTTTTAGCTTACTTTTTAATCTTTGGCTGGTTCTTTTCCTGCATGTGCCCATGAACACTGGTAGAAAAGGTCTCATTTCCAAGTTGAGAGTGGTACCATGTTTGCTGGCATATAAGATGCACCTGTGTAGAAGATACACTCCATTTATACACTGGCAAATACTAAGGCCATTTCCACACTAGACTGTGATAGTGCTATTATTCCACTTGCAACATCCTATGGAATCCTGGGGTTTGCATTTTCAGGAGGGGCCGGCCGGCCCTTCCTGAAACTGCAACCCCCAGGATTCCATAGGATGTTGCAAGTGGAATAATAGTGCTATAACATTCTAGTGCAGAAATGGGCTAAGACACACTAGCATATAAACCGCAGCCCATTTCCAAACAGTATTTTTTTTTGGGGGGGAGGGAGTCTTATACGTCAGCAAATACAATAATAGTCCTCCTATATTCTGCACTTTATCAAGAGTACCATGTACACTTCTGGGTGCCTCATTTCAAGAAGAGGATAGACAAGTTGGAATAAGTTCAGAGAAGAGCAAGGAGGATGATAAGAGGTATGGAGAACAAAACACGTGAGGAGAGCTTGAAGGAGCTCAGCTCGGTGAAGAGAAGATTGAGGGGTGATAGAATTTCTCTTTAAATACTTAATAAGCTCTCACAAGGAGAAGGGTGCAGGCTTGTTCTCTGCTGCCTTAGAGAGCAGAACTAAGTTTTAAGTTATAGGAGGGTAGATTTCAGTTGAATATCAGAAGGAACTTCTTGACAGTGAGAGTGGTTTGGCATTGGAACCAATTGCCTAGAGAGGTGGTTGGGGTCTCCTTCTCCACTCCTAACACTCCTTCTCAAGAAGAGGCTGGAGAGCTGCCTGCTGGGGATGCTTTAGCTGGAGATTCTGACCAAGGGTTTGGACCGGATGGGCCATAGCACCCCTACCAACTCTGGGATTCTATTATTCTAAGGCCATTTCAGCACTATATTGTTGTAGTGCTATAATCCTATTCTTTGGAACCCTGGGTTTTGCAGTTCAGGGAGGGGCCTTTAGAATTCTCAGCCAGAGAGATTTTTGGCCTCAGAAAACTACAGACCCCAGAATTCCACAGGATGTTGAAAGCAGAATAATAGCACTATAACAGTGTAGTGCGGAAATGGCCTAACTCAATTTCCTTTGATGTAACTACCAAACAGGATGCCAGCTAACATCTCTTGAAGTGAACAACAACTTTCACAAAGAAAAACACTGTGTATATCCAGTTCAGTGACCAGGGATGGCTATAACTCCTTCGAGATTGGGGGTGGGGGGAGGAGAGGCATGAGTATCTTAATTATTTATTTGAAATCACTGCTTCATCCTAGGTCCTTGTCTATGTAAGGGAACTGGGCAGCACCCCCTATGGGTTGCACCTTGCATGTCTAGGTGCTGACATCACTGGCATTTGAAGAGGCAAATTACAATTTGGGAGCCCTTGGGACTCTTTTCAAGCAAAACAATCACACCCAAATAAAATCTGAAAAAATCAAAGGGTATTTAGGAAGATTTGGGAGAATGCCAGGGGTCTTCTGGGGGTGCAAAACTAGAGCTACATGTGGCATATAGGGTACATTTTCCCTGATCCTGATATATAGCTTGTGCTCTGTCTTTGACCTATAACGCAGCCTATGAAGAATGGCACTAGTAATCCTAAACAGGCATGCAGTACCAGCAAAGGTCATTTTAACACGGGGTCATTACCGCAGATTACTGCGTTGTAGCATCATATACTTCTGCACATGGGAGCGAAGTAACATTGTGTTTGTTTTCCATAGTTCTGCATGGAATCAGCTGTTAGTGCACCACCATGCACTGAGAAGCGCAGTATTTGAAAACTGGAAAAAATCCAATTCACATTCTGACATCGAATCAACACCAGTTTTTCGCAGTGATGCAGAAACGTAAAACTGTATCAGTGCGCATACACTCCTGTTGCTCTGCTCATGTTTTCCTGTAAAGCTGGAAGTTCAGCCAATCAGGGCCACCAGGGTGAGGCGAAGGGGAGTCAGGGGAGTGATTTGCGAGGAGGTAGCGTGGATGTATGAACTCATGTTCCTCCACATGAAATTGCTTGAAATTGGGGGTGGGGGTGCAGAGCGAAACAAAGGTAAACCGTGTTATTGAAACCCGCCATGAGATGCAGTAAACCACTTCTTGAGTCTCATGCAGAAATGGCCAAAGCCAAACTGGCCTATTTTAGAACACATCCATGCTTTCTTTATGCACATTACAAGATGTTCTGATCCAAGCCTCTCACAGGAGGTGCTGCAGCATTGATTTAGCAGTGCAAAAATGACATCAGACCACTTCTCCTGAGCTGAAAACCCTCTCACTCATTTCTTCGCTGGTAAAAACAGTGAACAAAAATGCAAATGCCATTACTCTTGACAGCTGCAAATAATAGCAGGCTATGTTTGAGCCAGCTTGTTCAATGTTCTCCACTCCTGTTGAAATGCTTTCAATTCAAATTGTTCTCTCTGATGCTGGCGTCTGCATCTTGACCCCTCTTTTGTTCACCTTGAGTGAATGAGGGGAACAGCTTTGAGCTAGGAGAGAAAAATTACCGAGGAAGAGATCAAGCAGGCTCAAGCCTCTTGTTGACCTCCTAGTCTTAGCAATCTGTTATTCCTTTGCAAAACCCGGGGAGTGCAATTTATGGAGACAGAAGCCACGTCAAGCAGGGATGTGATGAGCATCTTTAACTACAGGCTACATGAG
Source organism: Ctenosaura bakeri (assembly GCA_948474755.1). Classification (NCBI taxonomy): domain Eukaryota; kingdom Metazoa; phylum Chordata; class Lepidosauria; order Squamata; family Iguanidae; genus Ctenosaura; species Ctenosaura bakeri. Next base: position 153,894 of record CAOLHI010001005.1, on the reverse strand, counting down.
AGTGGGTGGGAATTGGTAGGCAAAAGGTTGCTGCTGGGACATCAAATGCAAGACAGGAATTAATTAAATGACTGTTGCCAGGGGAAATAACTATGCTCAAGTTTGGGTGCTTAGGGTCCAGTTCCATGCAGCACCACTGTTCACATAATTAACAATTGCCTCTTTTGTTTTGCTATTTAATATCACTTTAATAACTAGTACAATAATTTGCAGAGTCCATCAGAACTGCATGCCAGGCTTGCTGAGGTGACAACAATTATCAGCTACATTGTTAGATGACTTGATAAAAAAAATGCTTTGGTTAATTAAAAAAGTAACTTAAGTAATCAGCAGATGAAGCAGACACACACTTACATGGAATCATAGAGTAAGAGGAGACCACAAGGGCCATCCAGTCCCATGCTATTCTGCCATGAGGGAATACACAACCAAAGCATTCCTGATAGATGACTTCTTTTTTTCTGGGCACTGATTGCTGTAATTTTCTGGTCAACTTTTCCAGATTTGTGGTTCCTGTTGCATTATGTGGATGCATAATGGACTCCTTGCTCCACAAATTTCTCACAGCTCTTGTGTGTGTGTGTGTGAGAACGCAAACTGTTACAAACTTGTTGTTATGGCTAGCCAGTTCCATGGGAAACTTTTCCTCAGCGTTATCAGCTTGTCCGGAACTGGCACACAGCTGCGCCATCGTATGTGTTTTTGCTACATGACATGTTATGGCTATGAACTTGTTATTCACGCTTGTTGTCGTGAGGTGAAGGTGCCTAAAGCATGTTTACTGCATATCATATAAACCCCATGCCTTGTGTAAAAGTCTTCTGTTTTTTTCTCTTTGCACTCTGTTGCTGATCTGCCATGATGTTGGGCAGAATAGATTTTGCTTCTGTAACTTAGGCTGTTTTGAAATTCTTTTTTACTAATAAATGTAGTCAATCTGCTAGTATGACCTCAGCTGCGTTTTGTTACTTGCTACGTGAAGCAGGCATGAAGTCTAAAGCAAGCAGAGTTTATTTCTTTTTATCAGCAGGAGTTTCTCGACTCCTTTTGCAACATGGTAGCAGAGGATGGTTGCGAGCCATCGACCTTGTTCTGAGTCCTGCTTTAAGTTATGCCTGCTGAGGAGTGTTTTTGAATAAGTTTTTAGCTGGTTCTACCATGGCTCAACCAGTGCCTGGGGGTTTGCCCCTTGTGAAGCTCAACGGGTCAAACTTCCTTGCATGGTAGCGAGAATGGAAAAATATCTGCAGGCCGAGGGTCTGTGGGGAGCGTTTACTGATCCTGTTTCATTGCAAGGTACAGCAGCTCAGATTGAGGCAGCAACTAGACGAGCCATGTCTATGCTCTTTCTGGCTGTGGAAGATGACCAGCTCACGCACATCAGGGACCTTAATACTCCACGTCAAGGATGGGTCAAACAGAGATATACATCTCAGTGAATCTGGAGCAGCAAAGTATGCTTTGTCTCATAGACTTTACAATACCAAATGGACCCCAGGCACCTCGATGAGGAGCATTTGACAGTTTTTTCAGAGCTGTTTTCATCACTCCGAGAGAGAGGCAAGGTTTTGCCTGAGAGTGACAGGGTATTCTGTTTTTAAATTTCCCCTTTGATGCTTCCTGGGAACTAGTCGTTTCTTCACTCCAGTCCGTGCCAAAAGGGATTTGACTGTCTCCATGGTTTCTGCCCGGCTGATGGGAAGAAGACAAGCGAGCCAGAATGCGGCACCTCCCACACAGGCTTCAGCGGCAGAAGTTGCTCCGGTAAAAAATCTTCAGCTGCTATCGCAGTGAGGAGGGGCTGGTGCATGCCCATGCTGTCCGGAGATGTTTTCGCTGTGGATCTGCTTCACACCTCAGGCGTGATTGCCCACTTCTGAAGCAAGGGGAGCAAAGTACCAGTAGAGCCGGTTTCCGAGGTTTCAGAAATGAGGAAACAAGGCAGGTCTGCCAGGGGACGGTTGCTTGTTGCTGTAGCTGTTTCTGAAGGTCCCCAAGATGCAGAAGTCCCAGAGCCAGCCTGGCTCCTGGACAGTGGGGTTCCAGCATCTCGTCAATTCAAAAGACTTGTTCAGTGACTTAAATTCTGCCAGTGTTTAAAGGTAATTTTGGCAGATGGGACAAATGCTGAGGTTTGTGGTAAGGGATTGCCTATGTCCCAGCACTTGATATGTGTTTGAAAAATGTTTTGTATGTGCCCTCTCTTGATTTCTGTCTGTTATCTGTGGGGCAGCTGACAGAATCTGGGTTTAAGGTTGAGTTCTGTGGAAAACAGGGCAAAGTGCTCAAGGGATGGGGAGGTGTGTGCTGTGGCTACACGGAAGAAAGGCTGTTCTTCCTTGAAACAAGACATACTGTGTGTAATGTGTATGCTAATATTTCCACAACACCATGAATGCATGCATCTCATGCATCGTCGCATGGGGCATGCGAGTTTTCCATGTTAAAAAAGTTGGCAGGTTGCTGTAAAGGGTGTTCTTTGAAGTTTGTAGTGTGTTCCTTGATTGTGCAATTTGCAAGCAAACCAAGTCCAAGCAGCTGCCAGCACCACGGGTTAGTTCCGTGTGCCAACTGCTCCATTCCAGTTGGTTCATTGTGACATTGTAGGGCCCCTCAGTAAACAATCACTCGGAGGGGGTAGTTTTCTGTCTCTTCGTAGATGATTTTAGCAGGTACATTTTCTGCTATGTGTTGAAGCAAAAGTCTGATGTGTGTCAAGTCCTCAAGAATTGGTGTTCCCTGATTGAGAGGCAGTTTGGTTGCTCTCTTCAAAAGTTGCAAACTGATAGGGGAGCTGAATTCTTGTCAGAAAACATGCACAGTGGTTCAAAAAGAAAGGGATCATTCACAGGACAACTGCCAGCTATTCTCCTCACCAAAATGGAGTGGCTGAGCGCAATGCAGGAGTTTTACAAACTCTGATGCACAGTCTGCTAACTGATGCAGATCTGCCTCTGAGTTTTGGGGTGAAGCAGTTCTGACTGCCTGTTACATACACAATAGGCTCTGGAGTAGTGTAATCAATGCAACCCCCTATGAGTATCTGTATAATAAAAAGCCTTCCATTGCTCACATGAAGGTGTTTGGGAGTTATGCCTGGGTGCACATTCCCAAAAGCCAAAGGAAAAAAGGAGAGCCAAAATCCCAGCATCTGCGTTTTGTTGGTTATAAATTTTTGTAAAGGGTATCGCTTTCATGCTGGTGGTAATTCCTGTGTTGTGTCAAGAAATGCCTCCTTTCGAGGAACATGCAAACTGGGCACTGTTAAAATCAGCGTCTGAAATTTTTCTTCCTGTGTCTAGCCAGCCTGCAGCGCAGCCAGTTCAACCCTCAGTCTCCGCTCCCGGGCCCTCGAGGGTTAAAACAAAAGGAGAGAGACTTGCGAAGGGGGAGAGCTGTAAGCGATGTGGCTGAGTCTAGCACAGGGGAGGGAGAGCGAAAGTATTCAGTTAAAAGGTCACGTTGCTGAGGAGGGGGAAGGCCCCTCAAAAGGTCAACCCGTCCTCAGAAAATAAAAAGAAAAACAAAAGGCATCCCCGCGTCGTTTCCCTGACGCTCCAGGCAGTCCGTGTGTGTGCAGCTGTAGCTTCTGAACCGGAAAGTTTTGCTTCTCTTGAAAGATTGCCTGAGCAACAAGCTCAGCCCTGGTGGGATGCCATGCAAAGTGAGATGGATTCAATTGCTCAGCACAATGTGTATTCTCTGTGTAAATTACCCAAAGGTGTGAAACCAATTGACAGTAAATGGGTTTACAACTAAAGACCTCTGCTGATGGGCAAGTGAAACATAAAGCGCGTTTGGTCGCGCGTGGATTTTTCAAAGTGATGCCAGTTATGATGAAATCTACAGTCCCACAGCAAAACCGCAGTCTATTAGATTGGTTTTTTCCCTGGCAGCTCAAATGAATGCTGTGCTGACACATTTTGATATTACTACTGCCTATCTCAATGCTGATTTGGAAGAAGAGGTTTATATGCTCCAACCTGATGGGTTTGAAGTTGAAGGAAAAGAGTCTCACGTTTGGAAACTGAAACGTGCTCTTTATGGTCTGAAACAATCAGCCAGATGTTGGAATGTTTGTTTACACAATGCTTTGCAGGCGTGTGGTTTCAAACAAAGTGTTGCTGATCCCTGTGTATATGTCCGAGGGAAAGGGGAAAGTTTAGAAATTCTCCTTGCCTATGTGGATGATTTGTGTTTAGTTTCTGCTACACAAAATCAAGCACAAGTGTTTGAGAATGAACTGGGAAAAAATTCCAAGTAAAAATCTGGGTCCAGTTCAAAACTTTCTGGGAATTGAAGTACAACAAGTCAAAAATGGTTTTCTGCTGTGTCAGAAACAAAAGATTGTGAAGTTGTTAGTAAATGCAACATGACTGACTGCAAGGCTGTAAAAACGCCTATGGTACCTGGGTTTATGAAAAACATTGGTGGTGAAATGTTTCCTGACATACATCTGTATCAATCTGTCATCGGGAGTCTCTTTACTCACAAGTACCTGCCGCCCTGATATTGCTCTAAGTGTAAACATTTTGGGCAGAGCGTGTGCTAAGCCTACCCAGTATCATTGGCAAAGGGGTAAAAGAGTACTTAGGTACCTGAAAGGTTCTTTGGAGTACTGTTTGTGTATTTTTCCCAAAAAACAGCCTACATTGGTGTGTTACTCTGATAGTGATTTTGCAGAAGATGTGTCAGATCGCAAGAGCACATCTGGTTATGTTATCATTTACAGTGGAGTGGTTATTGATTGGAAAACTAAGAAACAAACATGTTTATCTTTGTCAACAATGGAGGCTGAGTACGTGAGTTTGTCTACACTCTGTACTGAACTAGAGTGGTTCATACAGTTGTTAAAAGATCTGGAAATCCATATTCCACAATCAGTACAAATATATTGTGATTCACAAGCCTGCATTCACATGGCAAGTTCTACAGAACTTCCTCTCGCTCAAAGCACATTGACATTAAGTTTCACAATGTAAAGTTGTTTTTGCGAGATGGGAAAGGATCTCTCACTTATGTGCCTTCAGAATGTAACTTAGCTGATGTGTTTACTAAACCACTATCTGCTGAGACATTTGGTCAGCTTGTGAGTAACTGGGATTGACAAAGCTTCCAGTCCAAAGTGGCTAAATATGTGACTAAAATTTGTTCCACAAGGAGTAGGGGAGTGTTGCATTATGTGGATGCATAATGGACTCCTTGCTCCACAAATTTCTCACAGCTCTTGTGTGTGTGTGTGTGAGAACGCAAACTGTTACAAACTTGTTGTTATGGCTAGCCAGTTCCATGGGAAACTTTTCCTCAGCGTTATGGCTTCTAGGAACTGGCACACAGCTGCGCCATCGTATGTGTTTTTGCTACATGACATGTTATGGCTATGAACTTGTTATTCACGCTTGTTGTCGTGAGGTGAAGGTGCCTAAAGCATGTTACTGCATATCATATAAACCCCATGCCTTGTGTAAAAGTCTCTCTGTTCTTTTCTCTTTGCACTCTGTTGCTGATCTGCCATGATGTTGGGCAGAATAGATTTTGCTTCTGTAACTTAGGCTGTTTTGAAATTCTTTTTTACTAATAAACGTAGTCAATCTGCTAGTATGACCTCAGCTGCGTTTTGTTACTTGCTACGTGAAGCAGGCATGAAGTCTAAAGCAAGCAGGAGTTTTATTTCTTTTTATCAGCAGGAGTTTCTCGACTCCTGTTTTGCAACATTACCCGAACTACATGTGGGAGTCAGTTGTTGTTTATCCTTCACACTGTGGATAGCATCATTGACATCTATGTTCAGTGACATTAATTAGATTGCAGAACTTGCCGGTGATGTTTTCTCATATAGTGGGCGCTGCCAGTTCATGGTTGTTGTCTTGTCTGAGATATAGGACAACATTCCTACCTGCTCAGGGAGCTGTCAACCCTTGCATCTGTATCCTGGCCCATGAGAAAAGAGATGACCAGGTTGCAGTGCAGCAGCTAGAAAACAAATGAAGTCACTTTCTTGGAAATCTGGGAGAATATAATTTCTTTTCATTTCACCAGGAACAAGTGGACATGGGGCACAGGGCTGCCTGGTGCCCTTTTTCCTCCCTACACCTCTTGTAAACAGCTATAGCAATCTTTAGGCAGAGCTTTCCAAACTGTGTGTCGTGACACCTTAGCATGTCGGCTGCAATGTTTAGGTGTATCGCATAATGTAATGGGTGGGAGGGTGCCTCTGCCACCATCACTGCCCCAGGGCAAAGAAGACCCTGGTGAAGATGGTGACGTGGGGCCCGGCCTGGCTGGAGGGGCTGCCTCCACTAACTGAATTACTGAATTACTGTGTTGCAAAATGGTGCTTTTAAAAGTTGTCACCAATATGAAAAGTTTAGAAATCTCTGCTTTTAGGGCTTGACAGCTGCCTTGAGAGAAGATTTTGGATATTTCACAAGCAGGAAAAAAAATACCTCCTTGTGCAACATGCGTAACAAGATCTATGGACAAACAACCCTGAGTTGCATGTGTATATTTCACCAGCACATTTCCAGCCATACACCAAGCAAGCAATGGATTCACAAAAGCATAGTCCAGGGTTTCTGATCAGTGATTTAAGGACAACTCCCATTAACTGTCTCCATAGAAAGCTGTACCTTTGTTTGTAGATAGTATTAGAAGATGTGCAAAGTTGGCTGACAGTACAGAGCTTTCCCCTTTATATGTGTGGACTCTGGTTTAATTGGCAAAATATATTAATTGGCAGATATGTTTAACTGGCATAAAATATAAAAACATATACAATGCCTGAAAGGGGCCATTTGAAAGGGACTCTGGCTGGAAGGAAGTCAGAAATGATCCCAACATGACCCAAGTCATAAGTTTAATCGAAAGCTTGACTTAATGACTCTTTCAATGAAAACAATACCAGCTTCAAGAAGGCAAGTACCCCCTCTGGTTTGCATTTCCTACAGAAGGCAAAGACAAAAAAACCAGCTATCAACTCAATCTGGCACTTATTTGTTGCAAACTCCAAAACAAAGAGCCTTGCTTGTTTGACAGCACTGGTTAGGAAAACAGGAGATTTCCAACAAATCCATAATTGCCTCATCCTCACACCTGTGACCTTTTTCCTGATCTTCAATTAGGATCTTTTGGCATCCACATGTTAAAAATCATTGACTGTTTCCTTTAGACATTAACAAACATTTACCCACCCTGTTCCCTTTGTCCACTCTGCAAGACACAGATAGAGAGTCATTCACATCTCACACCTCCAGAGCAGATACTTGGGTATAAAGAGCCCTTGATTTTGGGTCCCACAGACAGCACTTCAGTTTCAGGGGTCCTCCTTGTCACTCTGCCTTTTGCTTTGGAAGTAAGTCCAAGCCACATTACTGCTTCTCCACTCCTCTCTGGATGGTAAATATAACCGAGGTCCCTTTCTATTCCTCTATCCACTCTATTCTCCTCCTTTTCCATTAGCCTTGTGTGATTGCCTGTGTGTGTGACTATTTTGTTGGTGTGCATGTATATTTTCCCCCGATAAAGCACATTTAAATTGTACCATAAGTTTTCTGACTGGTCTGTTTTGCAGCAACCTGGTAAACAAAAGTGAATAGGTCCTGAAGTTACCCCTCCTCTTGCAATATTCTTAATTTGAGTTAATTATTTCCCCATTTTTACATTTTAATTGCAGGTTCTGATATAGGACCTCATGGCATCCCATGCTTTTGAGGTAACACCCTGATTTCCATATGATACTTAGGAGATGCTAAATGGAACTCCACCAGAAACAGTATGCAATTCTCACAGTTGTTTGATTCATATCTTTCCTGGAGATGATTCTCTCCTGAAAAGCAGGTTGCTTGCTTGTTGTTACAACCGGGGATATGAGGAGGATATCTTTTGTAAGCCAAGTGTTTCTAAAGTTCATGCACTTCATGCACCCCCAAGGTTGTTTTTTCCAGACCTCAGCCCCTCCAGACTCCCTGGACTGATTTTTTTATGCTCCCTCTAAAAGACCTCTCCTGAAACAATGGTTCTTCTTTTAAATAAGGGGTGGTGCTTCTTGCAGTTTGACACCAAACCACCCAAAGAAGTGGGTTTCCTTTGGGTCTGCTCTTGTTTTGATTTGGTTTGCGAGGGGGGGCATTTTGGACAGTCTTCATCATTCCCAGAGGGTTCAACAGTAGAAAATTGGCTGTTGGATCCACTGTAGTTGCTCACCCTGTTTTGCTTCAGTGTCCTTGAGGATTTCAGAGAATGTTCAGCTCTAAAGGCTTGGAAACCATGAAGCCTTATGAGGAGTGGCTTAGGGAGCTGGGTATGTTTAGCCTGGAGTAGAGAAGGTGAAGAGTTGACATGATAGCCTTGTTTAAATATTTTAATGGATGTCATATGGAAGATGCAGCAAGCTTGTTTTCTGCTGCTCCATAGAGCAATGGATTCAAACTTCAGGAAAAGAGATTCCATCTAAACATTAGGAAGAACTTCCTAATGGTAAGAGCAGTTCAACAGTGGAATATGCTGTCTCGGTGTATGATGGAGTCTCTTTCTTTGGAGGTTTTTAAACAGAGGCTGGATGGCCATCTATCAGGAATGCTTTGGTGGTGTACTCTTGTATGGCACAATGGGGTTGGACTGGATGGCCCTTATCGTCTCTTCCAACTCTATGATTCTTTGGTTGTATGATTCTAAGATCCAAGCTGTAGACTATACATGTATTTAATATGGGCCTTAATTCTGGAAGAAAGGTGGCTCAGAAATACAATGAAATAAACAAATAATAAATAATAAATTTATGTGGATTTGGATTGGTAGGATTTCCCCTCTAGGTGGGTGAGGGCATTAGCGGCCTTATAATAAATGAGAATTTCAGTATTGTCATTGGTGAAGACAATGACCTAAATCTTATTCTTCATTCCAACTAGAGTGAAACCACTGAATCAATTTGATTTAGTGGCATGTTTACCCAACAGAATTCCAGCCTATAACAAGACAAGGGATTTGTGGATATTTAATGGTATTACTAAATACAGGCATGCCTCAGTTAGCAAAACCTCTAACAGAGAAGCTCCTTTGTACTAAGTTCTTTTATTCCTGAGCAGCGCCCGTTTTTCCTCATCCTCCGAACAGCTGGAAGATATTTTAGCAGAGTCAGCATTAAGAGGATGATGAGAGAGTGCTGGAGGAAGATGATGAAAGAAGGACTGGAGAAAGTAAAAGCTGGAGAAATAAGACATCATTGCTGGATGCATTTAGGCAGTAGTTTTCAAGTGGTCTCTAGAAAATTCAATTGTTCATGTCTACTTATGCAAGGTTTACCTAACCTTGGCCCTTTTCGCATGTTACCTGTTTGTGTGACAGGGGAGGGAGTCTCGCTCAAGAAGCCTCCTCTGAAACGCTGCTGCTTCCCCACTCCTTCCTACCACAGTTCGCTTCCTGTTAGCGCAACCGTCGCACTAGCGCCCCGCCCCTTCCTTCTGCAGGGCTGTGTGGGAGCTGTAGGCTGCGCTGGAGGAAGGAAGCACGACCCACCCGGCTCACCGACGTACCGCATGGCAGGTAAGTGCGCGAGGGCGCTGCGAGCATTGCACGAGCATGGGGCATTTTCGGTTTAAAGCCAAAAATCAAAAAATGTGAGCCCACCCCGCTTCAGCCTTGTGAGCATCACGCAAGTGGGAGTGCGTCGTACGGAGCGATGCTCCCATTTGCGTGACGCTCAAGGGGCGCTCGTGCAACAAAAAAAACCATGCGAAAAGGGTCTTTGTTGCTTCATTTCATGTGTGTATATTGTCAGTTTTGAACAATTTTTTTTGCTGAACATGTAGAACCAACTTTCTTTTCTGTGGTGTAGGAAGCTATCCCTAGTCTTTCCATGTTATTCCTGCCCCTGATGCCAATCTTTCTATTAAAGCTGTAATGCTCAAGAGCACAGCTCTTTTGTTCACTGGAGTATTCCTGTTTAAACTGTATGAACTGTATTCCTTTATAATATTTCAACCTTCCTAATGTTCTTCAACTTTCATCCAGACCAAATTTCATCAGGACACTGGTTCCAAATAAGATCTCTGTCACTGGCCTTGCTAAAGGTGTTCTTTTTCTATTTTATCTATAAACTCAATTACATAAGAAAGAGCCATGCAAGTGCCCAAGCTGCACCATTTCTCTCTATTGAATAGTAAAATTGTTGCAAGTGAGCACCAGTATGACTAAAGTGGGATGATCTTTGGAACAGCTGGTGCTAAGGAATTCATTTAAATAAATGTAATCCCATCGTTATGTGGTGTCCTGGTGTGAAAAGATGTGACATCAAAGGTAGCAAGTACAGTATCCTTAGCAAATTGATGTCATGTAGTCAAAAACTTGATTCTGAGTAACAAATTGTTGCCACCTTTGATATATGATGGGGGAGTTCCCCATTTTTTTAAAAAAGCTGTATTTTAAAAGTTTAAGTCAATAGAGGGACAAAGCCTCTTGATGGTTGTGTTAATACTTTAACCAGTATGGTGATCTGAGTAGTCAGATTTGTAAATTTTTAGTAATATATAAAGATACCCAGCTGTGGGATTTGCATTTCAGAGATCAGGTATTTCATTTTTTAAGTAGCTTCCTTCCTATGAGGCTTTACTTGGTCTTAATGATAAAATCACTGAGTTCTGCAGTGATGACTTAGTCTAAGAGCTAGCATCTCTTTCATTTCTCTTTGACTTTCTGCTATGAAGTCAGCAGAGTTTTGCATAGGGATGGGGATGGGAATGGGCCATGAATTTTCTGCCTGTGACACCCTCTGTTGGGACCTACAAAAGCCAAAAAGCTGCTGAAGTCATAGAATCATAGAATCATAGAAATGTAGAGTTGGAAGAGACCCCAGGGGCCATCCAGTCCAACCCCCTGCCATGCAGGAACACCCTCAAAGCACTCCCGACAGATGACCATCCAGCCTCTGCTTAAAAACCTCCAAGGAAGGAGACTCCACTACACTCCGAGGCAGCAGATTCCACTGCCGGACAGCCCTGACTGTCAGGAAGTTCTTCCTGAGGTTCAGGTGGAATCTCCTTTCCTGCAGCTTGAATCCATTGCTCCTTGTCCTGGTCTCTGGAGCAGCAGAAAACAAGTCCTCTCCTTCCCCTACATGGCATCCCTTCAAATATTTAAACATGGCTATCATGTCCCCTCTTAACCTTCTCTTCTGCAGACTAAACATACCCAGCTCTCTAAGTCTATCCTCATAGTGCATGGCTTCCAGGCCCCTCACCGTTTTGGTTCCCCTCCTCTGGACTTGTTCCAGCTTGACCATGTCCTTCTTGAATTGGGGTGCCCAGAACTAGACACAGTATTCAAGATGAGGTCTAACCAAAGCTGAGTAGAGTGGTACTAGTACCTCCCTTGATCTAGGCACCAGACTCCTATTGATGCAGCCGAGAATTGCATTAGCTTTCTTGGCTGCCGCATCACACTGCTGACTCATTTTCAGCTTGTGGTCTATGAAGACTCCTAGATCCCTTTCACACGTACTGCTATCCAGCCACGTGTCCCCCATCCTATATTTCTGTATTCCATTTTTTCTACCTAAGTGTAGGATCTTACACTTCTTTCTGTTGAATTTCATTTTGTTCGCTTTGGCCCAGCTCTCCAATCTATCCAGGTCATTTTCAATTTTGATCCTGTCCTCAGGCGTATTAGCAACCCCTCCCAATTTGGTGTCATCTGCAAATTTGATGAGCATGCCCTCTATTCCTTCATCCAAGTCATTGATAAAAATGTTGAACAGCACTGGGCCCAGGACAGAACCCTGTGGCACCCCGCTAGTCACTTCTTTCCTCTTCCACTTTTGATAAACAAGGGATGGGATCCTGGTGACTGTTGACACTACACAATTATAGGATTACTAGCATATATACCTGCCATTGTCTGGAATTTTATTTCCTCATAGGTAATACTTGTTAGAAAGATTTGAGATCCTGTGTCTCTAATTCCCCAAACTGTCCCATCCAGTAAGTGTAACTTTTCCCCATATCCCCCAATCCAATCTGTATTCAGAGTTCTTAACATAAGCAGGTTGGAGTGCTGAGGGAATATGCTGTCCTCCTCCTTGCTGCTAGGCCTTGTCTCCTTAGCAAACAGCCCACTAAAGACAGACACAGTTAACTGAGGCCCAAGAGCTCTCTGGCTGAGAATTCTAAACGCCCCTCTCTAAACTGCAAACCCCAGGATTCCATAGAATCTTCTTAGGCAGCCAATTATATGAGGTTTTGCCTGACACAAAGAAACAAACTTTGATTTTATATATTTGATGATCCTACTTCAGCTGCCATGGTTCCATCCTGTGGAATCCTAGGATTGACCATGTAGGGTTGAAGCATTTAGAATTCCCAGCCAGACAGATTTAATGCCTCACTAAACTACAAATCCCACAGTTTCATAGCATGGAACTAGAGTTATTAAAATAGAATCATAGTAGTATAATGGGTCTCTGCCAGTTAGTCCCCCCAAGACTTGCTGTTGCCTTCAAGTTAGCTTATGGTAACCCTGAGGCAAACTTATCATGGGGTTTTCTTGGTGAGATTTATTCAGACAGGGTTTGTCTTTGCTTTCCTTGGAGGCTGAGAGAGTGTGACTTGCCTAAGGTCACCCAGTGGGTTTCCATGGCTGAGTGGGGATTAGGACCCTAGTCTCCAGAGTAGTATTCCAATGATCAAACCACTACATCATGCTGGCCCTAGTGTTACTGCAGTTCCTAGGCTGCACTTAAGATGACATAGATATCATTTTGTTATCAGTAATTTGGCTCTCTTCCACCATCCCTCTCCACCTGTTTGTGAGGCCCTCGGACAAGCACAGAACTAGGCTCGGCCACTAATTGCTGCAATATTCCAACACAATACAGGCAGGCCAGAAATAGCCAGATCGCTGCTTTAGGAGACCTCTCTGCAAGCACCCTCATTATGTATACACAGTGTTTACAAAGGACTCCCTGACTCAAGCAGGCACCTTGGCAAGCTGAATAGTTAACTGCCAAGCACTGAGTATTTGCATACTGTCTACCTCTTTGTCAATTCGGACTTAACTCAATCATGCTAAATTTTGACCTTTCCAAAGCTTTGTCTCGTGCCCGAAACTCATTGTTCTCCCCAAGTACAGAATAGCCTGCAGTTACATTTCTCCCTATAAAAACCCCTGATTCCAAGACCATCCTCGGATCGCTCTGGACTTCCATCCAGCCTTGCTGCCACTTTATTTGGCGAGCTGTCCCCTCAGTCCCACGTACTGAGACTTCATACCAACGAACTCAGTCTTCAGACCTCTCCAGGCTTCAGAACAGGTGTCGTATCACCCAATTCAACAATCCCTCTCAAAATCCCCCTATATCACTCCAACCTTTATTTGCCTTAGTTACTTGTGTGAGTGTGTTGCAAACACTGTTTGTCTGTATTTAATACAACTCTCAATTATTCTTAAACTTGGTGTGCTCCTTGACTTGGCCTGACCCCGTAGACATTGGGTAAAAGATTCCGCTGTGTTGCCCTGCCTCTCGCATTACTAGCTTGTGCTCTAGCTAATTTCCCCAAACTTAATTGAGAGCACATATAGGTGTCCCTCCCGGGATCCCCAGTAATCAGGGTACCAATAGACCCATTGAATCAATTGATGACTGGCAAGTCAACATGTGGGTAAATCCAGTTGTTTCAGTGACTCTCCTATAGTCAGTACTAGCAACAGCATATAGGACACGGAGCTGTTTGGGGGAAGTGTTACATTATTGTTGCTGTGAATGTGCTATTGTGATCCTAGGTATGGCAATTTCATTCAGATGTTTTCTCAGTTCATTTCAAATTGCTCCCTGAGCAGCTATCACTCCTGGAACCACAGTTGATTTCTTTTTCCCAGAGGTGCTGAATCTCAATTTGTAGGTCTTGATGCTTCAAGATCTTTTCCCTCTCTTTGTCTTCAATTCTTCTGTCCCCTGGGACTGCCGCAGCTACAACCCAAGCTTTCTTTTTCTCAACCACAGTTATGCCTGGCGTATTATATTCTGATTTTTGTCACTCTGAATCAAAGAAAAAAAATCTCTTGAGATTTTTACTTACCTACTTTGAACAACTTTTTAAAACTTGCATTTCCACAAGTTTTTTCCCATACATAATAATTTTTTTTGGGGGGGGGGGGAATCCCAATTTATCATTGCAGCCACTTTGTCACAGTTTTTCCTATACAGTTTTCAATTCATGTGAACTTTTATGATGGTCATCTTTTTCTTTACATAGATGACATTTGCTGTCCGTACTACCAGATTTTTCTCCTAGCAAAATTGATCTACCTCTAGGCTGATGCTACATAAAGTAATCACTTGGAACCCAAACTCCTGAGTGGTAAGTTCCAGTGATGTCTTTTACTCCAAGTCAAAAGTCTCAACTCCTTGAAGATACTTTCAAGTCAAGTTTCAAGTCTGGAAGCCAACTTTATACCCCAACCAATATTCCAGAATTATTGGATAGAGATAAATAAATTCAGTTTTAACAATTTAAGCAGAGTCAGCTGTCTACATTTGCAATTTTGCCATCTGCAGCTTTGGAAGTAGGGAATAGGATCCCATCTTACTCCCCGTTCCTGAAAATTCAAAAGCTTTAGAAGGAAAGATCCTTTCTTCTCAAGCCCATTGCCTAACACATTTGCTGTTCCCCTCTGAGATATGCACCCTGCACTGTGGGGGCAAGTCTTGTTTTTAGCTCTTAGGAAACATTTTAGAAGGCTCCTCCAATATGCAGCAGGGACAGGCTGCTGAGCAGACCTCAAGCCCACCTCAAGCCCATAGCCTAACCCAATTGCTGTTCCTCTCTGAGAAATGCACCCACACTTTGGGCTTGAGATAGATTGTCATGTGACCAGTGGGCAAAAAGAGATGGAAGCACTGTTCAAAGTCGTAAGGTTTCTGGATGAATGTGTAATGTTACAGAACCAAGGGCAGCAAGTCGGTCACTAAAAATATACAAGTCTTGAGTGGAGTTGAGTCAGTGCATCATTTATGGCCAAGTCAAGTCCGTGTCGAGTCACTGAAGTGACTTAAGTCCAATTTGAGTCCGAGTCTATCGACTTGAGTCTACATCCCTGGTAAGCTCTATTTCTTTCTTGGTGGAGCTAATTATCTAATACCCAACCAAATATCAGCATGGAATAGTTGTAAACAGACATGCTAGGAAAAGGATCGTAAGACATTGCTAGATAATTGTAACACAGGTGAAAGTTTTTCTGTAAGAATACACTTGGACTGATTCAAGGTTTATGTAAGCTGTGCTGCTGAGGACGGTATGTTTATCGGTGCTTTCTGTGTTATGAGAACAAATATTAGCATAAACCTGCAGCTTGTTCTCCCGTTAATTTTATTTGAAAAATGGGAGAGATTTGGTGGATGTCTCTACATAGAGCAATTAGTACACAAACAGAAGTTTGAACAGTTTACCAGCCCACCTTATTGTCAGTCACACACTTAATGCTAGCCGAGAAGTAAACACAAACTCAGTTTTGTTTAAAAGATACTTGTGCATAATCTACACAGATTCATGTTCTTGAAGAAAAGGAAGAAAAAGGTAAACCATTACCTGGTTTCATTGGAGCTTCTCTCTTTGAGTGCTCCTGGCCACATGCTTGCAGGAAGGCAGGCGGAAGAAGAAAGGAGGGTAAACAGAGAGACAAAGACCTCGAAGAACATAAGGACGCTTACATGCCAGAGTAAGAGAGTGCATGTGAACAAACAAACAGGAAGTTATCTTGAGTTTTGTCTCTAAACTTACAATGATCATGCAACCCAACTGGCAGTGAATTCAGAGCATGCACAGGTTGCTGTTCCCAACAAATTTCCTGATAGACAAGGGCCCTTTCCACACCTTACCTTCTTCTGGCACTGGGGTGCGGGGATCTTGCGAGCAGCCTCTGGTGAGAGGCTCTTGCATCCGGGGTCCTTCAGCTCTGCACGAGCTGCCTGCTTGCGCAAGAGCCCTGCCTCTTCCTTCCACAGCACAGCCTGGGACCTTCCCAGCTGCACTGGGGCAGGAAGCATGACCGGCGCAGCTCTGGAGGTTCCACACGCCAGGTAAGTGCACGCAGGGCCCAGGAGCAATGTGTGATCACGCACCATTTTTGGCTTCTAGCCGAAAATGTAAAGGTGCACGATCAGCGCCTGCTGGCCCTTCGAGCGTCGTGCAATTGTGAGTGCATTGTGCAGATTGCTCCTCTTTCATGGCCCTCTTTCATGTGGAAAATGCCATGCGAAAAGGGCCCAAGGCTTAAGATCACTGAAGGGGAATACAGACACTGATCTGACTATTGGATAGGATTGGGTGTTGCAACCTCAGAACCTAAGGCCATTTCCACACTAGACTGTTATAGTGCTATTATTCCACTTTGAATATCCTATGGAATCCTTTGAGGCTCCTCCCTAAACTGCAAACCCCAGGATTCCATAGGATGTTGAAAGTGGAATAGTAGCACTATAACAGTCTAGTGCAGAAGTGGCATAGGTGTCCA
Organism: Ctenosaura bakeri; assembly: GCA_948474755.1. Taxonomy (NCBI): domain Eukaryota; kingdom Metazoa; phylum Chordata; class Lepidosauria; order Squamata; family Iguanidae; genus Ctenosaura; species Ctenosaura bakeri. The sequence goes on along the minus strand of CAOLHI010001005.1, from coordinate 137,394 downwards.
ATATGACACATTCCAGAAAACTGAAACAGGCTGACACCAACAGGTGTACAGCAAAGAACCTTCAAGCTTCTAAAATGATATAGAGGTGAAGGAACCATAGCCATGTCAGCAAGAAGATAAAGAACATCATCATCATCATCATCATTATTTAGGAAGGTCTTTAGCTTTTGCAAAGTAAAAGTTGTACTGGAAGAGTCTTTTCATGGAGTGTGTGTGATTATATCTTTTCTGCTAGGTTTTAAACTGCGTTAATGTGTTGTTAACGGAATTGCTTCTTAATTGCTTTTCAACTTTGTAGCAATGGTTTTTTTCAGCTGTATTTTGTTATAACTTGTTCTAAGCTGCCTTGAGTGATGTACTGGAAGAATGGTAGAAAAGAAAGGCCCTTTTTGCATGGTATTTTCCATGCAAAAGAGGGCCTGGAGTGTCACACAATTGTGAGGAGCGATCCGCACGATCCACTCACAATCGGGCAATGCTCCAGGGGCTGGCAGGCGCCAATTGTGCACCTTTTCATTTTTGACTAGAAGCTGAAAATGGTGTGTGATCACGCATTGTTCCCGGGTCCCGCGTGCACTTACCTGGCGTGTGGAGCCTCCGGAGCTGCGTCGGTCGTGCTTCCTGCCCCAGTGCAGCCTGGGAAGGTCCAGAAGTAGGTGAAAGGCCTGGGTGCAGAAGTAGGTGAAGGTCCAGAAGTAGGTGAAAGGCCTGGGTGCAGCCTGGGAAGGCCCAGAAGTAGGTGAAAGGCCCTCCTTCCATCCCAACTACTGCTGCCCCCGCCTTGGAAGGACAGAAGAAGAGACAGCCACAGCTTCATCATGCCTAGTCCCAGAAGCAGAGGAAAGGTCCTCCCTCCATCCCAACAGCCACTGCTCTGGCCTCAGAGGGAGAGAAGAAGAGGCAGCATTTGCTGGACATAATCCCCTCCAACCCTATCCCTTTTTTCCTTTTGTGTCATGTGGTCAATTAGATTGTAATCCTGAAGCCAGGGAAGTGTTTTTTTCTTGCTCTTTTTATTGTAAAGTATCATGTACCCTGATGGTGCTATACTGGTGATGGTGATGATAATAAAGTACATTATATCCTATGGGTCTTTGTAAGGGTATAGAGGGCCATTTCCACATGAGACTGTTATAGCGCTTTGATTCCACTTTCAACAACCTATGGAATCCTGGGGTTTGCAGTTTCGGGAGGGGCCAGGCAGCCTCTCCCTAAACTGCAAACCCCAGGATTCTATAGGACGTTGAAAGTGGAATCAAAGCGCTATAACAGTCTGGTGCGGAAATGGCCGAGGATGAAAGTCACCTGCTCCTTTTTATGCTCTCCAACACTTCTCAAGTGTGCTACAATTTAGAGTATGACCATTTCTTCACTACACTGTTATAATGCTATTATTCCACTTTTAACATCCTGCACAATTCTGTGGTTTGATGTATACTGAGAATTCTAAATGCCCGTCCCTAAACTGGAAACCTCAGGATTTGATAGATGTTGAAAATGGAATAATAGCACTATTAGGTGTGCAGTGTGGAAATGGCCCATGTCTCCAACCTCCACAATCCCTCTCTACCATTTCAAATAGACAGGTTATCTGATTTCTAGCATGTTAAGAGGGTGGTGCCAGCTCATGATGGAGTGGTCACCCAAGTAAAACTCCAGTCATTAAAGAAGCAAGATTTCATGAAATGCATGATGGTACTAGTCTCTAATTAGAGGTGTGTTCTATGATCTCAAGAAGTAGGAAGTATATTTCTAGTATTTCAGCCACATGGATCTCAGGTAACCCATTCAAATATGATGGAAAGAACTGTTTGGCAGTGGAATAGATCACGCAGAGAGTAGCAGGCTTTACATAGAGGTTGGGTGGCTATCTCTCAAGAGTGCCTGAAGTGTGGATTCCTGCACAACAGAGGGCTGGGCTAAATGGCTTTTGTGATCCTTTACAGCTCTATGAATCCATGATTTATCATAAATAAAATTTCTGCTACCTCATCTAGATCATAAAGAACAGAAGGGATTCTATTTTATGTAATAACTGAGTCATAAAACTGCCTCGATGGTTCAGAAAACACAACAATCAATACCAAAATCAGCAATAAACCAGCAGTAAAAAATCAATAAACAAGCTGTGAGATACCACCAGCCAAAAACTCACCCACAAAGATTTTATTGTGATGCCAGCAGAAGGGAAGATTGATTTGTTACAAAAAAATTTTTTTTGTTTGCATAACCATAAGAAAGGACATATGTCATGAGATGGTGCTGCATAGGAGCACATGCAGGATTTTCATTGGCAGCTCTGCTGGCTGTCAGTCAAGGTCCAAAACAGAAGGCAATTGGAAAATAAAACAGTAGCATGGAGAAACATCTGCTTGAACTTTCCTTGGCAGTTCATTTCCTGCCCGAAGACGATGCTGGGCCAAGCCATCATTGGGTTATTGGAAGCTTTTAGGGAAATTGAAACACTACTTCTGCTCAAAAATGCAAAGCCAGAGCTCTTAAAACTGAGTCAGTCAGGCCTCTGTATCCTTGGAGAGTTTCAGACATCCATTAGTATTCCTCTCCAGAATTTGAATCCTAGCCACAACAATACAATAGCTGCCCAGCAGAGTGAATGAGCTTCCCCTTTCCAAAAAAGTGCAGAAAAAAAGCATGAAAAAAAAATGGAAGAAAGAGAGCCAGCTCTCCAAAAGTATAGTTACATCAACATCCCAAGGACAGATAGGTTGACACACATAAAGAAGCTGAAAGTCTACTAAAAATATTTTAAATAACCCATTAATCGTGCTAAAATTATGGCAGAAAGTGGCAATTAAAGAAAGAGGCAGAAAGGACTGTAAGACTGAAATTAAATTTACATTTACGGGTTTTTTTTAGTGTAAAAGCTAAAGGAAAACTAAATTCAACCCAACAGGTATTAACTGTATACATACTGTCATGAAATGTACAGTAATTAACTATGTGTATCTTATTTTTAAACTAAAAAAAAAAAAAAAAAGCTAATGGCATACATACAGAGGTTGCAAGACCTCTGGTAGTTTCCCACTGCTGCTATAATTATTGCAAAAATATTAACCAGAATCCTATTAATGTCATATGCACATGTACTTTCCTTTACATATCTGTTTTAAAAAAATGTGCAATGGCCATATCCAATTCATGGTCGCAAAAGCAGAGTTCCGCATGTATAACTATTAACTGGCGAGGGCGAGGCAACCAGTGAGCAGAAGTGGGTGGGGTGAATGGGGGCAGCTGGGAAAGGAGTGGGGCAAATGGACAGCAGAAGTGGGTGGGGTGAACAGTGGTGGGGGAAGGTGGGGGAAGTCCTCTTTTTGTGCCCCCCAACACTGGCACCTGGGGCAGATGCCCCAGTTGCCCCACCCTAGACCCACCTCTGCAGAATATTCTTAGGAATTTCTCCAAGGTTGGTTGATTGTTAAATTTTTATCTTGCTTTGTTTGTTTTGAAAGGAGGGCTGTTTGTCAGTCATAGAGTGCATCTGTACTACTTAATTATAGCTCTTTGATACCACTGTAACTGTATTGGTTCCATCCTATGGAATCCTGGGATCTATATTTTGCGGAGGCACTTGGATCTCTTGTTGCCCCTTGGTAAACCCTGTCCCAGGGGTCTACAACTCTGATATAAAATTAATCTAACCCACCAGAGAGGTCACCCGGATGTGCACATAGGCAACAACGGTCATATGATCAAATGCACTGGGTCAGACCAGTAAAATCCCCAGTCACGTAGCCACAGGAGACCTCATGTTGTGATAACCCATGGTGGACAAAAGGTCCTTAACCTTTAAGGAGTCCACTTGAAGGGAGTAAAAGTGTTCCCAGAAAGCTGGGCACTGGAAGCAATAAAACCTTATCAAATCCATCTCCAGAAACTCACACCGCAGCCTCAAAGCAGAGGAGGATCCTGTCACTGGGATGACACCTTGTTGTCTTCCAAGAAATGCCAGGTGTGGAGTTGTTTTTCTTTTCTGTCCCTGTTTGCTTTCCCCGGGAAAGGATTTGCCTTCAAAGTAAATTTTTCCTACAAATAGTCCCTGTTTTTGGACTAGTTAGGAGAGAAAGGTGAGGCAAGTGGAAGGAGTATGATGCCTTTCGGTCATATCAACTAACCGGTCTGCCCACCCTCCTCAGCGTCTCTTCACTGAGCTGCTGTTCAATCACTGCTTCCTGGACCAAGGACTTCAGAAAGAGGTGCAGTATCACCCAAGCTGCGAATCCCTCAACAATCCCTCTATCTTATTTCCACTTTTTATTTCTATTAGCCCTTGGATGCATGTGTGCGTGTTTGCGTTAGTACGAACTATGACTATTCAATAAAGTCATTCATTGGACCTTTTTGTGTGATTTCTGACTGAGCCTGACCCGTAAACATTGGGTAAAAGATCCTTAATTACCCTTCCCTCTTTGCATTGCTAAAGCGGTGTTCATAGCTAATTTTCCCCACAAGTGATAATTTCGACAGACGTTGGGAATCCCCCTAAGGGGCCCCCAGCAAGCAGGGTAACACTCTCTTCTAAAAAACTCTAGTGCTATAGCACAGGAGACTGCACGAGGGAGCAAAGTACTGTAATTGTGCAGTGTGGATATACCATATATAAGATGCTCATAGGGAAAGAGAGTCTTCCAAGCATATGGGTTGTAGCTCACCCCTAGTCTTTCAAGTCATATGGCTTGCAACTCACTCTGCAAAGCCTTCCTTTCTCTCCCAGGAGTCAGTAGTAAGTGTAGAATTCTACTATGTGACAAATATTTTTAAACCCAGTTAAACCGTTCTCCCTTTGGGACAGCCTGGCAAAGCATCCAATAAGCCCAAGACAAATTGTTTGCAAATCCCTGTGTCCTTCCATTTTCTCAAAGCACATTCTGTTCAGCTACAAATCATTTCCCCCCACTTCTAACCAATATTGCCTTAGTGCACGAAGAACATTGATTTTAGCTTTTCTACAATGCCCCTAGAAAGGCAGTGATAAATTCACTAATTGGATGAGAAAAAAAAAAAGCGAAAGGAAGAAGATAGCTCATCTGCTAGCTGGACCTTTCCATCATAGCACTAAACATTGTCATGACTGGTTCCACAGCACCAGTGGGTCAGATATGGGAGACCTTAGTTAGTTTGGGTGGACTTTAAGGTGCAAAGAAGCCTCTTCAGCAATAGTTTTCAGCTACTTGCTTCCAGCAACTTACCTTCTGAGTCATCAGTACCTACTCGATAACATATCACAGATGAAAAACAAGACACTTGTGTGGTTGAGATGGCAAAAGTTATGAATGAGAAGAACCACACGAGTTATAAAAGGCTGAAGTGGACGGATTTTGTTAAATGCCAGTACTGCAAGCCACAAGGTTGTGAGTTCAATCCTGCCCAGCTCCAAGGTTGACTCAGCCTTCCATCCTTTCGCAGGTCGGTAAGATGAGTACCCAGCTTGTTGGGGACATGTATAGAAATGTTTCGAAATACATGCTTATTTGTAAGTTGTTCACTGCCTCAATCCATATGGAGAGGCGGGATACAAATAAATAATAATAATAAAAAAAGATTCTGCCCTCTCGTCCTTTCTCTCACCTCTCAATGAGTTAATTGAGTATAAACTACTCTTGCACTTGAAACCCAGTTTGCAGCAATTGAAAGAAACTGAGGACAAAAGGGGAAAGTGGGAGGAGGTAAGAGAAACTCGGACATTTTTAAAAACAGCTGAAAAGTGGGATGCCAGAGAATTAACCAGGATTATCCCAGCCACATCAGACCATTGAAGGGTATATTAGTGCTCTAGGTCTCCAACCAAGCTCACTATGCTTCGAGAGGGGGGCAACACTTTTAAGCTACTGTATTGACTTCTTATCAGCTGGCATCCCACCAACAACATCTTGAAGAGGGAACACATGACTTTCCAAACCAATGGAAATGACCAAATTCTATAAAGCCCTTCCCTTTAGGGCTACTAGCAATCTAAGCAACTTGTCTCAAATCACATGGTGGATTTCCACTACAACCTGATATCTGAGCCTGCTTATGTCCTTCTGGCTTCTTCTTTTCCTAAACCAGAACTTGACCTCAAGCCTGTTTGCAACCATGCCTCCTGTCCCTGGCCACTTTGGCCCTTTTCGCACGGGCCTTTTCTCGCGCGACAGCCCCGTGAGCCTCGCGGGAGTGGGAGCGTTGCTCCGCACGATGCACTCCCACTTCCACCGGGCTCACGGGGCTGAAGTGGCGCGAGCGCGGGTTTTTTGATTTTCGCTTCGAAGCGAAAATCACCCGCGCTCGCGCAACGCTCCCGGCGCCCGCGCGCACTTACCTCTCGTGCGGAGCGTCAGGAGCCGGCCGGGTCGCGCTTCCTTCCCTCCACTCCTGCGGAAGGAAGGGACGGGGCGGGGCGCTAGCGCGACGGACGCGACACGTCCTGCTTCGCGCACGCGGGGGGCGGACGCGACAAGCGCCTTTCTCGCGCGCGCGGGGGAGGGATGGAGGGGACAGGCTCCTTTCTCACGTGCGCGGGGGGAAGGAGGGGACAGGCTCCTTTCTCACACGCACGGGGGGGGAATGGACGGACGCGCGAGCCGCCTCCGCCTCCGGGAGGCTGCCGCTTCCCCGCTCGTTCCTTCGCCTGCGGAAGGAAGGAGGGGGGAAGTGGCAGCCTCCCGGAGAAGGCTTCTTGCGCGAGCCGCCCTCCCCCACTCGCGCGAGAAAACTTAATGTGAAAAGGGCCCTTGACTTTCCCATAATTTACTGAACTTAGAACACTCTTCTACTTTTAAATGGCAATTCCCAGAATCCACCAACCAGCATGGCAAATGAGAGTTCTGAGAAGTGTTGTACAAAAAGTACTTTTTCCTAGTCCTGCATGGCTATTAATCCATGTTGTTTCTTAAAGAAAAAAAATAACAAAAGAAGCAATAAAGGTGGATTTTGTTTTCTTTTCAGTCTTTATTGAACAATTGTCAGCTAGATTGCGCAGTCGTCAGCTAGCATAAATAAGACAAACAAAAACAAATTGAAAAAATATTTAATACTGTATTTTATTTTAATTTATTCTACTTTTCTAGTCATAGCTCCAAATAATAAAGATTCATTCATTTAATCAATGACTAGAAAATCAATTATACAAAGTGTACTAAAACCCTGCGGAGTCCATTATTATTATTTTATTAAGACATTATTAATTACAATGGCATTTAATTTCTCAGTAAACCTTCACTTATTTTATTTTCCCATGTAAGAATGTAGTTTAAAAGAAAATCCCTACTGCATGAGATCACAAGAGGTTTTTCACATTTTAATGGTCTTTTTAAAAACATTTGGAGACATTTTTGCACCAAAGGCTCTATTTTTTCAGACAACAAAAGCTTTTGGGCAGAAAGGAATATAGTTGCACGAAAGACTGTGTGAAAGGTTTCTTTTGGGGGGGGGTGTTAGAAACCATGGCCAGTATTCTGTATCAGCTACTTACTTAAGTATATTTCACTACTTGGTTATATATATTTAAATATGCTTAATTTACTTAAATTTAATTACTTTTCATAAGCATACTTAAATATGCTTAACTATACTTAGTAAAGTGCTTAAATATACTCAGTATCCTTAAATGAGTAACTTTCCTAGCCAGACCCACCCACCCCAAAGCTGACAGAAACATCTTTCATCCATTCTCTGATAACTGATGGAAGAGACTTCCTTCTCCCCATGTTGCTGATGCTCAGAAAGTAGAGGAAGAGTTGGGATCATAGCAATAGTATTATAATCATGACTAAGAAACAATCATGAATACGGAACAGTTGTTATGCCGGATATGTTACCCCAGATGGGGGCCCCTAGACATCGCTTTGATATCATTTAATTCGGCCTTTGCTAGACCCCTCTCCGTTGCCCCGCTGCACATGTTTGGGTGTTTTCCGTACAGGCACGTACTGGCTGCGGCTGATTAATAGCTCAACATTCCATTCTCCATTCAAGCCAGCAATTCCCAAGTCTCACGTGGCTTTAGAGGACTCCCATACCCACACTCCACAATAGCGGCACGGCTTCCCGCCAAAGCATACCTTTTAGAGGGCCATCAACCTACCGGCCACTCCATTGTCTTGCAATGCAAATCCCATCATGCTAACGATGACTTCACCAAATCCTTTGTCTAGCGCCAAAGCCTCTTTTGTTCCTACCTGATTTGCCATAGCCGACAGGCATGATCCACCCTATATAAGGTCCTCATTTTGAGACCTCGTTGGTTCCCCTTGAACATCCATCCCGTCCTGCTGCTGGTTTGTTCAGGAGGTCCCCTCAGCAAACATGCTGTGCCCGTTTACTTCTGCTCCCATTTCTTCAGGGCAATGTGATCAGGTGTCATATCACCCATCTTCCTTCTGTGTCTGTTTCTTCATTCTTTGAGTTAGGAGTTAGTGTGCTTGTTTCTTTTTTGCTGTTTGTGTTAATAAAGTTTCTACTTGTTTATTTAAATCCTGTTGGCTTGCTTTCGGACCTGAAGCCATAGACATAGGGTAAAAGATCTCGCTACGTCACCCTGCCTCTCGCTAGCTAAAACAGTGCTCTGGGTTCTAATTTCCCCACATTTGGTATTTGTAATTGGCAACCCGGGCCCCCTTACAGGACCCCCTCCCCCAATTTTCAGGGTAACGCAGTCACCTATCCATAATTGTTTGTCCGGCTGGCTTTGCTCCCTGCCATGTTTCAAAGTCTTACTCTGTCATGATGATGGCTGCTTCTTATCATTTCATGCTTTTGGATACTGGATGCTGGTATAAAGCTAATCCTGTGCTGGAAATGTATGTTACCTTGTTGTAAATGAGTGATCATCTTGGAACAGCCAAATACTTGGATTCCCACCATGTGTTACCTGTCACCATATGTTAAACCTTGCGTGCTATCTGATTGATTGTTGAAGGTGTGAAACATGAAGTGAGCATAGTGCCACATTATGCCAGAAATCAGAGCTTTCCAAACTGTGTGTTGCAACACATTAGTGTGTTGGCTGCAGTGTGTAGGTGTGTCGTGCAAACGTAACAGGTGGAAGAGCTGCCTCTCTCCCTTCTGTGGCAGGCCAAAACTGGGTGGAGGGGCTGCCTCTCCTGCTGCTGGCATCCCGGTGTGAGGAAGACCTCAGGGTGGGCGGTGGTGAGCCAAGCTCAGGTGAAGAGGCTGCCTCTTCCACTGCCACTGCTGTCGCCCTGGGCCGAGGAAGAGCTTACTGAATTACTTATTGAATTACTGTGTTGCAAAATGATGCATGTCTAAAAAGTGTGTCACCAGCATAAAAAGCTTGGAAAGTTCCGTGCTAGATGAAGAGAACGAGTACCATGTTCTTATTGTTTTTGATATTCGGGCCATTTGCGCACTAGAGTGTTATAGCGCTCTGATTCCACTTTCACCATCCTGTGGAATCCTGGGGTTTGCAGTTTCGGGAGGGGCTGACTGGCCCCTCCCAAAACTGCAAACCCCAGGATTTCACAGGATGGTGAAAGTGGAATCAGAGTGCTATAACACTCTAGTGCGCAAATGGCTATGGTTCTGTTAGGGCTGGTTCTGTTAGAGCTTTGTTATACGTTACATGTTATAGGCCTTGCTGGAGAAATATGTTGCATCTGCTTCTAGAACATATGACCATGTACGTTATTAAGTAGTGTTGAGGCACTGCCATGCTGCAAGGGGACCTGATATTTCACGCTATGCTATTGCTGTGCTACAGTTCACGATGGGTATTAATGTATGAGAGCACTGAGGAGTGATTATCAATGAGTACTCTTATGTTTTGATGTATTATACATTGCCTATCTTTGCCATATATAGTAACATCCTGCCACGTGTTTCAGGAGGCCTAGTTACCTCATGCTGTTTATCAAATTTAACGGTGTTATTATATGCTATGCTTAGAGGTTTCCATATTACATTACATGTATGTTTTGCTGCAGTGGCATATCGGGGTTGGGTGGGGTGGGGTAAGGAATGATGTGCTCCGGGCGGCAATTTTGGGGGCATCAGGTCACCCTCCGCATGCTGGCAGATGCCCAGCAGCTAGATGGGCACTGCAGCCTCCCAGAGAGATCTGCTGGAGGGGGTATGTGAGGCTGAGAAAGGGAGCTGTCCATTCCACCCTCCCCTCCCCTCCCCTCCCTCTGTCCTTCCCAATCCAGTCAATCCTGTTTCCAGCCAAAGCAGCAACACCCAACACCGGCAGACCTCCAGGTTGGGCTGAGAAGGAGGGAGGGAGAGAAGGAAGAGAGGAGAGGATGAGCCAAGGAGGTGGGAAGAGGCAACTGTAGTGGCTAAATTCCAGGAACCGGAGACACTCGAGTTGGAAAGCATGAGTTTATTTAGTTGGACAGGCTCTCTGGTGGAATCCCTTCCCAAAGACTAGAGAAGCCCTGAACATTCATCTCTCTAAGGTTTTATACTTTTACATGGACAATTGCAACATTTGCCAGCTTGACATTTGTTGGTCATTTGCCCCCCTTATGACGCTCTTCTGACTGTTCCCAAACACTGAACAAAACATCCTAAACAGACATGCTGAACCAGCATCTAGCTAAGCGATATACGTACACATGATTACTCAAACAGCTCCTCAAGAACTCACTGTTCATGAACTTGTAATTTTCTTTCTCAATCTGCTCTCACACAACCACTTTCTGCCCTCCACTTCTGAGATTGCAGATGAGCCCAACCCAGCCGAGCCTCTGGAGAGGGAAGAGGGGGAGACGGGGGATCTTGCCACTGCAGGAATGCTGGCGTGCCTCTGAGCGTGTGCAGAGCACCCTCTCTGAGCACGTGGACCCAAAGCCCAATCATCCAATGCCAATCGAGTGGTTTTTACTTGGTAATTTGGATAAGTCCTCCCTCCCCTGAGAGAGACGGCAAACTCAGGGACTGTCCCAGGCGACAAAAGCTCTAGCTACGCCACTGTTTTTCTGTTTGCATATAACACGCTTCGTGTGTTGCTGTGTCATAGGAAGGGTGCTGGGTTTTGAAACTTATCCTTTACATACGTGCTTTGTAATTTGCCTGGAAAAATATGGCTATGCAGTGCTGCATTCCAGAGGAATGCTGTGATGTAAAATGGGATAGGTTGGGAATCTGTATGTGAGAACAGAAAAGTTAACTGATAGGGGCTTTATACTTCTTTTTTTAATATATATATATATATATATATACACATACATACACTAAATACAAACATACCAGACAACAAAAAAAGATACATTCTTACAACCAGCAATACCTATAATCTACACATAACTAAAACAAAAACTAATAATACTAATAATAGACAACATATCTAAAAATAACTAGAATTGGTTCCTGCCCCTGTTGCAAACAGTCCATATTACTTGAAAGGTTACACCTATTAAACCCTTTCTTTTATACCATAATTATTAATTGTTACTCATCACTTATTATTTCATTTATCTACTTATTTAAATTTCCAAATTCATAAATCATTATTGACTTATTTTATATTCTATATTAATTTATTTAATTTAATATAGACTTATGAGAATAATCCATCATGGAAATGATAATACTGATAATCACTGATCATAAAAATAATGGTAATCATCAAAAATTAATAAGGACCATCCATATAGAAAATAGAAAATAACCCTTTAAAGCAACAAACAGGATACATACTTTAATTCTATCTTTACACTCCTCATATAGTGATATAAACTATAAATTCAAAATTGTAAGTTTAAAAACAAATTATCAGGTCGTTTTCATTCTTTTTTTTAAAAAAAAACTAAATCAACCCAGTTATCTGATAGTCTTGAGGAAGCCAGATACCATGCTAGCCTTCAACGTTTGTTAGGTCTAAAAGGTCTCAGCTAGAGGGTGTTATTTGGAAAGGTCATAAATTATCTCCTGAGAACAGAGAAAGTGTAGTAAGGACTGTAAGAAGTCTTTACTGTTGGATTTTCAAAGGTCATAGAATCATAGAGTTGGAAGAGACCCCAGGGGCCATCCAGTCCAACCCCCTGCTATGCAGGAACACCCATCAATGCATTCCCAACAAACGGCCATCCAGCTTCTGCTTAAAAACCTCCAAAGATGGAGACTCCACTACACTCCATGGAGGCAGCAGATTCCATTGCTGGACAGCTCTGACCATCAGGAAGTTCTTCTTGAGGTCCAGGTGGAATCTCCTTTCCTGCAGCTCGAATCCATTGCTCCTTGTCCTAGTCTCTGGAGCAGCAGAAAACAGACCCACTCCCTCCTCAACATGACATCCCTTCAAATATTTAAACATGGCTATCATGTCCCCTCTTAACCTTCTCTTCTGCAGACTAAACATCCCCAGCTCTCTAAGCTGCTCATCATAGGGCTTTATGGCTTCCAGACCCTTCACCATTTTGGTCACCCTTCTCTGGACACGTTCCAGCTTGTCGATATCCTGCTTGAATTGACGTGCCCAGAACTGGACACAGTATTCCAAATGAGGTCTAACCAAAGCAGAATAGAGTGGTGCCATTACCTCCCTTGATCTAGACACCATACTCCTATTGTTATGCCATGGTGGGCATAACAATGGAAAGAGGAAAAAACTGGGAAAGGGGCCTTAAAGTTTGGCTGGGAAAGCTCATTGTTATTGTCAGTTAGCAAATGAAAGAGGTGTGCGTGTTTAATTCGTACATATTATGGGTAATGCCTATACAAACCTATACAATGCTATGGACTCCAAACTTGGTAATACCCAAAACTTTCTTGCTTTCAGAGTTCATGCTACCATGTGTTTTTCATTGGTTCCTGAGATAAAGCTACTGTAATATTTATACATATATTCTGAGCCGTTTACTTGAACCTGGAACTAGCCACTGTTCATGATATTGTTCTGATCTTTAACTAAGGCAATTTCTGCACTACACTGTTATAGTGCTATTTTTCCACTTTCAACCTCCTATGGAATCCTGGGCTTTGCAGTGTAGAGAGGAGCTCTTTGACCTCAGTAAACTACAAACCCCAGAAATCTACATGAAGTTGAAAGTGGAATAATAGCATTATCACAGTGTAGTGAGGAAGTGGCCTTAGTGTACTTAGTATGATCTCTGCCTGTTCTTAGAGTATCAGCTCTTTAAAAATGAAGACAAATATAATCATTTTAAGGGATGGAAAGAGAAGGATTTACAGAATAAGTGATCTATTATCAACAGGAAAGCCCATTCAGCTAGATCAACAGAAAAATAAATTGAAACCAATAAATCCATCTTGGTAGCAATTAATACAAATAAACATATTACAGACAAATATAGTTAGAAATTATGGTCTCCCAGAGCTTTAATGTTATTTGAATCAATATATGATAGCTCAAACCAAACCAAATGACAAGTTTCAAAATTACATCAGAGGTTAAATGTGGCATATCAAAAGAATTGAGATTAGTGTGAGAGTCAGATCTGGGAATAAAAATGGAAGAAAAAGCGTGGATCTCACCTGGGAAGACCCCAACTTATAATCAATACCGGCACAAATGAGAGTAAGTTATACATAAATGGAATTATTATCCACTTAAACAACATAGGATTAATAACAGTATATCAAAATTATGATGGAGAAAGTGTGGAGAACTAGGGGATTGGACCCACATGTGACTAACAAGTCCTAAGGTACAAATACACTGGGATAAAGTTCTATTGTGGATAAGTTGAATAGTTGGGGGCAAGTCTATTTTAGAAGGGTATTACTAGTACTGTCTTTATTTGAAAATGAGAATAAAGATTTACCAGCTAATAGGGTTGGGACGAATCCAGAATTTTCTATATCTGAATCTGAATCCCTGGAAGGTTCTGGGAATCCACAAGTTTCACAAATCCCAAATCCATTTTTGAAAAAAAGGGTTTTAAAAGCAACTTTTTTAAAAAAAAAATTAAACTTTTAAAAACTTTTTAAACAGAACTTTTTATTTTAAAAAAACTTTAATTTTGGTTGGTGGATTTGAAAGATTTGATTCACCTATTTTTGCACAGGGATTTGGATTCACAAATCTTGAATCCTTGCTAAGGATTCGAGCATTCAAGGATTGGGTTGGCCTCTCCCTACCAGCTAAAGACCCCATATCGCTTATTTTATGTGCAGTGAGGCTAGAAATAGTAAAAACGGGAAAAATTACAGAATTTATCAGTTAAGAATTGGTTAAACAGGATACAGGCAATGGAGAGAAATTAACTTATAAATTAAGATTAGCAGAAGGAGATACAAAAGAAGACCAGTCTGATATTGTATGAAAACTATTTGTTAGCTTTGCGTGTTAATGAATTTAAACCACTAAATGTTCTAGTAAAGTTTTGGATTAATAATTAAATGAATATTCTCTAATAATATGCAATGGAACAGAAGAGAATTATTGTTGCAAGAGGGATGGCAGAACAGGATTCGATTGTGTGTTATGAATTGAGAGAGGAAGGGGAAGGGGTAAGTTCACATGGAATAAAGAGGAAAATTTGCAATGGTAGTGATATTGTAATATTCTAATGCTATTCAATACAATTTATAAAATGAAAAAAAAGAAAAGAAAAAGTATACAGTCAGCCCTCCACATTCATAAGGGTTAGGGGCACAGGGCCCCCATAAAAGTGTACAAATCTGTGGGAAGTCTGTGGGAAGGGGGCTAAGGCATGGTGGGGAGAAGGACACCCAGAATTCAAAACCACATCAGGGAGAGAGAGAGGTGGGCCTGCATAGTGGCCCTATGCTTCCTCTCTCACACCCATCTCCTTCCTTCCGTGTGGGGGGGGCATCAGGAAAGGGTTTGTGGTGCTGAGAAACTGGGCTGCAATCTGTCCTAAGCTGGCCACACAGCAGCAGGAGGAGGACAAGAGGTGTGCTTTTAAAGGGCTAGACAGCTTAATCAGAGCAGCCGAAAGGAAAGGTTCCCCCAGAAAAGCAGCACCTGAGGTGGGCAGCAGGGGTTGAAAAAAGTCACAGATAATCAAATCCATGAAAACCAAGCCTGCCTATGTGGAGGGCCAACTGTACTCAAGAATGATCTACACGACACACTCACAATCGTGCGATGCACCAGGGGCTGGCAGGCACCAATTGTGCACCATTTCATTTTCAGCTAGAAGCCGATCATGCATTGCTCCTGGGCCCCGCACACACTTACCTGGTGTGCAGAACCTCTGGAGCCGCACTGGTCATGCTTCCTTCCCAGCACAGCCTGGGAAACTCCCAGGCTGTGCTGCAGAAGGAAGAAGCAGGGCTCTTGCATGAAGAGGCAGCTTGTGTGGAGTTAAAAGACCCCAGACATGAGAGCCTCTCACTGGAGGCTGCTCGTGCGATCCCCGCACCCCAGTGCCAGAAGGTAAGGTGCAGAAAGGGCCTAAGTAGCTGATATAAAATACAGTATTATTTTTTTGCTAAAAAGTTCTCAAGTTGCAAAAGCAAAACAAGCTCAACAGCCTCATAGTCGTTGCCCATTTTTTATCACTGCAGTCTCTCAACATATCAGAATACACTTTCTCATTGAGAATGAGAAAATCTGCAGATATTACATCTCATAGCCACAAGAAGGTTAACAGTTAATTTGTTTCTTAGCACAAAACAGCTTCTCGGGGCCCCACCATAGCTTCAGTTCTACTCCTGAGAAAATTTGTCTGTTTCAAAAGGGGGACTTGATATTCCCAACACCTTCTCACAGGCCAGCAGTGACGTCCGTGGTGAAATCAGCTTTTCTCTCTGAGCGCCCAGCTGAATTCTTTGCTACTTTTCTGTATGCAATCCGATTGACGCTAGTAAAATAACAGTAATAATTCCTCCCCAGTCTTCTTCCCACTTTCTCCCGAAGAAACCCACAGCCTTTTGAAAACATTAATTAAGATCCACAATGCCCAGCAAAGAAAGCAAATATTATCTCTTCTTTGCACAGATGAGGAAGAGAGCAGAAAGAGAAGTGAAAAGTGACCTAAGGTCTTCTTAGTGAGTCATCCAGAGAAAAATTGATTTCAAGGCCATGTCTCTAATGTCACTCCACTCTTTTTATTAGCCACATAATTACTGAAATGTATGAAAATCAAAAGCACTGTTTATATGGATTCTCCCTCCTATCGACCTCATTTGCTGGGAGAAGTGGTGTTACCAATTGACTTACCTTTTATCTTTCTTAGGGGGTTTTTTTTTAAGAAAAAAAATCACAAGTATAAAATAAGAAAAAAATAACCTGTGCATTGGAGTAATTTACTTTGGATTTATTTACAGTAGTTTTAAAAGCATACATATGCACACACTTCACTACAACATAACAAAAATCTAAACAATATGAGACTTAATCCCAAATTAAGGTTCCAGTGTAGCCTTGAAAATGATAAACATATTTATCTTGCAGCCAGTTAAAAAGACAAAAAATTAGTCAATAAATCCAGAAATTAAATAGCCAAATTAATAAATATCATAAATCAAAAAAGAATAGAAATGGCATTGAGTATTGAAGTATTACGGTTTTAGTACTGATCCACTAAAATACTTTAATACTTAAATAAGCTAAAACGATCCTCGATTGCCGTATTAAAGATTTGGATATACAATACTTGGTATTTGTTGCTTGTACTTCCTGTTCTCCAATCCACCTGGGACTATCATTTAATAGTAAGAGGGGTGCCAATTATCTGGATAACTTGACTGTCATCAAATACCGTAGGGTTTTTGCCGAAGCTTGTTTCAATGTTATACCATCAGCCCTTCTAGAAGGTCATTTTCAGGGAATTACTTGTAAAGAACAGTTTTGTCCCTGTGGTGATGGTTCGATAGAGTCCTTATCCCATGTAATTCTCTTTTGTAACTTTTACCGAGATGATAGACTCAGATTAATTTCACCTCTCTTAAATAAATTACCTGGCAGATCCCCTGAATGGTATTTGGCTTATCTGTTAGGAGACATAAAGAAATCTGTGACAGAAACTGTTGCAAAGTTTCTTCTTGCTGCTGTTAATTCTCATAAAAATATTATTAAGCCACATATGTAATATGTTGAGTCTGTGTTTATGTGCTTCCTTTTGGTTTGGCTGTTCTCTGGTCTGTTTTAAACACATTTTTACAATAGATTTCACATACTTTTAATGGTCTATGACTCCCTAATTAAGAATGCTTTGTTAGCCTGTATGTTGGGGGTCTCGGGAGGGGCACCCAAATAACCAAATAAAAACACAAGTTGGGGGGAATTTAGCTTGAGCACTCTCTTGGCTAAACGAGAGGCAGGGTAACGTTAGCAAGGATCTTTTAACCCAATGTCTACGGCTTCAGGTCAGAGAGCAGGCAGGCAAGTTTAAAAGTAACAAAAATAACAGTTTTATTGGAAGATAAACAGCAAATAAAAACAACACACGGACTAGCTAACTTGGAAGCAGAAATGGAGAACTTAGGGAATAGGTAATACGACACCTGGTCTTGTAGTCCTGGAGAGGAAGATGAGGTTTGGGGGAAGAAAGCTCAGCGTGGCTGGCTGAGGGGAGCTCCTTGAACAAACCGGCAGCAAGGCGGGATGGAAGTCCAAAGTGATCCAAGGAAGTCCCAAAAGTGGGGACTTTTTATAGGATGGAGTTTACCTACAGGCTATGTTATGCTCAGTGAGAACAAAGGAAATTTGGAGTTGGACAAAGGAGTTGGAAAAGGTCACGTTTAGCATGATGGGTTTAGCTCTTAAGACAATAGCGTGGCCAGTTCGTTAATGGCCCGACATAAAGAAATGGCTTGGCTCTTGGCTGCATGGCTTTGTGTAGATCCGAGCAGAGCAGAGCTGGTTTGCAGGGAGGTTTTTCCCTAAAGCAACGGAGAGGCTTAGAGTTGCTTGCCTGAATGGGGTCTTGGAATGTACAGCCATTAACGGCCACGCCCGTACGTGCTTGTCCAGGGGACCTCTGCAAATACATGGAGTGGGGTGGCAGAGAAGGGTCAAGCCAAGGCCAAATTATTTAATATCAAAAGGATATCTAGTGCTCTCACCCGACATATCATAACTGTGATAACAGCTTGAATGACTGTCCTAATCATAATACGTCCTCCATGCTTTATGTGTGCTATGTGTGTTTTCTTTTAAGATCCATATGTTTAACTGACTTTGGTTTTAACAATTGTGCTTTTAACTTTTGTGCCAGATCTCAGGGCCTGAACCCTCTTCCCCAATCCTCAGGTTGAAGGAGAGGAATATCAGGGTGAGAGCACTGTTTTGAAAAGGCTGTGTGTATTTGTGCACCTATTTACAACACACACCATATCTTCCAATTGTCCCAATTTGGCAAGGACAGTCTCAATTAATGCTTTGTCCTCCCAATTTTTCAACTGCTTTTAAAATGTCCCACTTTCTCTTTCCTCCTCCCAATGTCTCCTCTTGTCCTTGGCTTACTTTAGTTGCTGCAAACTGAGTTCAAACTGCAAAAGTATTTGCCCTCAGATAACTCAGCATAAGAAAGAGGAGAAGAGGGGTAGAATCTAGCTCTTCCCAGACAAAAACAAATTGCTAACAGCCTCTCCTCTGGTCCTCCAGATTAATAATAGTTGCCATCCTGTCTATACAACGATGTGGTTTGGCTACACGTATCCCAGTTTTTAATCTGTGAAATTTTGGAGAGAATGGAACTGGCCCTTAATATATAACCGGTGCAGATTTTAGCTGTTACAGTTAACATACTTGTCTCTTAGTCCAATAACCTCTTGTGTCTAAATTCCAACAAGGGCAGGGTTTTATATATATAGTTTTATAAAAGGAAGTCAAGTCTCTGCTCTACACTTAAGTGGTCAGTTTCAGCAAATGGGTTTTGTACAACCTCCAGCATACAAGGGAGGGAATGTTTGGCAAGGGATCTATATCATTTGTGTTGTTTTCTTCAACAGATATCACTTCCCACTGTGTCTGTTTCACCCCACCAGATGCTGAATCTTGTTATCAAGTAATTGCGAGAAATATAAAGAGATAGAGCTTGGCAGGACATTCCTTCTGACACAGCAGTTTTCTTGAGTAGCACAGAGAAGAAAGGGGAACATGGTAAAAGAAGAGATATTCTGCAAGGCTGTGTTCCTGTCACATTTGCTCAAGACGTGCGTTTGAATGCGACAGATTGCTGATTTCATTGGCAATACAGCTAGGTGCTCCCCAGAGATGCAAAGTCTGGGTGACAGCATCTTCATCCAACTGGCTTTTGTTCATACTAAAGGGCATGTAAGGACTGGAAGTTAACATAAACCTTTGGCCAGGCAGCAAGAAACTGGATCATTTTGATGCCAGGGTTGATTTGCAAGTATCAATGGGTTGCTGAAAAGACAACCCCTGACACAACCCTAAGACTGAAATTATATGTGTGTGCATAGCCTCCCACTAGCCAGAAGCTATCAAGCCCTGAGAGATATCCCTGTTGCTGTAACTTGCTGATGGGGAAAGAAGAAAGTCAGGATGTGATTTGGGCTATAGAGAAGAAGCTGATCTCAGCCTGGTTTGAGGAGAGGAATAAATGACAGCATTTCTGCTTTTCTTTCTCCCAGGAATTCAGAGTAGCTGGCTATCCCTGATCTGAATCACCTCTCCTGTCCCTCCCCTTCCATCTGAATGAGGAGCAACAACTCCTTGGGCTACTAGGAACAGGCACTGGCACCAGCCTCACCTTACACTACTGACTTTGCTTCCTGTTAATCAAAGCACCAGACCCCATTCTAAGCAGGTTCAGCCCTGGTTGGTATGCGAATGGGAGACTACTAACACATACCACGTGCTATAGGCTATATTTCAGAGGATGGAACTGGCAAAACCACCTTTGGCTATTCCTTGCCTAAGAAAACCCTATGATTTGAAATTCATGGTGTCGCCATAAACTGACAAGTGATTTGAAGTCACGAACACACACACACACAAGGTGTATTTGCACGCATGGAAGATTATGAGCTATTTCTTGCTGATATCCATGAAAACTATTGTTATTTGCAAGAATGATTCTTTGCACAAAGTGCAAGAGAAAAAAAAGGCAGCTGGAGCCATGTTGCATAAAAATTGAGGCATCAGGTCAGTTGTCTACATTGGGCAGGGGGGTGGGGTGATCAGCCAGTCCTTCTGGGTGTTATAGTGTGTCTCTGCTTTGTTTCACAAATAGAAAGCATGATCATTTTGAGCCAATAAAGAATAAATAAATGGAAGGCTTCTTCCCTAGCCCTTATTGGAGATCCCTGGTATTCCCTGAAGTGGTCCCACCAAGATATTAATCAAGCCTAACCAGGGTTAGCATCCACAATCAGATGTGCTCAACATAGGACATTTCTGCACTACACTGTTATAGTGCTATTATTCCACTTTCAACACCCTGTGGAATTCTCCAAAGAGCTCTCCAGCTGAGAATTCTAAAGGCCCCTCCCTAAACTACAAACCCCAGGATTCCAGAGGATGTTGAAAGTGGAATAATAGCACTATAACAGTCTAGTGCGGAAATGGTCATAGTTGGGCACTGTATCTCCCAGAACCAAATGCAATTTGCATTGTCAAGCCAGCAAGAAACCAACAGGATTGGAAATAACAGCAGGCATGCTCCAGTCCTACAGTTCATAGGAATGGACTAGACCCCTCTAGAAGGCAATTCCAAGTACCCCTCACCAGATTACAAAATCCCAGGATTCCATAGGAAACATCCATTGTACTTAAAATAGGATCAAAGTGCTCTAAAGGAGCCAAGTCACCTTCTTCCAGTCCCTCATCTTCTCTAAGCTTCTCTCATGCTCCTCATTCTCCCAACTTCATTTCCCTCTGACACTTTCTCCACCAATTGCCATCCACATGCAATTGCATTCTACATTCTACTCCTAACATTCCAGCTTCATACATACTTCTGTTCATCATAATGGACCATTTCACATAGCTAAGTACAGTTTTAAATGACAACGCCGGATATTTAATATCACAGCCCCCTTCTAAAATTCCAGTTTGAGCCCACTACCCTCACACATGGATAAACAGAAACGCCTAGATGGAATGAACAGGATGCCATGCTAATGTCCTTCCAGGAGCATTCTGCAAAGGAAGAATAGCAGTGGCCAAAACTCTATTTCTTCAGCTAGATCCCATGGCTCTAAAAGGACTTGAGGAGGGTTCCATCACAATCCCCTCCCTTCATTCCACCCCCAATGAAGAGATTAAAATCTTATCTCCCCAGCCATTCAAATGCTTTCCCCAAATTTGCCCACATGCAAGACAAAGATCATGAGGTTTCAAACAAGAACAGAGAAATTTCAGGGGCTATTTTTTTCAGCTCCCTGTTAAATCAAAAGTAGGACAGACAACCAAAGAGATAATAAAGGAACAGAACTAGGAGGGGGCTGTCATTCTTGGGACAGAATGTTCACCTCTCCTGACTGATTCAGGCTGCAGTCTAATACACAGTTATCTGAGAGTCCCAAGTGAACTCAGCAGGTTTTTTTTCTTTTCAGTAGATATGCACGGAGCAGTGCTTAATATACTATTGATATGCTCAAACACTTCTTTGGGACTTTGATGAAAGCTACGAAGCCCTCTTGAGGAAAAATGCACATAAAATATAAGCATAAGGTTAAGAGGGGACATGATAGCCATGTTTAAATATTTGAAGGGATGCCATGTAGAGGAAGGAGAGGGCTTGTTTTCTGCTGCTCCAGAGACCAGGTCAAGGAGCAATGGATTCAAGCTGCAGGAAAGGAGATTCCACCTGAACCTCAGGAAGAACTTCCTGACAGTCAGGGCTGTCCAGCAGTGGAATCTGCTGCTGCCTCCATGGAGTGTGGTGGAGTCTCCTCCTTCTTTGGAGGCTTTTAAGCAGAGGCTGGATGGCCATCTGTCGGGAGTGCTTTGAGGGTGTTCCTGCATGGCAGGGGGTTGGACTGGATGGTCCATGTGGTCTCTTCCGACTCTACATTTCTATGATTCTGTGATAATGATTGGCATCCTATTGGGAAGTTACAGAGTTACTTACAATCACATAAAGCTGAATTGTGCTATTGTGCAATGCTTGTAGTCTCAGGAGGGGAGTAGCTATACCACTGGAACCACTGTGCAAGTGCAGCCAAGGCAAATGGCTAAGGAAGGTTGCTAACTTGCTTCTGACAGAGCCAGTATGATGTAGCAGATTGAGTATTTGATAGGAGTCTCTTGAGAGCCAGTGTGGTGTAGTGGTTAGAGAGTCAGACTACAGTCTTGGAGGCCAAGGTTCAAATTTCCACGTAGCCATGCAAACCCACTAGGTGACTTTAGGCAAGTAACTCTGTCAACCTCAAAGGAAGGCAAAGCCAAGCCCACTCTGAACAAATCCTACCAACAAAATCCCATGATAGGTTCACCTTGGGGCCACCATAAGTTGGAAATGACTCGAAGGCAAACAGCAACAACAATGTATTGGAGACTGGGGTCCATATCCTTGCTCTGCCATGGAAAACCACTGCATTTGCAAAGAAAGCCCTATGAGAGAGTTACTGTAAGTTGGAGTCAGTTTAAAACACATAACAGCAAGCTCACATGACAGTCAGCTTTAGGAGCCTTTGTACCTAAGGCTGCATTCAGACTGGTTAAAAAGATGAGAAAATCCTAGATTTTGTTCCTGTTCTTTCTAATTTTGTTTTGGAGATCCATACAGGTCTTGTTTATCCCAAAATATTTTATGTCAAAATATTTTATGGCATAAATATGGCACCTATCCTTGATGCAAAGAAAAAAAATGGCTGGTCTACCACATCAGATAGCTTGAGAACCTCTGCTCTAATAAGGTAAAAAAGAAAAGAAAAAACACACATTCTGTTTATTGTCTCAGAAAATCATCTAAAAACAGGGAAGGAGATTTAAAAGAGTTAAGCTATGTTTAGGATACATCCAGACTAATTGAAAAGTCCCAGATTTTGTTCTCATTCTTTCTAATTTTATATCAGGTTAAAATAAACCAAACTGTATAGAAAGTCTCTGGCCATTTCCGCACTAGAATGTTGTAGAGTGATGATGCCACTTGCAACCTCCTATGGAATCCTGGGGTTTGCAGTTTCGGGAGGAGCCGGTAAAATATTCGGCTTAGAGCCAAAAATAAGAAAATGCGCATGTGCCCCGCTTTAGCCTCCTGAGCGTCGTGTGAGTGGGAAAGCATCGTACAGACCGACGCTCCCATTCATGCGACGCTCAAGGGGCGCTTGCACAAAAAAAATGCATGCAAAAAGGGTCTCAGACTCAGAATCAACCTCCTCACTGTCAGGATCTCCAAGCAGGGCATGACAGGCTCTACTATTCAGCTCATTTAAATAACAAACAAGCTTTAATGAGGGAACACCTGTGGCAACATCATTAGCAGATAAAAGGCAGACAGCTGGTCCATCCCTCTTAGGGTTGGCAACTGATCTTCCTAGTGGTTGAAGCTCTGTGCTGTGGGCCCTGAACTCCTAACTATCTTGGACCTCTACTTGTTTGAGACCGCTTCAGATTTGCCTTGTGGGTGTGTTTGCTTTGGAACTTGGACTTTGTTTGGACTACTCCCACTCTTGCTTTCATGGGTAAGCTCTGCTCTGCCACCTTGTTAATTGATGGCTTGGTCTGCCTGGGACAAAACAGCTCTTCTGCATCTACTCACTATGTAACATCCAGAGTCTAGTCAAGGACTGGGGATTGGACTGAGAAACACGCTTGAGAAGGATTGTCCTTGAAGAGAATTTCAGACACTAAAAAAGTCTCTCATGCCCCCTCCCCTTGACCACTTGAATAGTCTTTCCATCCCTAACCTGTGGATCCTCACTTTGAGTAGCACTGGGCTTGATTACTCAGAGTAATTACTCCTAGTGCTAAAGAGATGAAGACAGGAGGCAAACTTTCTCAGGCCTGGACTTCTGGAGGGCCTCAACCTCTGAGGGTCTCCACCTGAAAAAAAAAGCCATGCATTACGAAACAAAGATTGATATCTCAGCAGTGTAGGGTGGCTTTAACTGTTGCTGCTAAATTTAGGAAGGGAGGCATGATAATGAAACTTGCTGTAGGCCCAGTGCCAGTTCTCAGCAATCCTGATTAGTCCTGTCTCTACCATAAACACAGATTCCACTAGTCTGCTAAAGCACAAACATGCAAAATTGCTGTAAGCCCTTGTAGGTCTCCGGCGTTAATCTGCTTCTATGACAGTGATTGGCAATATCACAATATTTATACAATACAATACCAACATGACAGTATTAATCTGTTGGGTGTGTTTAACTTGGAAAAGGGAAGATTAAGCGATGACAAGATAGCTATCTTTAAATACATAAAGGGATATCATATAGAAGATGGATTTGTTTTCTGCTGCTCCAGAGACTAGGTCACAAGGCAATGGATGCAGGTTAAAAGAAAAAAGATTTCACCTAAACATTTGGAAGAATTTCTTGACTGTAAAAACTGCTCAACAGTGGAATAGGTTGACTCGGTAGGGGGAACTCTCCATCTTTGGAGAGTGGAAAGTCATCTTTCACAAACACTGTAGTTGTACATTCCTGCATTGGACGAGTTGGTCTTGTTGCCCCTTCCAGTTCTAAGACTCTCATATGATTCTATGAATTGCCTGGATTAAAAAAAAGTGTTCTGCATTCATAGAGAGATCCAAATCAATTCATTCTTCCATAGAATCATGGAGTCATAGAGCTGGAGGAGACTACAAGGTGTTACTGCAGTTGCTAGTCCGGATTTGTGGGATGTTAGATATCACTTTGATATCAATAATTTGGCTTTCTTCTACCATCCCTCTCCACGTGTCTGCGAAGTCCCCCGGACAAGCTCACAGACAGGCATGGCCACTAATCACTGTAATATTCCAAACAATACAGGCTGGCCAGAAATAGCCGCCCCGTCACTTCAGGAGACCTCAAAGGCAAGTACTCTATTATGTATGCACGCTACTTACAAAGAACTCCCTGCCCCGAGCAGGCGGCTTGATTAGGAGAATCCTCATGTCAAGCACTCTGTATTTGCATACTGGCTAATCCATTGTCAATTTGGACTTAACTCAATCATGCTAAATTCTGACCTTTCGGAGGCTTTGTCTCCAGCCCAAAACTCATTGTTTTCCCCAAGTACGGACTAGCCTGTGGTTACATTACTCCCTATAGAAACCCTTGACTTTGTGAGCTTCCTTGGATCACTCCCGACTTCCATCCAGCCTTGCTGCCGCTTTGCTTGGCAAGCCTTCCCCTCAGTCCCACGTACTGAGACTCCATATCTCTGAACTCAATCTTCAGACTACCCGGGCTTCAGGACAGGTATAGTATCACCCAAACCAGCAATTCCTCTTAAAAATCCCTCTATCCCACTCCAACCTTTATTTCCTTAGTTCTGTGTGTGAGTGTGTTGCATACACTGTTTGTTTGTATTTTTAATAAAACAACATTTATTATTTCACATCTGTTTGCTCCTTGACTTGGCCTGACCCCATAGACATTGGGTGAAAGATCTCTCTCAGTTGCCCTGCCTCTCGCATTGCTAACGTGTGCTCTTGGCTAATTTCCCCATCTTTTAATAATTGAGAGCGCATTTAGGTGTCCCTCCTGGGACCCTCAGAAAACAGGGTAAAAAAGGGCCATTGAGTCCAACCTCCTACCATGTGGGAATATACAACCAAAGCACTCCTAACAAATGGTCATCTAGCTTCTGCTTAAAAACCTTCAAAGAAGAAGCCTCCACCACACTCTCAGCAGCATATTCCACTGTCAAACAGCTCTTACCATCAGGAACTTCTTCCTAAAGTTTACCTGAAATCTCTTTTCCTGAAGTTTGAAGCCTTTGCTTCATGTCCTAGGCCCTTTTCACACGGGCTTTCTCTCGCGAAATAGCCCCGTGAGCCTCGTGGGAGTGGGAGCGTCGCTCTGCACGACACACTCCCACTTCCGCGATGCTCACGGGGCTGAAGCGGCGCAAGCGTGGATTTTTTTATTTTCGACTTGAAGCGAAAATAAACGGCACTCGCACAAGGCTCCCGGCAGCATCCCGCACTTACCGGAGTGTGGAGCGCCGTCGCAGGCGGGCCTGTCATGCTTCCTTCCCGCTTCCACCCCCCGCGGCGCCTACAGCTCCCAGGAGGTGCTGCGGAAGCTGGGGGCATGGTTGAAGAGCACTCGTCACGCAAGAAGACTCCACATGCGGTAAGGAGGCAGGGGGAAGCGGCAGCGTTTTGGGAGAGGGTTCTCGCGTGAGCCACCCTCCTCCGTCGCGCAAGCGCTGGCGCTGCGAAAAGGGCCCTAGTCTCTAGAGCAGCAGAAAACAGGCTTGCTCCATCCTCCATATGACATCTTTCAAATATTTAAAAATGGCTATCATGTTGCCTCTTAACCTTCTCTTCTCCAGGCTAAACATACCCAGCTCCCTCAGCCTCTCCTCATATGGCATAGTTTCTAGGCCTGGTCACCCTCCTTTGGACACATTCCAGCTTGTCAACATCCTTCCTTGAGATCCTCTCAAAGATCGGCCACATTGTGAACTCCCTGGGAGCTGTTCAGTGTTTGTGTTCTCAGCTGAGTTCCTAGTTTATAAAACTGAGTATTTTTTGAAAGCAAGTAGAAGAGACTTGTCTGGCCGACGACAAGAAGAAGAAAAAAACAGTTTCTCTTACTCCCTCGGGCATAGGCTTCCTGCCAACGAAATGCCCCCTACCAAAGCCTTCTTTCCAATGCATGCAGGTTCACATCTTCAGTTCAGCCAATTACAGAGAGAGTTGTTTTTCCAAAACTCCTCTGGGGCCTCCAAAGCTTACAATAGGACTCTTGTCTTTTCCATCCTCAGAACAAACAGTGTTCAATGGTTCAACCCACAGGAAAGGTTTCAAGCCAAAACAAACAGACCACTCCAGCCTAGTTGTTTTGCATCTTCCTCCAAATGTCATGGAGCTGAGTGCCAGAAACTTCCCTTTTCTAGAAGAAGCCACCGACTGTGTCTAGATAAGCTTGGATGCACTTTGACTTGGCAACGAACCATGCCCCGGGCTTTTGCTCGCCTTCCAAAAAAGACTGAAAATACCTCCCTGTTGCAAACACTTGGATGGATGCTCGCCAGATCCAAGGGCCAATTTAATGGAAGCCTGTTGCACGTGTCAAAGCACGGTACAAAAATGAGTAAGAGAAAAGACAGGGGGAATCTCCATATTGCTGCCTGGCAGCCCTATAAAAATGTGAGTTTTTTTGCCCTGGAATGGAAATCTCTTAAACCTGGCTTAGTGCAAACTCATTAGGTGGCTATGCAACCCAATATGGATGTAAATCCTCAATTACTTTGTCCTTCTTTGTGAGAATGAATAATTATTGTAGACTTTTTTCCCTGCAGTAGGAGAAAATAGACATTCCTCTACAGT
This sequence comes from Ctenosaura bakeri, assembly GCA_948474755.1. Classification (NCBI taxonomy): domain Eukaryota; kingdom Metazoa; phylum Chordata; class Lepidosauria; order Squamata; family Iguanidae; genus Ctenosaura; species Ctenosaura bakeri. The sequence continues at coordinate 110,101 of CAOLHI010001005.1, read as the reverse complement.
ATTCTCTCCAGATTCAAATATCCACAAATGTTGCTAAGAAAATATTTGGTGCAAAAAAAAAAACCATACATAGGACTTTTGCACATTACACATCAGCCAAAAGAGTCCAACCAATTGTGCAAGGGAACTTGCACAGCGGAGGACACAAACAGCATGCTAATCATTAATTTGTAATTATTGCTAAGTTGTTTTTTTTAAAAAAGGAATTCTACATGCCTGAAGCAGGCACTTCTAGGGAACAGTTTATCGAACTGTCTTGTAAATTTTCTGTATTGAAGAGTAAGGTCTGTATTCATATTTTGGAAGAAAAGAAAATCCAGCAATCATATTATTGATAACCACAGCTTTAGGTCTTATTAAAATTCAACTATCAGTTTATTTTACATTTGTCAGATGGATTTTTTTCCTTTCTTTTCTTTTTTTAATATATACTTATCAATTTTTACACAAAATGACATAAATTCCAACTAATATTTTTAACATAAACAGAAACTAAAAATAAAACACTATACTAAGACAATAAAAAATGAACATAGTGAATGCTAACTCACTTAGAACTCATCTTATTAAATGACTAAACACTGACATGCTAAGATTGATGATGATGATGATGATGATGATGATGATGATGATGATGATGATCTTTATACCCCACATTTTTCCCAAGGTTGGGACTCAAAGCGCCTTACAATGACTAAGAAGACATAGTTAAAACCCACAGAATACAAAAGTTAGAACACAATTAAGCAATCAAAAAAGAATTAAAACAATGTTAAAATACAGAATGAAAAACTGAAATATTCATCATCACAAACACAAAAGGACTCTGACTCCCCACAACCAAACTCTAATAAGAAAGAAACAATAAGAAAAAAACCCAGAAAAATATTATTCTATCATTGCAGAGCCATCTAAACAAACTATTACTAATGATATCTACAAATTACTGCATCGTTTTGATTTCTTATTGCTCAAAAAGTCCATAAACAGTTTCCAATCCTTTAAAAAAATCTTCAATTGGTTTATATTTTAAAACTCAGGTTGGTCCAGCCATTTGGGATAGTTCTCCAAACTTGACAATCAATCTTCTGTTCTCAAATGCTTCAGTCACTTCTCTGATGGATTTTTTTTTTAGTTGATTGGACTCTGCTGTGATGGTGATGATTTTTATATAGCAAGCTGGTGTAGTAATAACGTCAGCAATAATAAAAATAACAGGCTGTCTGCACCATGATTGTTTTAATTTGCTTATTGCTTGTCTGGAGAAGAGCAATGCCCAAGCAAGCCGTCACAGCTGAAAAGGAAGGTCTTCTTCCTCAGTGGAGAGATTTCTGATGGCATCGGGCAAAGCAAGCTGGAGGACAGTCCTTGTACTTAACCTAAGTTCTGGATGGGTTGACAGAATAGCCATTCCTTCCGATATGCAACTGTGTATGTATAACTGACTAATGTGTAAATATTGATCTTGGGTCCACAAATGAAGTGTGCCCCAAGGAAGCCATAGGTGAAAGGAAAGAGGCTGAGGGAGAAACAGCAAGAGGAACGGGGAAACAATATCTCTTTCTCACTCCAGTTCAAAAAGTGTAATGCAAAGACAAAGTGTTGTAAAACCTTACCCAAGTGGTTTCAGGACAAAATAAAACCAAGTTAATATAGGATACTTGCCATGGCAGTTGGTCTCTGTGTCAACATGGTAGTAAATTTGCTTATGTTTATGTCCAGATTTTAAAGGGGTTATCTCCCCATGCTGGAGCCTATTCCCAAAAAAAAATACAGCACTTCGAGTAACTCCTTTAAAGTTTAAACACAAACCCCAAAGAGATTCACCACCTCACAGACATAGGCCCTTTTCGCATGGCATTTTCCATGCGAAAGAGGGCCTGGAGCATCACGTTATTGTGAGGAGCGATCTGCACAATGCACTCACAATTGTACAATGCTCCAGGGGCTGGCAGGCACCAATTGCGCACCTTTTCATTTTCAGCTAGAAGCCAAAAATGGTGCATGGTCGCACATTGCTCCCAGGCCCCACGCGCACTTACCTGGCATGCGGAGACTCCGGAGACATGCCAGCCGTGCTTCCTGTCTCAGCGCAGCTTGGGAAACTCCCAGGCTGTGCTGTGGAAGGAAGAGGCAGAGCTCTTGAGTGAGCAGGCAGCTCGTGCAGAGTCGAAGGACCCCGATGCAAGAGCCTCTCACCGGAGGCTGCTCACGCGATCCCCACACCCCAGTGCCGGAAGACGGTAAGGTGAGGAAAGGGCCATAGACATGAGTATGATGCAGCAGCTAAAAACGCCGATGTGATTCTAGGCTGCATCAATAGAAGTATAGTGTCTAGTTCAAGAAAAGTGATAGAAGACCACTCTATTCCGCTTTGCTCAGATGTCACCTGCAATACTGTGTCCACTTCTGGGCACCACCATTCAGAAAGGATAATGACAAGCTGGAATGTGTCTAGAGGAAGGTGACCAAAATTGTAGAAGGCCTAGAAACCATGTAAGGCCCCATTTTGAAGGCACAGATATCAATATGGTTTGAATGGGCACCATATTGGATTGGTAACTGTATTAATTGGCTCTAATATCAAAATCAAGCCTGAGAAGTGATGGAGAGGTCAAACTGAACAAAGAAAGAAACCTGACTGTAAACAAGAGAAGCAGGCCAGCCTAAACACCCTCCAGGTAAGACTAAGTCATTTGTCAGACAAATAAACAACATTCCTGTGGATAATAGGCTTAAGCAGAAGCTGGAATTTTCCTAGGGAATGCAATTGTGACAAACCCACCAGGATACTGATTGACAGATACCCATCCCCTGAGCACCTGGACTCCTTCCTCTTGCCTCACAGCACCCACAATAGACAGCTATTACAACACACATTATGTCTTTGTCATCCAAACACTGCAAACATTAGTGAGTTGATAGTCCATTGTCTGTGTTGCAACTCCTATTGTCCACTAGGCTGAGAGAGCAATTAAACTTACACCTCTTCAGGGAGTGAACTAAAGTTTATAAACCCTTGGTTTTGAGAAGTTAGGTGCAATCAGACAAAATGCTGGACCCCACCCTGAATCCTGATCTGGTCTGCCCTTAGGCACTTTCCACACCTTACCTTTTTCTGGTGCTGGAGTGCGGGGATCGCACAAGCAGGCTCTGGCGAGAGGCTCTCACATCCGGAGTCCTTCAGCTCTACACATGCTGCCTGCTCGCATGAGAGCCCTGCCTCTTTCTTCCACAGTGCAGCCTGGGGCAGGAAGCACGACCGGCACGGCTCCAGAGGCTCCACATGCCAGGTAAGTGCATGTAGGGCCCAGGAGCAATGTGCGATCATGCACCTTTTTCGGCTTCTAGCCAAAAATGAAGAAGTGTGAGATCAGCGCCTGCCAGCCCCTGGAGCATAGTGTGATTGTGAGTGCATCGTGCAGATTGCTCCTCACAATTGCACGACGATCCAGGCACCATTTCGCATGGAAAATGCTGTGCAAAAAGGGCCTAAGTCACATTTCAACTTCTTCACTACTCTTCTGGACTGGTAATTTCTAAACCTCCAAAAACCCCTCAGCCTCTCTATCCATATTTTTTTCCTCCCTTTATCCTTCAGTTAGCTCTTGTGTGAATGTTTTACGGTTATGTATCTTGTGTGTAGGCATGAGTGAATTCCCCTCAATAAAATACATTTTTAGTTTACTTTTGAATCTTTGGCTGGTTCTTTTCCTGAGTGAGCCCATAAACACTGGTAGAAAAGGTCTCTTTAAGTTTTGCCCCTCTCACAAGTCTGCTCTTAGAGCTCATTCATTCCTCACTTTTGCAAGGAGGTATTAAGCATCTCAGGGTGGGCCTTGTGGCACCTAAGCTTTCGGGTAACAACTATGCCCTGTGAGGAGAGGCTTAGGGAGCTGGGTAGGTTTAGCCTGGAGAAGAGAAGGTTAAGAGGTGATATGATAGCTATGTTTAAATATTTGAAGGGATGCCATATGGAAGATTAAGCAAGCCTGTTTTCTGCTGCTCCAGAGACTAGGAATGTCAGGAACTGAATTCACACACACAAATATAACAGTGCATAAACACTATTTATTAGGAGCGTGATACATAGTACAGGACTTCAGTGAGTGAACTGGAGGCAATTAGCAAAATTCAAAGCCCACAAGAGACCTTGAAGTTTTGGTTTAGCCTGGTAGCACTTATCACTACATTCCTAGCTTTGTTTATCTAATGGTCTCTGGTTCTCATACCTTGTTACAAGCAAGCTGCTACTTAACTCCTACTACATGTCCCAGAACTAAAATATGGAGGGCTACCTGACAAAGAAACTGATCAACGGCTTTCAACTTCAGGAAAAGAGATCTCATGTAAACATTAGGAAGAACTTTCTGAGCAGTTCAGCTGTGAAATATGCTGCCTCAGAATGTTGTGGAATCTCCAACTCTGGAGGTTTTTAAACAGAGTTTGGATGGCCATCTGTTGGGAATGCTTTGATGATATATTCCCACATGGCAGGGGGTTGGACTCAATAGCCCTCGTGGTCTCCTCCAACTCTACAATTCTAAGGCCCTTTTTGCATGCAGTTTCTGTGGCGCGAGGGCCCCTTGAGTGTAGCGTAAATGGGACCATCAGTCCGTATGACGCACTCCCATTCACGCGACACTCACGAGCCTAAAGTGGGCCGTGCACTCATTTTTATTATTTTTGGCTGCAAGTTGAAAATACTGCGTGGTTGCACAATGCTCCCGGGGCCCTTGCGCACTTACCTGTGTGCAGTGCATTGGGCTAGCCGGGCCGGTAGCGCTTCCTCCTTCAGCACAGCCTACAGCTCCCAGGCTGCGCTGCAAAAGGAAGGGGCAGGGCATTTGCGCAATGGTCGCACAACCAGAAATCCAGCTGTGGTAGAATGGAGGAGTGATGTAGTGCCTTGTGCAAGGGGCTGCTTGCGCGAACGGCACCCCCCACCTCTGCGAGCAGGTAGCATGCAAAAAGGGCTTATGTTCTAGAAGCCTCCAGTCTGTACTGGGTGCAAGACTTTATTGCCACCTGTGTAAAAAGAATTGCATTTGTTTAAACAACAAATGCGGGTTAGGTTGCAAAATTTGTAGCATGTCTCTAACTCTTAACAATTGCTAGTGGGTCTACTAATGCTTTAAGAACAAAACTTTTTTTTTCTTACCAGGACTGTGGGCAGGGCAGCTTGGAATTTATCTAGCATATATTGATACAGCCCTCATCCAGGGAAAATACAAAGCAACCTTGTAGCACCTTTGAAACTAACTGAGATAAAGAAGTTGGTAGCATATGCCTGTGTAGACTTAAGTCCGCTTCCTCAGGCGCATGGAGTGAATGGGACATTTATTCTCCCATAGTTATATTTGTTGCACAGTTCACACAGAACTTGACCAACAAGCATTTTACAACATTGTCACCTAAAGCAGTATAAACCACATCAGTGAGTTTGAGCCATCTGCCGCGTATGGCTTTAATACTAATATGGCAGCGACAAAAATTGTCTTAACAAATCTGTTGCATTTGAGTTGGCTACTCCTTCTTTTCATACAAAAGAGGAAATCTGTACAAATGTTGCACTTGACTAGAACTGTTCTACCCCATATAAAAATGTCTTTCTGGCTTTGAATGTTTGATTATTATGGAATAAACTTGATTCTGCACCCATAAACACTGCTTTGGATCTGGGGCATTTTTATAACCCTGCAAAACATTGGAATTTTCATTGGAGTCAAAAATAGAGTCAGATGAAGACAGTGCAAATTGTATTTTTAAAAAGCAGCTTGGACAAGACTTAGGATTCTAACTCAGTAATGAGAGTCAGCACAGTGTAGTGGTTTGAAAGTTGATCTAAGACTAGGCCATTTCTGCACTACACCATTACAGCGCTATTATTCCACTTCAACATCCTATGGAATCCTAGGGTTTGCCTTTTAGGGAAGGGCATTTAGAATTCTCAGCCAGAGAGCTCTTTGGCCTTAGTAAACTACAAACCCCAGGATTCCACAGAATGTTGAAAGTGGAATTATAGCACTGTAATAGTGTAGTGTGGAAATGGCCTATGACTCCAAAATGCTACTGGGTCACTTTGGCAATTCATACTCTCTCTCAGCCTTAGAGTTATTGTTATGAATAACTCTGGTCAAGAAAACCCCATGATAAGAGTGCCATGAGTCAGAATCAACTTGAAGGCTCGTGACAACAAATCAGAACGGTATCTTCAAATCCCTATTGCTTGCATGCCAGTACCAACTTCTTGATTATTTATTTAGGTTAGAAACCAGGAAGTGTCCATTCCATGACTTGCACTTACCCCTCATTTGGCTAACCAATGCTTGGAGGCAAAATAAGAAATTTTACAACCATAGTGTGCAAGGTTTCAAGATTACTAGAAATGTTCCATCTCGCTAACCTTTACAGAGGTTGTCAAAGCATTTGAAGGCTGATTCAAACAGAATCAGCAGTCCTGTTGAAGAGGTCCAGATTTTCATTCATTTTTGTTTGCTTTTGGCTGCTGCATCATACTGTTTTCCCATGTTAAGCTTGTTTGTCTACTAAGACCTCTACGTTCTTTCTACATGTGCTACTTTCAAGCCAGGTGTTGTCCATCCTAGATTTGTGCATTTCATGTTTCCTACCTAGTTCGGTAAGTGTTAAATAAAACTGAATTTAGCGGTTATGCTGAGGCCAAGGGCTGCTTATTGGCTTAGATAACTGATAATTCATAGCAAGAATCTTCCATTTTCTTTTGTTTCAAAAGCAATTCAATTTTTGGTTTGCTCTCAGAGAATTACACTGGACACAGAATGTACTTTCCATTTAACAGAGCTGTGTTTGCTCTTAAATGGAAGACCAGCTCTGGAGGTCTTGAAGTCACAAGGACATTGAAGGTCATCGTGAGCTTTCCAAAGAGGTGGAAGAGTTATGAAAGCAGCCGCAGAGAAAATGAGAGATGAAATTAAGACTGTAATGTTTGGAATAGCACTAATTCTTTGGGGATTGTCCTCAGCTCAGAAACCAGAGGCACATCAGTATTTGCCTTCCAATTGTCTCTCATGACAGAGGTCCACAGAGGGAGGTTTGGGGCAATAGGTTTCATAGCTCTATCTACCATACTTTGAAAGGATATTTTGCTTCAAAGACACTGTCTGGATCTTTTGCTTCAGTATTATTTGCAACATCTTTTAGTTCAGAAATATTGCTTAATCCTAATTAAACCAGACCTACCGAATCTAAGGTGGAATTCCACATACAGTACATTACTGCATATATAAGTCTCATTTATTCAATGAGTCTACTCTAGACAGGTCTAACAGGCCATGTTAGAAACAGGACCATTTCCAGTATCTTGCCTTCTCATTTGTGGCATCCCAATTGTGGAATGCTCTCCCATTGGAGGCCTAATTGGTTTCAACAAGGTCTCATTTAAGCACTGAGTGAAAACTTGGCTGGTCACCAGACCCTTTGAGCTCACTGATTTATCTCAAACGCTAATGTGCATCATTTTAATTTATTTAAAATTATTTTTATTGTTTCAAACTGTTTTACCTTGTGTAGATTAACTTTACTTGTATAGACCTCATGATATAAGTTGGGGTAGAAATACTGAAGTAGAGTCAGTGTGGTGTAGTGGTTTGAGGCCATTTCCACACTAGACTATTCTAGTGCTATTATTCCACTTTCAACATCCTGTGGAATCCTGGGGTTTGCAGTTTAGGGAGGAGCATTTAGAATTCTCAGCCAGGGAGCTCTTTGGCCTCAGTAAACTACAAAACCCAGAATTCCATGGGATGTTGCGAGTGGAATAATAGCACTAGAACAGTGTAGTGCAGAACTGGCCTGAGTGTTGGACTAGTACTGGGTGACCTTGAGCAAGTCCCCACACACACACACACACACACACACACACCCTTAGAGTTGCAAATTTCTCATGCCCAGAAAATCCAGTGATGTGTTCGCCTTAGGATTGCATTAACTCAGAAATTACCTGAAGGCACAGAACAGCAAAGAAATGTTTAAATTAAAAAACAAGTAAATGGCCCAAAACATCCAAAGTTCCCGAATTTTGAAAATTTAGAGCTCTCATTCCACCACCATGGACAAAGTTTGCTCCCCATTATTAGTCAGTCTGGGTGTGTTCCTCCCAAGCAACCTATACAGTCAGCCTTCCATATTCACAAGATTAGGGGTGCAGGACCCCTGCAAAAGTGGAAAAACCCAAACATCAACTGCGTGCGTATCTATAAGAAGGGGGCTGAGGCATGGTGGAGGGAATGGATACCCAGAGTCCAAAGTAGGGCCCTTTCCTCACCTTACTTTCTTCTGGTTCTAGGGTGCAGGGATTACGTGAACAGCCTCTGGCGAGAGGCTCTCGCATCTGGGGTCCTTTGGCTCCACAAGAGCTGCCTGCTCACGTGAGAGCTCTGCCTTTTCCTTCCACAATGCAGCCTGGGACCTTCCCAGGCTGCACTGGGGCAGGAAGCATGACCAGCACAGCTCCAGAGGCTCTGCGTACCAGGTAAGTGCATGCGGGGCCTGGGAGCAATGCGTGATTGTGCACCATTTTCGGCTTCTACCCAAAAATGAAAAGGTGCGCGATCGGTGTCTTCTAGCCCCTGGAGTGTCGTGTGATTGTGAGTGTGTCGTGCAGATCACTCCTCACAATTGTGCGATGCTCCAGGTGCCCTTTCACATTGAAAATGCTGTGTGGAAAGGGCCCAGATCAGGGAAAGGGGTGGGTCAGCGTGGTGGCCCTATACTTCTTCTCTTGTCCATCTCCTTTCTTGGGTAAGGGGGCTTTGGGAAAGGGTTTTTGGTACTGAGAAATTGGGCTGAGAGCTGTCCTCAGCTGGCCAAGCAGTGGCTGTTGGAGGAGGAAGAGGATCACAGGCAGGTTTTTAAAGGGTTGCACAGAGTGATTGCAGCTGCTGAGAAGGAAGGTTCCTCCAGAAAGGAAGCACAAGAGGCAGGGTAGGAAGGGGTTGGACAATCTCACAAAAAATCAAATCCATGAAAGTGAAACCTGCAAAAATAGAGGGTCAACTGTACATTACAATAATACTCCAGAATTTCTTACCCCTCCAGACACACACATGCTTTCTTTTTCTGATTTTGACACATGTTCTCTGCAGCCAAATCAGAGCTGTCCATCAAACTAGTGCAACCAAGAAGATGATGTTTGATAATGATGTATTTAAGAAGGAAAAGACTGCAGGCAGTACAATTCTGGTTGATTGTAGCATAGATGATAATGGCATCATTAGACACGACTCAGCCAGCATTAACTGTGTTTGCCTGCTCAGCCAGGTAAGGATGTCTTTGGATTTATTCATAAACAGCCTGTGTATAGCTATTTCACATGAAATCTGTAGTTATTGTGTAACCATAAATGCAAGAAAATTCATCCACAGGAAATTTCCACTCCATGGATCATTCAAGCAATTTGATTTGCTGAAACTTTTGTCCCTTCTCAGCCATCCACACCACTGATGGCAAAAGACGTAAAGATGTCTTGCCATTGGTGAGATTTTAGACGAGATGAGCCATTTCGACATGGTAAGAAAGCATCTCAAAGATCATTCAGTCCCTAGTGAGATCAATCTTATTGCGTGAGACCCAGGCGTCAAATTTTATATCATTATTTCTTCAGCTTGAAACACAGTCTATTTTACACAAAACTCCACTCTGTGCAAAATTAGTTTCTTGTTCCCTTTGTAATACTAGCACACATGAACACAGTAGCAAGCATAAAAGGGCAGCTGGCTGATCACAAAGACACCAAATCCCCATCCAATGCTATTGTATTTACTAGTTCATGCAATGAAGCAACAGACTGCCACATTTTTCTATCTTGCAGAGTTTATAAAATGCATAAAAACTAGTCCCAAAATGTACAACACATGTGTAAGAGGGACTCTTCCCACCCTCAAACAAGATCCCATGTCTCATGGTGAGTAGACAAAAGAGAGGCCCTTTTCGCACGGGCCTTTTCTTGCGCGACAGCCCCGTGAGCCTCGCGGGAGTGGGAGCGTCGCTCCGCACGACGCACTCCTGCTTCCACCGGGCTCACGGGGCTGAAGCAGCACGAGCGCGGGTTTTTTGATTTTCGCTTCAAAGCGAAAATCACCTGCGCTCGCGCAACGCTCCCGGCACCCGCGCGCACTTACCTCTCGTGCGAAGCATCCAGGAGCTGGCCGGGTCGCGCTTCTTTCCCTCCGCCCCTGCGGAAGGAAGGGACGGGGAGAGGCGCTAGCGCGACAGACGCGACATGTCCTGCTTCGCGCGCGCGCGCGCGTAGGGGGGCGGACGGGACGAGTGCCTTTCTCACGTGCGCAGGGGGGATGGAGGGGACAGGCTCCTTTCTCACGCGCGCGGGGGGGTGGAGGGGACAGGCTCCTTTCTCGCGTGCGGGGGGGGGAATGGACGGATGCACAAGCTGCCTCCGCCTCCAGGAGGTTGCCGCTTCCCCGCTCGTTCCTTCGCCTGCGGAAGGAAGGAGGGGGAAGCGGCAGCCTCCCGGAGAAGGCTTCTTGCGCGAGCCGCCCTCCCCCGCTCGCGCGAGAAGACTTAATGCGGAAAGGGCCAGAGAGAGGATGAGATCCTACTTTGAGGAGACTGAGCATAAGGTTAAGTTCACCTAACATTACTTAGCAGCCCTGCAGTCCTGCTCTGTTAATGAACTAAGAGAGTGCATGGTCATACAGAAAATGTACAATTATGTCCAATGCACATAAGTGCACATTGATGTGAAAGGTGTACAGCCATGAGCAATAACACCACATGTGAAACTCCTCTTCCACAAGTTTGAATTAAGTACAGACTTTCTGAATCAGGCAAAAATGCCCAACCACTTCCAGAAAGGAACTTACACATGGGAAAGATGCCACAGGATCCCAGCAGTACATACTTGCTTTAGCACCCAGTGTTTTTCCTTTTTCATATTTTTCTGACTTTTCTTTCCTATGTTCCAGGCTTGTAATTGTACTCCAAAATATTAATTTCACCTTAAAACAATAGTGATACATAAATAGGTGTGTGTGTGTGTGTGTTTGAATGTCAAGCTGTCAGCCACTGTGCTGGTCCTTAATGTGTGCTTAATGACATCACCAGGGGTCATCCCTAGGTTTCAGGTTTTGGATGGGAAATCCTAGGCCTTTGTTTTTCAGAAAATGGGTGTCAGGGCCTTGAGGACTGCACATGTCCCTGGCCACATGTTGTCTATTCCTAATATAATCACTTACCCAGGAGCAAGCCCCACTTCACTCAATGGAACTTCTTTCAGAGGCAAAGCACGCCAGCCTGTATTCATGCTATAGCTAACTGAAATATAAACCAGGAACTCTCTACTGGAAACATTCCCTCTACCATATGTTCAGCAGGAACTATGACAATTTCAAAGGATGTCCAAGACCGTATATCATATCTGCACTGCATAAATCTACACTCAGACCATTTCCGCACTAGCCTGTTATAGCGTGATGATTCCACTTTCAACATCCTCTGGAATCCTGGGGTTTGCAGTTTCGGGTGGGGTCAGCTGGCCCCTCCCAAAACTGCAAACCCCAGGATTCCAGAGGATATTGAAAGTGGAATCATCATGCTGTAACAGGCTAGTGTGGAAATGGCCTCAGTTCTCTGGTGATTGTGCTACATCACTCTCTGCTGAACGCCAGTATTCTGCAACCAGTTGTGTACCTACCGATGCGTCCATTCACTGGCCCAATGCACAAGTGCTGTTTCTGCAATCCCGGGGGGAAAGTGATACTCTGAAAGTGCTGATAAATAGTTACACACCATTCAAGTGTGTGCGGCTGCATGTGAAATGGTTCTTCTTGCAGAATTCCACTTACACAATCATAACTGAATATATCTATGGCTCAACAACCAAAAAAAAGTGCATCCCTGTGAATAAAGGAATTTAAATAGGTATAAGACAGGTGCTCCCTTCGGCAGTATATATACTAAAATTGGAACAATTCAGAGAAGATTAGCATGGCCTCTGTGCAAGGATGACAATTTTATTTTTTCATTCTTTTTTAAATAAATTTTATTGAAATGTTATTAAAAGATAAAAAGACACATGACAAAACAAGATACGATATACATATTATACATAGCATGCTAATGTATATCCGAACACAATACCTATATAGAAGTATGCAGAAAAAAGAAAGAACAAGAAACTAAAGAGAAAGAAGAAGAGAAAAGAAAGAAAAGAAAAGAAATACAAAAGCAAAGGAGAAAGAGGAGAAAGAAAGAAAGAAAAAACAGAAAAAGAGAGAAGAAAAAAGAGTCAGCAAAGCTACATATTGGAAACATCTCAGATCTTTACATTGATATTCAATATCATATTTCTTTTCTTAGAACACATATACAAACATACAACACATCAGCAACAAACATAAATTGACTTCCTATCCCGTCTCTGTTGGGTGATTTAATACTAAATTTTGAATCCTGTTATGTGAATAATCTCAACTTCAATCTTTACTACAAAAACTGAAACTCAAATCAATACCTCATCTTGAGGTGTAAGTAAAAATGTTAGTCTTCCTAAACTGAATGAAATAGCACTGAAGAATTTATCTGTATAGTTTTGATTGTTATTTCTGAAAAGAAAATATACAAGGTTTATTCATCAAATCCTGCTGTAGTGAATTTGCCCCACTTTTCATTCCAAAAGGGTATTAAAATTTCCCACTCTTGTTTGAAAGTGCTATTTAATTTATTTTCCAACATTAATGTCAATTTGTCCATTTTGGCCAACTCATATAATTTAAGCATTCAATCCTCCATTGCTGGGGTGTTTGGCTCTTTCCAATTTTTTGCAAAAACAATTCTGATCGCATGTATCACATAATACAAAATTGTCAAATGTTTTTTCCTTAGTGAATGACAAACAAATTTATGATGCGCTCCATATTTTTAACAGCCAGCATGGTGTGGTGGTTTGAGAGTTCGACCACAACCCTGGAGACCAGTGTCTGATTCCCCACTCAGCCATGAAAACTTACTGGGTGACTTTGGACATGTCATAAGCCATTTCCACACTAGACTTTTACAGCGCTATGATTCCACTTGAAACATCCTATGGAATCCTGGGGTTTGCAGTTTTGGTAGGTTTGCATCAAAACTGCAAACCCCAGGATTCCATAGGATGTTTCAAGTGGAATCACAGCGCTATAAAAGTCTAGTGCGGAAATGGCCATATACTCTTAGGCCCTTTTCGCACGGACTTTCTGTTGCGCGACAGCCCCGTGAGCCTCGCGGGAGTGGCAGCGTCGCTCTGCACGACGCACTCCCACTTCCGCCGCTCTCACGGGGCTGATGCTGCACGAGCGCATATTTTTTGATTTTCACCTCAAAGCGAAAATCACCCGCGCTCGTGCAGCGCTCCCGGTGCCCACACACTCTTACCTCCTGTGCGGAGCATCGGGGAGGCGGCCGGGTCGCACTTCCTTCCCTCCGCCCCTGCGGAAGGAAGGGGCGGGGCGGGGAGCTAGCGCGACGGACGTGACACCTGCTGCTTCGCGCGCACGGGGGGGACAGACGCAACACCTCCTGCTTCGCACGCACGCACGGGGAGGACGGACGCGACAGCCTCCTTTCTCGTGCGCACGGGGGGCGGATTCGCGAGCCTCCTGCTTCGCGGGGGCGGACGCGCGAGCCACCGTCGCCTCCGGGAGGCTGCCGCTTCCCCGCTCGTTCCTTCGCCTGCGGAAGGAAAGAGGGGGGAAACGGCAGCCTCCCGGAGAAGGCTTCTTGCGCGAGCTGCCCTCCCCCGCTTGCGCTAGAAGCCTCAATGCGAAAAGGGCCTTAGTCCAAGAAAACCCCATGATAGGTTCACTTTAGGGTGACAAATAAGTCAGAAATGACTTCAAGGCACACAACAACAACAGGAAGAACAACACATCAAGTTTCCAGCCACTCACTCCTTTCTCCGTTGCCTCCCCTGCCCACACACACACACACACATAATTTTGTTGAGATCTAAAATAGATTTCGGGTTAGATTTGCCAGTTCAGGATTTCCAGGCCAAAACCTGCAGCCTAAGGGCAGCCCCTGGTGATATCATTAAGTGTTTATGCATTAGATATCAACCACAGTTGCTCACAGCTTGTCATTCCAACACAGACAGACAGAGAACATATTTTCCTGTTTGGAAATTGAGACTGATGTCTTCGCTAAAGGGAGTGTTCCTGAATCAAGAGGAAATGAGAGAATTGTTATTTCTTGTTGGGAGTTGAGAATTACCCAGGCGATTAGTCCTATGATAACTCTATACCAGCAGAGTTGCAGAGAAAGGTGCTTTTCCCAGTTTAGGTGCAGCTTCTTAAAATGATGGATGACTTGAAGAAGACCAGGTAGATAGCAGATTTCAATATTTAAAAGGAAACATTTACTAAAAAAAAAAAAATTATAACAACACATCCCTCTTCAATTAAACTCACCAACTAATTAGTTTAGGGAGGTATGCTTAGCATATTTGAAAAGTTACAGTAGAGATCAGTAGACAGTTAGAAGCATTTAGCTTAGGCCCTTTCTGCACTAGCCTGTTATAGCGCAATGATTCCACTTTCAACATCCTCTGGAATCCTGGGGTTTGCAGTTTCGGGAGGGGCCGGCCGGCCCCTCCCGAAACTGCAAACCCCAGGATTTCAGAGGATGTTGAAAGTGGAATCATTGCGCTATAACAGGCTAGTGCAGAAATCGCCTTAGTGTGTAGTGTAGCCAGAGTGCAGTCAAAGGAGAACAAAGATCTCGGTGACAAAGTCAGAGGCATGGCCTTCTAACCTAAGCCAATCACAGAATGCAGAGTGTAAAGTCTAGAGGCCTCAACCAATAATTTTAACCACATACACAGACTGACAGTTGAGAGGTCTATCCTGGCTAAAGAGGTGAGGAAGAGAGAATGCTGTATTTTCTAACAAGTTTCACTTACTTAGGAAGACAGGATAAGGAATGTTTAGCCTCCTTCTAAGCAGAAGCTGGATGCAGAGCAGAACAGAGAGTGAACCCTGGTACCACAATGACTAGGAGGAAAGGTCAAGGCTAAACAAGTAAGCACATGGCACATACACCCCATGTGCTTTTGCAAGTTTTGCAAACAAGAATTCAATTACTCCTTGGGAACTGCACCAAGGTGCTACTGTACAAGCTGAACTGGAGATCAGCCCTCGTAGTGAACCTACCAAAACTGGAAAATTTGCTCTCTTGTTTCCTGCCTAGAGATGACCCGTAAAAACCGGAGACTCAGGGCCAAAGCCTTAGATCTGGAAACCCTACTTTTGGTGAATTTGAAGCTGCCTCTAAATGCCATGGTTGCAGACTCTGAAGCCCCCATCAGTCCTTCTAAGTCCCATAATGATTTTTAAATGATATGATTTTCAGGTGATTTTCAACTGTTAGGGTGGATAAATTAATCACACCTCTACCATATCTCCAGTGGAACACAGAGCTGATATGAACTCTAAAACACAAGGTAGGAAGGTAGATAAGAGAGAGAGAGAGAAAGAGATAGACCACACACACACAAGTACTTTGATCAAAGGATCCCTCCAGTAATCACCAAAAGTGATGACCACAGAAAGATGGTTTATTCATCCATACTTCCCTTCTTATACCATTTTTTATGCTTGCATCAAGAAAAGATCATGCATCTCGCCGCTTGTACAGTGAAATGTGAAATTGCACAGCTTGTACAGTGAAATTCCCACCTGATCATTTCCAAAGGCAGCAGTGACACAATGCAGAATTCCTTTTGGGTAAATGTTAACGATAAACAGGAACTAAGCATAATAAACAAGTGAATGGCAAAGGTCATTTGATGAGCTACAATTGTCTAAAATGCCAATTAGTACATCAATTCTATAGCAAATTATAGAGTCCTCAATTTCAAGCCTAACACAACCCAAAACTTCAAAGCAAGCCCCCCCCCAAAACAACTGGAAATGCATAAAAACACCGCTACTCACCTCATGCTCCTTAAAAATCCCCAGCACCCCGAGGGACCTTTGCTTTTGCTGGCGTACCTCTCAAAATGGTGGAAGGAAGTGATGCAGCCTCACCTCCGATCACCATTTTGAGAGGAACTCCAGGGGGAAATGAGGATATTTTGGTGAGCTGAGGGATTGGGGAAATAACTGAAGCCTGGAACTCATGCAGTTCCCCCAAACCCTGGTTTCTACTCATGAGTTACATGGCTTCTTTTTTAAAAAGATTAATAATTATATCAGCACTGAGAATAATACACCTGCAGTGGACAACAGAGATTCAACCTTAATGTTGCAACGCTGAAACTGCAGAAGGGGGACGTAACCATGGAAACTGTGGGACAGCATTCACACATCGCTGTCCAGAAAGCATCCTGTAGTTTGGGTTGTCTGCAGTCTGTTCTTTGGCCCTCCCAGTGCTTTGTACTACAGATCCCCCAGCTCTTCCCATTGCCCATACTGGATGAAGATGATGGGATCTGTTGGACAAAACATCCAGGGGGCAAAATGTTCACCCTCCCCTACTGTAGAACAATTATCTTCTCTCTCCTCATTTCCCTTTTGGCCTTCCCAATTAGCAAATTGTGAGCTGTCAGGCTGCCAATTACTCACCACATGTAAACATTAATTTCTAATAGACAATCTATTTCAGAAGCTTCCAGCATAAACACTTCCTTTTGTGCAATTGTGGAGCTGCCTTGTCGTAAGTCTGTAATTTGGAACAGTGTGCCATCAGGTAAGAACAGGCTTTGCTTGATCAGATTCAATCACCTTCCCACACTCTCACTCAAAAGTACAGGTTGCACAGCGCCGTAGCAAGCATCAATGCAAGTCTTCTTGATTGAAGCAAACAAACAAACAGACACACAGCCTGCCTGGGAGATCTATTTATCTGTCAGCCTCATTGCATCAAGCTTTATGGTGATGACTGGGACCATCTTCAGCTGTTTCTAGGAGACAAAGCTCATTGGCATACAATTTTATTTCTCTGGTGGCGGTCCAAGGTTGTTCCAGAGATGAACGCACGTCCTGTGGCTGAATGAGTAATATCCCTGTGGGCACAGAGCAAAGCCGTCTCCAGCGCTAGAAAAAGAGCTGATTCACATGAGCATTCTCCAGAGCATCGTCAAGAAAATGCAGACACCAGAACCCAAAAGCTTCATAGGACTGGGAAGCAAGTGGTTTTAGCAGGCCAACCACTCCCTATTTTAACATGTAGAGTTTACTGCAGCACTTCATCTGTTGTGGTACTGATAGGGTTTAGGAACAGCCAAGGCAAATAACCTCTGCAGGAGGCATACTATTACCCTGTATTCCGGGGGTCCTGGGAGGGGCGCCCAAATAATCAAGCAAAAACACAAGATGGGGAAATTAACAAGAGCACTCTCTTAAGCTAACGAGAGGCAGGGTAACTTAGCAGGGATCTTGTAAATCAATGTCTACGGGGTCAGGTCAGAGGAGCAGTCAGACAAGTTTTAAAATAGTAAAATGATAGCTTTATTAGAGGACAAACAACAGAAAAGACAACACAAGCGCACAGCTAACTGGAAATTAGAAATGAGAGTTTTCGGGGGAAATGGATGATACGACACCTTATCTCATAGTCCTGGAGAAGAGCGGAGGATTGCAGGGAAGAAAGCTCAGCGCGGTTCACTGAGGGGAGCTTGTCAGACCGAACAGCAAGGCAGTATGGAAGTCCAGAGCGATCCAAGCTGTCCGAGGAGGACTTGGAATCGGGGAATTTTTATAGGGTGGATTGTGCCTATAGGCCATGCCATACTCGGTGAGAACAATGCAAGTTTGGAGCAGGACAAAGCTTTGGGAAAGGTCAAGTTTTACATGATCAGCTTAGCGCAGATTTAACAATAGAGTAGCCAGTATGCAAATGTACCATACTGTCTTCTGCTGTGGAACCTTCTAGTAGTTTTTACCCTTTCAGAGAGGTGGTGTCCTTACAGTGTAGAATTGCTTTTGCATTCTCTAGCTTTCACAAGTAAAAGCTGGGAACCAGGAAGCTGACCAACATCAGAGTGTGATCAAGATGAGAAACATTTTTAATGAGGAAGAAGCAAGAAACTAGGAGAAGAGTCAGCAGTGTGGTTTTCCCTGACCCTGTTGGGAAGCGCATGATTCCTGCCCCTTTCCTCTCCTCTGCTGAATTAATTGAGTGCAAACAATTTTCACGCTTTGAGCTCAATTTGCAGTAACTAAAGTAAGCTGAGGACAAAGGCAGAAAGTGGGAGGAAGAGAGGGAAACTAGGCTATTTTAAACACAGATGAAAAAGTAGGGTGATAGAGGATTAATTGTCCCAGCCAAATCAGGGCAGCTGGAGGGTACATGCTTTGTCTCAATGGGATGTGTGGCTGGACAGGAAGGAGACCTGTAGAAAATTTCTGCAGGTATACTTGCAGAAAATGTTCTTTTATGTTAGAAAGAGATGGATGGTGATAGAAGAGATATAAATTTTAAAAAGCAGGGAGAAGAGGCAGCTTGCATATACTAACATGTATAACAAATTTTCTATTAGTCTCCTTGTAGACATGTGCATAATATTTAATATACAGTATATATAGGAGGGGGGAATCCAAGTGCCAAAGTCTGGGAGCAGCCACTGAGAAGGCCCTCTGCATGGTTCCCACCCAACAAGCCTGAGAAGATGGTGCAATATAGATCAAAGCTGCTCCTGAAGATCTTAGAGCTCATAAAGGGAGGTTGTTGTTGTTGTTGCTGCTGCTGTTGCTGTTGTTGTTGTTAGAATCATAGAAACATACAGGTGGAAGAGATTACCAGTGTTGTCAAGTCCAATCTCCTGCCATGTAAAATACACCATCAAAGCTTTCCCAACAGATGGCCATCCAGCCTCTGTTTAAAAACCTCCAAAGAAAGAGACTCCACCATATACTGAGGCAGCATATTCCACTTTCAGACTGCTCTTATTGTCAGGAAGTTCTTCCTCATGTTTAGATGGAATCTCTTTTCCTGAAATTTGAAGCCCCTGCTCCATGCCCTAGTCCTTGGAGCAGCAGAAAACAGGGTTGCTCTATCCTCCATATGCCATCCCTTCAATTTTTTAAATATAGCTATCAGGTTGTTTTTTAACCTTCTCTTCTTCAGGCTAAACATACCCAGCTCCCTAAGCTGCTTCTTATAGGACATGGTTTCCAGGCCTTCTACCATTTTAGTTCCCCTCCACTGGACGCGTTTCAGCTTGTCAATATCCTTCCTGAACTGTGGTGCCCAGAACTGGACACAGTATTCCAGGTGGGGTCTGATCAAGGCAAAATAGACTGCTGCTATCAGTTCCCTTTACCTAGACACCATACTCCTGTTGATGCAACCCAGAATCACATTTGCTTTCTTAGCTGCCACATCACACCACTGGCTCATGTTCACCTTGTGGTCTACTAAGACTCCTAGATCTTTTTCACATGTAGTGGGATCAAGCCAGGTGTCACCCATCTTATATCTGTGCATTTCATTCCCAGGTGTACTACCTTACACTTCTCTCTCCTGAAATTCATTTTGTTAGTTTTGTGTGCCTTGAAGTCATTTCCAACTTATGGTAAGCCTAAGGCAGGTTTTCTTGGGGGTTTTGTGGCAAGATTTGTTCAGAGGGGGATTGCCTTTGCCTTCCTCTGAGACTGAGGCCCTTTTCGCATGGGCTTTCCCGAGCGAAATAGCCCCGTGAGCCGTGCAGGAGTGGGAGCGCCGCTGCACATGACGCACTCCCACTTCCGGCGCTCTCACGGGGCTGCAGCGGCGCGAGCGCGGGGTTTTTGATTTTTGCTTCCAAGCGAAAATCACCCCACGCTCGCGCAACGCTCCTGGAGCCCACCCGCACTTACCTGTTGTGCGGTGCGTCGGAGAGGCGGCCGGGTAGGGATTCCTTCCCTCCGCTCCTGCGGAAGGAAGGGGTGGGGCGGGGCGCTTGCGTGACGGATGCGATGGCATCCTGCTTCGCGCGGGTGGGGGCCTGCTCGCGACAGCCTCCCGCTTCGTGCGCACGCGCGGGGGGTGGGTGGGCGCAACTGTCGCTCGCTCCTGGCACGCGCGGGGGGGACGGGCGCGACTGTCACTCGCTTCCCGCGTGCGCGGGGGGCGGTGTGAGAGGCTCCTGCTTCTCACGCAAGCGGGGGAGGATGGACACGTGAGCCGCCTCCGACTCCGGGACGCTGCCGCTTCCCCGCTTGTTCCTTCACCTGCGGAAGGAACGAGCGGGGAACCGGCAGGCTCTTGGAAGAGGCTTTTAGCGCAAGCCGCCCACCCCAGCTCACGCAAAAAGCCTCAGTGCGAAAAGGGCCTGAGCGAGGGTGACTTGCCCAAGCTCATCCAGTGGCTTTCCATGGCCAAGCAGGGATTCAAACTCTGATCTCCAGAGTTGTCATCCAGTTTCAGACCACTACACCACACTGGCTCTCCTCATAAAGGGAAATACAATCCTTCAAATAGCCTGTGCTTAACTTCCACTTAAAAAAAGCATAGCAACTTATTTGGAGGCCCTCTGGGCTGCAGGAACCCTGATCTGCACATGCCAGTCCTTTCCCTGTGACACCATTTTGCCAAATGGAGCTAACTCTCTGTGCAATCAATGAATGAAGCAACCTACCTGCCTTTTGAAGCTGCTACCACAATTTTATTAAGGGATCAGAATGCTTACCTTAAATACAAGGAGCATGTTCTTAATCCAAAAGTTCTTCTTGGTCGTGAGTTTTAATCCATCAGTATCACTGGAAAGATTAACAGCCCTTGTACGTTTTTTCATGCAGAACTCTTTACATCCCCATCTCCTGTTTACATCCACATTTTTCATTTACATTGCCACAAATGGGACTCGTTTCTTTTCATTCCTCATGCACTTTAAAAAGGAGTGGCTACCCTTATAGACCATGACCAAAACACTATACTCTTTTAGTATAATGTAGACATATACCAAAGTAGTTGCACTCTGTCCTCAAATTGTGCAACTGAGGGTGCAGCCAAGGCCTTGAATTCAGGTCTTGCATAACAGCATAGAAGACAAATGCTATCTGAGCTTATATCTATAGAAGCATAGTTCCCAAGTCAAGAGAAACAATAGTCCTCCTATATTCTGTGCTGATCAGGCCTTATCTAGAAAATTGTCTTCTGTTCCAGGCACCTCATTTTAAGAAGGATAGAGACAAGTTGGAGTGGGTTTGGAGAAGGGCAGAGAGCATGATAAAGAGGTACCAAGAACAAAACATATGAGGAGAGGTTGAAGGAGCTGGATATGTTCAGCCTAGTGAAGAGAAGACCAAGGGGTATCGTTACTCCAGTTATGTTATGTCTGGTGAAAGCACTAGATATCACTTTGATATCAAACAATTCGGCCTACTTGACCTTTCTCTGCCACCCTACTCCACGTGTTTGCAGAGGTCCACCGGACAAGCACATATTGGGTGCGGCTGTTAATGGTTGTACATTCCAAAACTTCATTCAGGCAGGCAACTTAAGCCTCTCCAATGCTTTAGGGAAAAACCTTCTTGCAAACCAGCTTTGCTCAGCACATATCTTCACAAAGCCACACGGCCAAGAGCCGAGCCATTCCTTTATGTTGGGCCATCAGCGTACTGGCCATACTATTGTCATCAAGCGTTAAGCTCATCATGCAAACTTGACCTTTTCCAACTCCTTTGTCCAGCTCCAAATCTCCTTTGTTCTCACCGAGCATAGAATAGCCTGTAGGCACGATCCACCCTATAAAAAGTCCCCACTTTTTGGACTTCCTTGGATCGCTCCTGAATTTCATCCAGCCTTGCTGACGCTGTGTTTGGCGAGCTGTCCCCTCAGTTCTCAACAACTGAGTCTGCCTCCTCTCCTCGGATCACCCTGTACTTCCATCTAGCCTTGCTGCCGGTTTATCTAAGGAGCTCCCCCAGCCAGCCATGCTGAACTTTCTCTCCCGGAACCCCAGCTTCTCTCCAGGACTGCAAGACCAGGTGTCGTATTACCCACTCCCAAAATCTCTCCATTTCTATTTCTCAATTAGCTAGTGCGTGTGTTGTCTTATTTGTTGCTTGCCTTTCAATAAAACTGTTATTTTTGTTACTTTTAAACTTGCCTGCCTGCTCTCTGACCTGAAGCCGTAGACATAGGGTACCAGATCCTAGCTAAAGTTACCCTGCCTCTAGTTTAGCTAAGAGAGTGCTCGAGCTTAATTTCCCCCAGTTTGTGTTTTATTTGGTAATTTGGGTGCCCCTCCCGGGACCCCCAACATATAGGGTAACAGAGACACGATTGTACACTATAGATCACGAGTCACCAACAGGTGGTCTGCAGACCACTGATGGTCTACAAGAAAATTTTGGTAGTCCATGGAGAAATTTGGACATTATTTGATTTCCAACTTCTGGTACAGATATGAGAGCTGGAGACACAATCCTTGGTGTGCTCCACCAAAGACCACTGCTGCCGTGCGTTGCTGATACTGGGGGGACCCCTATACCAGCTTGCCAAGTACCCCAGAACTAAAGGGGTCTTGTCAGAGGTAGTTTTGCGACCAGGAACCAAGACAGGACCTGTACAGTGAACCAGGAGGAGGTAGCCGAAGGCTCTCCCAAGAGGCTGTCAGTGCCATTTTTTCATCTCACCTGCAGCAGTTTGGAGGAGACAGGAATGATTGCCTCTCTCTCCATACACCCAGCCACCAAATTTCTAGTTTGGACTTTGAATTAACTTTCTACAGAGACCTCCGTGAGTCCAGGAGGATTTCCTCCCCTTCCCTCACTCTTCTTTGGAACAGTCTGTTTGTTGGTCTAAAAAGAAGAAGCAGCCCAGCACCAGGGGTTGAACAACTATCATACAACAAATAAATGAAACTCAACCTTGCTGCTTTCCCTACCAGACTGGAGTTCATTTGTTTGCTTGTTTGTTTCTGTGCCTAATTCCTGGCATTTCTCTCTTCCTTTGCAAAGACACAGCTGAAGACAATCCTTTGTTCCTTTGTTCCTTCTGCTCTAAACTCAAAATGAACTAACAGCCCACAAGTACTTAGTTTAAATTTTCAGTGAGATCTATTTTGCAAAACTGATTTTTCCCCCTTTTTCTGAATTTTGGAGACCCCACGTGTGTGAAAATTGACAGCATGAAAGACTTTCCCAATCTATGTAGATTTGGCTGCTTGATATGCTGTGTTTTGTTGATTTATCCTCCACTCCCCCCCTCCTTTCTAACTTGAGTGTGATCCTCCTGTCATCTTTGCCTAGGTTTGTCGGAAGGCATTGTGTGTGAGCTCTTTGACTGCAACTGTTACTGCTCTAACTTAGACTCTACTGTTAGACATTTGACAGCTATATCTGTTTACTCTCCAAAACCAAAACCAACAGCAACACAAAGAGAAAAGAACAACTCAGTGAGAAGAAGTGAGAGGAACTGTGAGAAAATGACGGTAAAGGAGAAATAGAGGAAAAAGGGAGAAGAAG
This sequence comes from Ctenosaura bakeri, assembly GCA_948474755.1. NCBI lineage: Eukaryota > Metazoa > Chordata > Lepidosauria > Squamata > Iguanidae > Ctenosaura > Ctenosaura bakeri. Next base: position 86,675 of record CAOLHI010001005.1, on the reverse strand, counting down.
GGAGAGTGGAGAGAGGTCTGGAAGGAACTGTGAAAGTGTTACCCTGTATGTTGGGGGTCCCAGGAGGGGTGCCCAAATAACCAAATAAAAGCACAAGTTGGGGGAATTGAGCTCGAGCACTCTCTTAAGCTAACGAGAGGCAGGATAACGGCAGCTAGGATCTTGTACCCTATGTCTACGGCTTCAGGTCGGAGAGCGTAGCCAGACAAGTTTTAAAGTAACAAAAATAACATTTATTGAACACAAATGACCTGAAAGACACCACATGCACACAGCTAACTAGAAATAGAAATGGAGAGCTTTGGGGAATGGGTAATACGACACCTGGTCTCGTAGTCCTGGAGAGAAACGGAGGTTGAAGGGGAGGAAGCTAAGCGTGGCTTGCTGAGGGGACAACTTCACTGGACAGAGGGGCAGCAAGGCTGGATGGAAGTCCAGGGTGATCCAAGCAAGTGATCCAAGAAGTCCCAAAAGTGGGGACTTTTTATAGGGTGGATCATGCCTACAGGCTATGCTATGCTCAGTGAGAACAAAAGGATTTTAGAGTGGGACAAAGAAGTTGGAAAAGGTCAGGTTTTGCATAATGAACTTAATGCTGGATGACAATAGTATGGCCAGTATGCTGATGGCCCGACATAAAGGAATGGCTCGGCTCTTGGCATTGCGGCTTTGTAAAGATATGCGCCAAGCAAAGCTGGTTTGCAGGGAGGTTTTTCCCTAAAGCATTGGAGAGACTTAAGCTGCCTGCCTGAATGAGGTTTGGAATGTACAACCATTAACGGCCACGCCCAATATGTGCTTGTCTGGAGGACCTCTGCAAACACGTGGAGTAGGGTGGCAGTGAAAGATCAAGCAAAGGCCAAATTATTTGATATCAAAAGAATATCTAGTGCTCTCACCAGACATATCATAACTGGAGTAACAAAAGATAATGAACTTCTTTATTGTAGCTGCTTAATGAATTTATTTGATGAATTTATTTGATGAATCTATTGAATCAATTACTGTATAGATTGGGAAACCAAAAGTCAGTGTATGAATTCTGTAACACCCACACTGCAGAAACACTACATATATTATTAAGATAGATATTTTGAATGAATTGACACAGTGGCTAATGAATAGACTGATATTTTGATTTATCTTTGTAGTACCTGCCTGATGAACTACGGTGTCTGTAAATATCAGAATATGAATCAATTGGTATTTTGATTTATCTCTGTACTATCTACTTGAGGATTTAAGTTGCTTGTAAATAATGATTTTGTTATCATTAAAGTGTATTTCATATTAATTAGTTTTATAGTAGTTAGTAAATTGTGAGTTTAGTGGTCCGTGAGGCTCAAAAAGTTTGTGACCGCTGCCATAGATATCTCAAGAGCTGCCACAAAGAGGAGGGCACAGGTTTATTCCCTGCTGCCTCAGAAGGAAGGACTAGGTCAAATGGTTTTAAGTTACAACAGGGTAGATTTCAATCAAACATAAGAAGGAACTTCTTGAGAGCTGTTCAGCAATGGAACCAATTGGCTACAGAGGTGAGGTTTCCTTCTCTGGCTATCTTCAAGACTGATAGAATTGGAGGAGATCCCAAGGGCCATCCAGTCCAGCCCCCTGCCATGCAGGTGTACAGAATCAAAGCATTCCTGACAGATGGCCATCCAGCTTCTGTTTAAAAACCTCCAAAAAGGAGACTCCACTCTCAAACTCCTCTTACTGTCAGGAAGTTCTTCCTGCATTGGTTAGGCCTCATTTGGAATACTGTGTCCAGTTCTGGGCACCTCAATTCAAGAAGGATATCGAAAAGCTGGAACATGTCCAGAGGAGGGTAACCAAAATGGTGAAGGGTCTGGAAGCCATGCCCTATGAAGAACGCCTTAGGGAGCTGGGGATGTTTAGTTTGCAGAAGAAAAGGTTAAGAGGGGACACGATAGCCATGATTAAATGTTTGAAGGGATGTCATGTCGAGGAGGGAGAAGGCTTGTTTTTCGCTGCTCCAGAGACCAGGACAAGGAGCAATGGATTCAAACTACAGGAAAAGAGATTCCACCTGAACTTCAGGAGGAACTTCCTGAAGGTCAGAGCTGTCCATCAGTGGAATGTGCTGTCTCGGAGTGTGGTAGAATCTCCTTCTTTGGAGGTTTTTGAGCAGAGGCTGGATGGCCTTTAAGCAGATCGTTTGATGTGTGTTCCTGCATGGCAGGGGGTTGGACTGGATGGCCCCTGGGGTCTCTTCCAATTCTATGATTCTGTGAATGTTTAGATGGATTCTCTGTTCCTGAAGTTCTGTGTCCTAGTCTCTGGAGCACCAGAAAACAAGCTTGCTCCGTCTTTCATATGACATCCCTTTAAATAGTTAAACATAGTTATCAGGTCACTTCTTAACCTTCTCTTATCCAGGTTGAACATCTCCAGCTCCCTAAGCCACTCCTCACACGGCATGGTTTCAAGGCCTTAGAAGAAGCTGGACAGCTCCCTGTTTGGGATTCTAGGGATCCTGCAATGAGCAGGAAGTTGGATCTGATGGCCCACAGGGCCCCTTCCAACTCTAAAGATTCTAAGAATCTATGATTCTATGATTCCAATGATTCTATGATTCTATGATTCTATGATTCCAACCACCAAATGAAAAGTACGAAAGAGGGCTGTGTGTCCTTGCGAAACAACTGGGTGCAAGTTGGAATGCTCAAAGTGAATACACCAAGCCAAGAAGCAACCATCTTCTTCAAGGAGTAACAGTTGTGTCAACAATAAAGAACTGATAGTTCCACTGGTGAAGGTGACAGAGAAGCTCCAAAAGAGAAGCTACTAAGCAACACCAGCAGGTCGAGAAGACACTTACAGAACTTCTGAGAAAGCACAATTCCATGAGCAACCATTGTTATGCTAGCATAGTGCCATAACAGGAACATTGTTGAGTTCCAACTTTCCATGGTAGTAGGCTAGGCCTCCACTTCATGTCGACTGGCTTTTAAAAAGGAGACTGAGGCCTTTTCTGCACTTTGTTTTTGCAACGGGGCAGAACGTCCTCAAGCGAGGATGTTTGCACTTGGGGGCGGACTGGGTCCGGACTACTTTCTGTAGTTCCAGACTTCAGCCCACTCCAGAATGACCAGAAGTGGTCACTCACCGTGCTATCGAAAGAGTGCTTAAAACAGGTCTTTCAACAGTGTGGCACGCCCCACTCCATAGCTGCACTCCAGTGTAGATTTGCAGGCTCGCACCAGTGCAAGCCTGCAGATCTTCCGGGGGCGGGCTTTAGGCAGGCGAGCTTCACCAGTTGGTGGAGAGCCTCCACCAACAGGAAGCCACCATTTTCGTCCCCAGAGCAGTGTGTAGCGCAGGCATGCCCTACTCCGGATCAGCCTGGATCCTCCAAGGGAGCACGCCAGTCTGGTAAGTAACAGAACAGGGTGTTTTCTTCTCCAAGTGTGAAAAACCCCTGAGACTATTGCAAAGAAATATTGGAGAATAATGCTGTATATGATTACGACAGCCCGTATTGAGTACGCAAGGCTATGGAAAACTGAGCAGATACCTACAATAGAGCAGTGGTGGGCAACTTTCATTGAAAATCGAAATGCAGATATAGTCTCTCAGAGATTAAAAGGAAAATCAGATAATGACATTAACAAAGAATGGCAAATTGTTCTGGAAATGGGTTGGGTACAGGCAACAATTCTTGATTCATGGTAGCATGAGTAGCTAGAAGTAAAAACCAGTGGAATATCATGGAACATGTAAAGTAGGGATGAAGAGCAGGATCTATCTTGTATGTTAACAAATGTAATGCAATGCATTAATGTTGATATATCAATGAAATAGCAGTATTGAAATCCAGAGAGGTGTGGAAGATGCTGTAATAGTTCGGTAAAATGTACAATCAGAAATGTCTTTTTATATGATGTAATCATAATAAAATTAATTATTAAAAAAAAGGAGACTAAGAACTGGCGAGGTATAGAATCATAGAAAAGTAAAGCTATGAGGGACCACAACGACCATCTAGTCCAAACCTTGACATGAGGGAATAGACAGCTAAAACATAACTGGAAAATGTCCCGCCAACATCTGTTTAAATACTTCCAAAGATGAAGAGTCGTATTATGTGAGGCCTCCTTGCTTTGATCTCCCATCACACCATGGTAAGAGGAAAAGGGATGTTTTCAAACAAACAAAAATAGCTCAAGATATGATGGAGGCCCTTTCAGCCCCTCCCTAAACTACAAACCCCAGGATTCCATAGGATATTGAAAGTGGAATAATCACGCTATAAGAGTGTAGTGCGGAAATGGGTGGAATGTCCGCCAATCTATTCCACTGTTGAATGACTCTTAAAGTAACCAGTGCTCAATGTCCATCAGTCCACAACCATGCATATTGCACATCATGCATGTTGCTCCTCACTGATATATATTCCTTTACACAGTGACATGAGTCATGATTCTAAGGGTCAGCTAGTGAGTGGGAGAAGATGGATGGATCACTAGAGCAAATACATGGAATAGCTCCATGATCATTGCTGGTTTCCATGTGTAGGAGGGGTTATCCAAGGTGCTGAGCCTTCTTTCCAAAATAGGATCTGCCTAGTGCCTTTAAAGCTCAGATTATAGCCAAAATGATCCACCACCACCCGAATGGGAGGCCCTTGCTGCCGCTGGAATAACCAGGGGGTGTAACTACAGGGGGAAGGGGGTGAACCCCAAATAAGGACTCTGTCCTCAATGAAATTTTCCTTCAGTCTCCAAATTTCTAGCTTTGCAGTAATGTAAAACTTCAGTTGAGCATTTAATGCTAAGAGCTGAAGCCTCCAAAGAAAAGGGCCGGTCCAAGTGACCAAGTTAACACAAAAGCAGCAAATAGAAGAGTTCTAGATGCAAACTGTTTTCAGTGTTTCACTCTCTGCTATGCTAAAAACCTGGAGGCTCCAGAATAATTTCATTAAGGGGACAGAATTCTTATTGTAGGGAGGCAATGTTCTCTTTTTGCCCTCACCCCTCACCCCCATAGCTACACACTTGGGAATGAGCTAACCCCAATGGTATTTTCCTCTTCAATTGGAAAGCAGAACCAATCTGTGTTATTCATGGTATTTGGGGCACTTCCTGATCTCAATTCAGTGCCTGTCCATGAGTCAACATGTCAAATGTTTCTTGCAATGTTTCCTGAAATGTCAATGTCGTTCCAGAAATCCCTATCAGTGTAATATATTTATTAGTCCAAACATAATAGCAGAAAAATACATGGTAAACCTTTAGGATCTCCAGATCTCCTCATCATTTTAGGGTTGGCTTAATAAAGTGTTGTAATAAGATGGATTTTGGCTTTGTCCTACCTTAAATCGAGTATGGCTATCTCAGTTTTTGTTCATTATGATCTTCCTGATCATCAAGTCAATGACATTTTCCATGTCCCCTGTGCAGCTGCTGTTACTGTTCCTTCTGTTTTGAACTCAAAGCAACTTATCCAAGAATGCATTTGAATAACTGGCAGAGATCCTACTTCAGAGTTACGTGGCATCTATTCCTGCAATTATGCACTGATTTTTCTATGTGACCTATGTGTTGAATGGCAATATTTCAAAATGTGCAACTAGATACACAACTGGATGCATAGGTAAATGTTCAACTGAATGTAGGAGTCCTTTTATGCTACACAATTGTAGAAACTATATCCGAGTTTAACTCTCATGACAACATCCAATGGAATCTTGGGATCTGTAGTTAAGTGAGGCACTAGATCTCCCTGGCTGAGAATTCTAAATACCTCTTCCCAAAGTGCAAATTCTAGAATTCCCTAGAATGTTGCTGTGGCAACTAACATGGAATATCATGCTATACTTGTGTAGTGTGAAAGAGACCCCTAACAGAATTACCTGGCAGTGGTGCAATGTTATCTCATTAGTGAATATTGAGGTTGCATAACCAAATGTGCTACCAGTGCTCAATGTACATCAGTCCAAAAACATGGATAGTGCACATCAATGTGGAACAATGTGCACTGATGTATAATAGGTATGCATGCATCATCACACCATACCCACAACTCCACTTCCACAACCTTAAACTGAATATGGAGTTTCTGCCAGAGCAAAAATGTCCAACTACTTCCTTTTAAGACACCAACAGGCTTCCAGTTCTCACATTCCTTTTCTTTTCTTTGTTAATGTAAACTGGGCAGCCCTATGGTTGCCTGACCAAGTGAGGCAAAAGAAAAAAGAAACAAACAGACTTTCACTCACAGCCACTATTTTGCTGTCTCTATTTCAGGCAGGTCAGCTGTAATTTTCCTCTGGTCCTTGTTAAACACAAAGCTTTTGCTCTCTGATTTACTGCTGCCAATGACTGAGCTATTTTCCCCAAGGGTTTGTGAGGGAGACATAGATGTTCAGAGGTCTGTGCTGTTCAAAAGCAAGGGGAGATGGTTTATCACTGAGGAAGAAGGAAAGAGATGACACTGAAGCATGATCAGTGCAATGCAGAGCCCTGGAATTTACATACCTACATATGTTTACATTGTTGACTCAGTCATATCGCTCTTTGAGTTCCATGGTTATACAGTGCCATCACCTAGGAAGGTTGCAGGTAACTGATTCTTCTTTTCTCCCAGTCCCTTATTTGATGAGGCACAGGGAGGGGTTAATGGTAAAGTGTGAGCAGAAAAGCACATGGCTCTTTTGTTTTTGTTTTTTGTTTTAAAAAAAAAGCAATTGAGAGGAACAGAAACTATGCTATGCACCCATGAAGAAGCTGGCACTGTTGCAAAAACTAAGACAAATATTACAGCACAGGGGTAGAAAAACAGAGCAATATCTCCATTTCAACCCCCCACCCCTTACGGGAATCGGCATTAATAAGTTATTTTGCTGTGTGCGTGAAAAAAGTGTTGCTTCCCCGAATGCCTGAGCATTCAAACTCAACACTATTAACCTCTGAACTGAGGGTTTCATCACCAAGGACAGATCATTAAGAACCTGGCTTGCAGAAGAGTATTGTTCCAGAGCTGTTCAGGCGTAAAAGCCACGGAAAGAAAAAAGCTATTCTTCACTTACCAATTGTTGTAGCTTCCAGCATAAATGGTTTGGCATCATGGCTTTTGCATTCACTGCATAGAGAACTTCACACCCTGTTTCAGAGATTTTGAATCTGCTTAAGTAGCGTAATTGAGTCCCAAATATAACCTTACATTTGCATTAGAAACAGCTATTGTTCATAATTACAGTCAGAGGCATATCTAGAGGGGGCAAGTAGGATATGTGCCCCAGGCACCAATGCTGAGTAGGCACAAAAAGGCTATGCATGTAGGGGCGGGGTGAGAGTAGGGGTGAGAAGGTAGGGGAGCAACTTCCACGCTTGCCCTAGGTGCTGTCTAGGCTAGATACACCACTGATCACAGTGGTGTCAGCAGGAACTACAAAAACCAAATGCACAGGCAAAGGATGGAGGATAATTGGCTTAGTACCAGTACAGGTGAAAAGTACTTTAGGATTATTGTTGATCACAATTTAAACATGCCCAGAAGTGTAATGCTGCAGCAAAGAAGCCAAATGATATTTTAATCCACATTAACAGACCCAAAGTTTCCAAGTCAAGGGAAGTAATAATCCCACTGTATTCTGTATTTGTCAAGCCTCATCTGGAGTACTGTCTTCAGTTCTGGGCACCTTATATTTAAGAAGGAAATAGACAAATTAGAGCAGCTTAAGAAAAGTGCAGCAAAGATGATAAGAGGTATGGAGAACAAAACATGAGGAAAGATTGAAGGAGCTGGGCATGTTCAGCCTCATGAAGAGAAGGCTGAGAGGTGTCATGATTGCATTCTTTAAATATTCCAAGTACTGTCACAGAAAGGAGGGTGTACATTTGTTCTCTGCTACCCAAGATGGTAGGACCAGTTCTAATGGTTTTATGTTGCAGGAGGATAGATTTTGAGTGAACACTAGAAGGAAGTTCTCATTGGTAATAGCAGTTAAGTCAAGGGAACCAATTACCTTGAGAGATGGTGAGGTCTCCTTTCTCTGGATGACTTCAAAAGAGTCCAGACAGCTACCTGCTGGAGACACTTTAGTTGGAAATTCTACATTGAATTTCCCTGGTGGCGCAGTGGTTAAATGCCAGTACTGCAAGCCACAAGGTTGTGAGTTCGATCCTGCCGGGCTCCAAGGTTGACTCAGCCTTCCATCCTTTCGCAGGTCGGTAAAATGAGTACCCAGCTTGTTGGGGGCATGTATAGAAATGTTTCGAAATACATGCTATTTGTAAGTTGTTCGCCACCTCGATCCATATGGAGAGGTGGGATACACATAAATAAATAAATAAAAAATTGAATACAGAGTAGACTTGAGGGCCTATGAGGCCTCTTCCAGCTCTATGATTCTATGAAAACATACTCAGTACCAAAATGATGCTAGTTTTGCTGTCAACCAGCCTTCTAAGGGGAATATTTTTCACAACTTTGGTGCTAAGGCAGAGAAGGCCAATTCTCATGTTCCTCCACGGTGTATTCCCCACTGTTCCCCCACTGGTGGAACACAAAGAAGGGGCCCTTGAACAGAACTTAATTTTCAGGTGGGTGTATATAGGGAGACACACTCCTTAGAATCATAGAATCACAGAGTTGGAAGAGACCACAGGAGCCATCCAGTCCAACTCCCTGCCATGCAGAAACCCACATCAAAGCACTCCTGACAGATGGCCATCCAGCCTCTGCTTAAAAACCTCCAAAGAAGCAGACTCCACCACACTCCATTGAGGCAGGATATTCCACTTCTGGACAGCTCTGACCATCAGAAAGTTCATCTTGAGGTTCAAGTGGAATCTCCTTTCCTGCAGCTTGAATCCATTGCTCCTTGTCCTAGTCTCTGGAGTAGCGGAAAACAAGCCCGCTCCCTCCTCGGCATGACATCCCCTCAAACATGGCTATCACGTCCCCTCTTAACCTTCTCTTCTTAGCTAGAGCCTAAGCATACCCAGCTCCCTGAGCCGCTCCTCATAGGGCATGGCCTCCAGACCTTTCACCATTTTGGTTACCCTCCCCTGGACAAGTTCCAGCTTGTCAATATCCTTCTTGACCTGAAGTGTCCAGAACTGGATGCAGTATTCCAGATGAGTCTGATCTTCAAGGATCCAAGTCATATAATAGTGCTGAGAATGTTGAATCCACATTAAAAAGGGACCCACATTGTGGGACTCTTAAAACCTGTCTTTTTGACACAGAGACACACACACACACTTTACAGAGCTTAATGATTCATTAGTAATCCCTACCAGAGTTTGGGAAGGTTTCTTTTCTGAACAACTCCTAGAATCCCCCAGCCAGCATGGATAGTGGAGATTCTGGGAGTTGTAGTTCCCAAAGTCATCATTTTTCTGAGTTTGCTCTCTACAAATGCAAGGTTTTTATCAGTTCTCACTTTTTTGTGTGTGTTAGCACCTTGGGTAGCTCCCATAAAATTTGGGCTAAAACTCAGAGCAGATTCACCACCCCATTCTCAGGTGAACCACTAGGCTGAGGGAAGCTTGGAACAGCTTTAGACATCAGCATTCCCCAGTGACAGCTACAACATGTGGTCTCAGTAGATCTGTTTGTCTGTTCCACACTGCAGTTCCCATCAGAGCTGCCAGAGTTTCTGTGTCCCATCTGCTGGGGGAAAGAATTGGGCATTCAGAGAGGTAATTTTCCAAATGCCTCCAATCCAGTTTCATTTTTGACATGTTAGGAACTGGGGAGAACAGACCTGAGGTTGTCCAATCTGGTTCTGAAGTGGAACACCAAATCCCCTTGAAATGAACGCTTTGACTCTCACCTTTTCCAAAGCACAAAAGCTTAATCCCACATTAACTTCAGAAGTAAAGTACTTAATTTCTGTAATGCTCACCCTCCCTTAAAGCTTTGCTGTTCCTTTTCGATTTGCCTCTATGCAGAAGCAGATTTATCAACTCCCAAGAGTAGGAGTACAAGAAATACAGACTTTTATTCTTGCATGTGTGTAAGATGCATCCCTTTGGTTTACAGTGTGCCAAGTGTGGCCCTGGGACCACAGGTAGTCCAGAAGGCTGTGTTTATGGTCCCCCTAATTACTTTTTGTGGATCACAATGGGAGTGAAGCACCCATTCTCTTTTTCAATAAGCTACCGAGTTCCATTTCTCTGTTAAATCAACAGCCAGAATCCTGTTGGTTAGTTTCAATCAAAATAAAGCCAATTGCTCAACAGTGAGTTAACACATTGGGGAATCCAACTGCTTCAACATGTCTACTCTAGTCAGGAGTTACAACCGATATTTAAGCTATGAAAACCCTTTATCAAAACCAAAATCAACTTCTGGCCACTTCTGCCCTTTCTCCACTTTCCAAAACCAAATTGACTTCTGTGATTACTTCTTCCCAAAATGTAACTAGTATGAGACAATTCCAATATATATATATATATTTTTAAGGAACTATTGGCAGTATTACATCTCCAACAGTTTGCTGCTTTAGAAAACTGATGGTCAACATTTTAAAGGAGAGGAAACAGGGAGCCAAGTTGTGTGATAAAGAATCAGCTTGTCTCAGTTCTGATGGGGAATAGAAGGCCACTCACAGATGGAGTGAATCTTCCTATTTCCAGGTCATATATCCCCACACTCTGATATGGTTTTATTAGTGAAATATGATTTAATTGGCAAAATATATTAACTGGCATTGATATAAAACATGCCCTGCTATGGCTGTATGGCCAAGCTGGACAAGAGGAAAAGACTGGCCAAATATGTGTGCTGAGAATTAGGTCAGAAAACACTTCTAGGTATAGCCAGGTCCTAGTCAGGAAATCACCAGGAAACTCCAAAGACAATAGGCGTGTAGTAAGCTCCAACAATTTTACCTTTTGGACAACAGTGACTGGGAAATTCCCACCAAACTGTTGGTTGTCTTAACTCCGTTTCCTCTGACCAAGCAAACCCTTCCTTTGTCCCAAAACCTGTCTGACAAGCACTGAGCTGTCAGGGCAACCATTAGCACTTTGTCACCTAGCACTAAGATCGTTAGCCTATTCTGAACCTCACTGTCCACTCTGCAAATTCCATTGTTTACTCAGCTGGAGAGCCATTCCTACTCTTGTCCCTCAGGCAAAAATTGGTTATATAAATCCCTATTTTTGGCCAGTCAACTCACAGTACACCAATTGTTGGTTGCCATTCTGCTACTCTGAGTCCTAATTGTGTACTGTCCTTAAATGTGAGTCTAAGCCACATTGCTGCTTCTCCACTGCTCTTCTAGATCATTAAACATCACCCACTACACCCTGAAATCTTACTATCCAAAACTTTTCTCCATTTTCCTTCAGTTAGCCTTGTGTGACTGCATGATTGCTTGGATCTCATGAGTGTGACTAATTCCCCTAATAAGACACAAGAGATTAGACCTCCTATTTGACCTAATAATTCCCCATCTTTTCACAGAGGTACCGGCATCATGGGTGGGCCCTTGAGTCATCCACATTTTGGGGTAACACTTCTGTCCTTTCCCCTAACATCTACTTCATTTGCTTATTCTATTTATTCACCAGTATAGCATCTTGCACTCTGTGCCGAAAGAGAAATACACATGCAGAAGTCAGATTTATGTATGTTCATGTTACTAGGGAGATTCTGGCCCTGATGCATGATACATTACCAGTTCCCATGCTCCCTCCCTCCCTCTCTCTCTCTTTGTCTCTCCTTTTTTACTCCTGTCTCTCTATAAAGAAGGAGATGGAAAGAGGAAAGAGGAGCTAGCCAGTCATGTTTTGAGTAGAATCATTAAAATAAGTGCTTAAGAAAGATTTGTCTTGGTGTGACAAAGTCTGTATCCAGTTTACAATCTGCTGAACTTCAGGAAAATGTAAAAAAAACCAGTTTGGATCAGACCAAAAGTCTCTCTCTAGTCCAACATTTTGTTCACACACTGGTCAACCAAATGTCCCAAGTGAGAAGCCCACCAGCAGGACATAAGTGCAACTGTACCCTCCATCCTGTGGCTTGTTGGCAACTGACACACAGAGGCACACCTCTGATGCTAAAGCTATAAAGATATAGCTTTATATAGTTATATAAAGATATAGCTATCTCTTGATTAGTAACATCAGCAGCCTCATCTTCCATGAAGTTATGAAAATAGCTTCTAAACCCATCTAGGTTGGCAGCCATAACTGCATCCTATAGCAGTGAGTTCCAGAATTATCTATACCCAAATTTTATTTTTTTTTAAAAAAGAAAACCATCTTTGCCACAATCTGACACCAATCTGACATCTGTGTTCATTAACTAGACAGAATTAGTGAGTGATACTCATGTTTCTCTTCTCTTACACTTCAGTCTAAATCCAGTGGCTAGTCCCAGGCAGAATAAACCCACTAAAATCAATAGCTTAAGGGCTGGTTGACACCAAAGCAAATATAGCCTAAAAGCACCAGATCCCATTTGATTTTCAAAGCTAAGCAAGGTCAACTCTGGTTAACACTTGGATGGGAGACCACCAAAGAATATCAGGTGCTGTAGGCTATATTTTGGAGGAAGATACCGGCAAGACCACCTTTGATTATTCCTTGTCTAAGAAAACCCTATGAAATTCAAGGGTCACCATAAGACAACCATTACTTGAATGCCCATACATACAGAAGCACATACCACTGTATCTGGGGAAAACAACTGGATTTTGGCCTTTCAATATTGTACTGTTTTAATTTGACTAGGGGAATGGAGCACTCCAAGACCACAACCATGCATGATAAGCAGAGGATGAACAACGAAAAAATTTCCTAGGTCCAAACTTCCATGTTTAGCAGTGGGTGTAGGAGCATCTCAAGCTGCTTACCAGATACTCTTAGGCAGGGCAACATTCCTATCTATATCATAGCTTTCCCTGACAACTGGAGCTTGGAAAAATCACTTAATTTTGTGCTATAGATGCCATGCTGGCTAGCCAGCAATTTAAGTAGGTGTACTCAAATTTTTCAAATCAGCTCCCCCTTACCTATCCTCCCACACCTCAGATCCATGGAATTTAGTTTACACCCACACTGACATCCACATTTAATCCAAAATAATTCTGCAGCAACAGCCTCTCTAAAGAGGTTCACCCAAAAGCCCCTAGATCAGGGTGTTGATGGGTGCTGGCTATCTGTTTCCAACTTTACCTGGCAAAGTAAAAGCTCACCAGGAAATCAAATTCCATCTCTTGCCTCCTCTAGGGTTCACCATGTGATGTTATTTTCAATAGTCCTACTGTGAGTTTTTAAAAGCATTTATATCGCAGCTGGTTCCCATTAAAAGCCTATTATTCCACCATAGAAAGGAAGGTGCATACAAAAGAATCTGAGAACTTATTTATTCCATTCTCTCAAATCAGATTTGTTCAGAATTTCTGCAAAATTTCAATTGGCAGTTGCATGATACCCCTTCAGGTGCTGAATTACAAAGCAAGATTTTATTATGTGTGTTTTTGTTTTGAGCTAGCTACTTCATTTGGCGGGTTAGTCACAGAAAATTTCAGGAAAGCAGATTTTTCAAGAGGGAGAAGAAAAAGTCTGAGACTGAGCTAGGAAACATTGCCCTTGTTCTCAAATTGGCTTCATTATTCCTGAGCAGCATTGTCAGGTTGCTGGATCTGATTGGCTACTTAGCCCTGTGATGTGCTCATCAGTTGGGTGGGATTGCTTGCATGACTTTTCTCAGGACAACTAAGGCCATTTCCGCACTACGCTCTTATACATGATTATTCCACTTTCAACATCCTATGGAATCCAGAGGTTTGCCGGCCGAGCCCTCCCAAAACTGCAAGCCCAAGGATTCCATAGGATGTTGAAAGTGGAATAATCGCACTATAAGAGTGCAGTGCAGAAATGGCCCATGTCCCAGGAAAACCAAATGGTGCCAAAACAGCACAGTAGAGGGGAGACTGTGGAAGCAAATAGGAAAAAATGATAGACAGTATTTCAACATTATGTAGATGGAGTCTTTCTTTCCATGTTTAAGTTCCTCTTCAACAAGAGTTTTACTTTTAAAAAAAAGGTTAAGACTTCAGTGTAGAATTTTGATCTGCTATCCATCTCAATGGGCTCCATCTTCAAGGTTACATAAAGGCAAAAATTGTGTTTCACAGATGCAGTCCACTAGAAATCCATCAACACCAGACAACTGAGCACTTAAGAGTCCTAAGTTAACAAGAAATCTTCTGTTTTCCTTTGCCCTTTCTTTCCAACAATAGTTTATTTTTGACCTGAAAAGTAAAAATGGTGAGCATTTATCACAGTGCTGACTGATGCTCATTAAAGACTAGTGTTTAATAGGTGATCCATCACTGGGTAGAAAGCTGCTGTACCATCCTCTAACCCTCTGCATCAGAGGAGCTGTTATACCACAGAAAGTAGACCAACAGTGCCATCCAGTCTCAAGCTGTTCTTGCAGCAACAAGGAATCTGAGTTCCACTGCTAGTTTCAAATCCGATGCAGCTTTACCAGGACCTGAGTTCAAGTGCAGACACCACTGGATAACTTTTATAAAACTTGAGACTGACATTCTATTTGTTTGGCATGGAAGACCGGCACCACATCAATGATTCTTTATTATAGGACTGCTAGTTCCACACTCAGAGACATGTACCGAAAGTTTGCCACTAGCTCCCCTTCTTCCACTTGGGTCCCATCCAACATCTTCTCTGGTGTACTAAGATAAGTAGAAGACTTTCCCATTGGTGTTATATTATGTAAATGTTCATAGACCAATCCCCAGGGTTCCTGAGTGTCAGCTTGGACTGTCTGTGTATGTGCATGATACTGTATTTGCAATATATGACACACCCGTGTATAAAACATACCTCATTTATACAATGGCAAATACCATTTACCAGTATATAAGACAGACGAGCATATAAGACACACCCCATTTTCAAACAGTATTTTTCGGGGGGAGGGGATGAGTCTTATACGCCAGCAAATAAAGTATTTCCACACAGCAGCCTCTGGGCTTTGGAGCTCAGAAGGCAAGGAAGTTGCACCCTTGAATAGTGGATAAAGGCTGAGATCCTACACTGGGGTTGCATAAAAGAATCATCCAAGCCATCATATTTCTAATTTCCTTGTATAATTATGAAAGTTGTAAAGTGAAGAAAGCTGACAGGAAGAGAATTGGCTCATTTGAAACGTGGTACTGGAGGAAAGTTCTATGGATTGCCAAAATAACCAATAAATGTGTCCAAGAACTAATCAAGCCTGAACTGTCCCTAGATGGCAAGATGACTAAACTGAGGTTGTTGTACTTTGGACATATCATAAGCTGAATTCTCTATCACCATCTATGTTATGTCTATGTTATATAACTTTATGTATACTTAGCTATGTAGCAGAGGTGCTAAGAAACCCTGTGTGTAAATTGCAAAGATGAATGAAAGAATACTGGTAAGAGTGCCCAATATGCACTGGTGCTTCATGAACATCTGGACTGATGCTATTCGCATCTGTGCTATGTTACAGAACTGCCCAATTCTAATTCTCACAGATGTAAGTTCATTTATGTAAACCTAACTTCCCTACAGAGTTCTGGCTGATATAATTGGAAAAGACACTAATGCATGGTAAAGTGGAAAACAGTAGGAAAAATTGATTCAATCAAAGAGCTCACAGCCCTGAGATTACAAGACCTGAGCAAGGCAGCTGATGACCAGGACTCATGGAGGTCTCTCTTTCATAGGATTGCCCTAAGTCAAAGTCAACTTGATGATACATAACAAGTATAAATCTCAGCATGCAGAGTTACACACTGATTGTGCTATGCAGACCCTTGTGTTGAGCAAGAACACTGAATGCGCAAATGAATCCACAGCCAAATGTGCAACTAGTTTCTACAGGAGCATAAATATGGTCAGCATCCAATAACGCAAATTCACATATGCAATGATATTTCAGGTCAGGGATCTTGAACTGAAGGCAGATGTAGCACACATGAGAAAAAGATCCACCTGCTCCTGCAGGGGAATTTACACATGTGATAATGGGGCTTCCCATTATCTTGACTTAGCTAAAGGGGGACACTGCCCTGTTCAGGTAAACCAAGGGTTAATAAGGTGTTGGGATTAGATTACATCATAGGTCATGTGGTCAGCATCATAGGTCACAGGGTGAGACTTGACCAATCAAAAAAGGAAAGAGGTGAGCATCTTCAGGATGCTTCCAAAGAGAAGTTATAAAACTTCTTGCAAGGCCATGTGGCTGAGAGAGATAACAACCAAGGAACCTCCTGGAGGGGGGTTCTGTGCCAGTAGCAGGCTGGAGGCCATAGGCCTTGCCTCCTGGCCCTTCCTCTTAGAACATCTAAGCCTAGGAACAACTGTGAGTAATTAGAAATAGTTACCTAGTCGCGTTAGGGACTTTTCTGTTATTTTGGAGGCTGGCTAATCTAAAGAATGTATCTGTGCTTTCATATCTGTTCTTTTTGTAACTAAGCGTGCCTGGGAGGAGGGGGCTTCCCATGTGTGGTAATTTGCCTTGTTTATGTGCCTACCTTTAATAAATACTTTGTGTAAAAGACCCTGTTTCTCTCCTTCCCACGCCAAGCTGGGTAGACTGGGGGAAAAAGAAGATCCTTAAGCTTAGGGATGTACGTGGTTGGACAGGGTCCTGCTGTACTGTCCAAGTGTCCAGATCATTCATAATTCAGCAGGTGGTGGCAGCGAAGATGAATTAATAGCTAAAAATCATAAAAGGCTGGAAAATACGTCCCAGCAACGCATGGTGTCACTTTCCAGCCTCACAACACATCATTGTGAAAATGCAAGGGCCTGCTCAGCCTGACACCTCTTTATGTCCAGGTCTGAACAGCCAGGGAGATATCTGGATTAAGCCAGCACTATGACACTCAGGTCTGTTCCCATTCTCCCTCTCTAGAGAATGCAGCCCCTCCTCACTTTTTGTCCCCTACTGGTTTCTCCTCCCAGGTTCTCTCCCTACTAGTTTTCCTAAATTCTCACTCTTCTCAGATATAAGGGCAAACAGTAATTTATCTCTCCAATAACTATGGTACTGATGGTAGTGTCTGTAACTCAGTACAGAGCAATAACACTCTCTGGAGACTGCTCTTTATAAAAATATAAATAAATCTTTATTTAACACATTGTCAGGGTATTAGATATTTGGTAAGTAAGGATTCCTAAAACAGTAAAACACTTCTCTCTCTCTCAAATCCAAACACACCCTCTTCTCAACATCTACACTCAACTCTCTCCATCAACTCAAAACTCTGTTCTGAATCTCAACCCTCTGTTTTTCATTTAAATTTCCGTTGGCCATTCTCCCCATCTTGCCCCTCCCTCTGGTTAACCTGGGGTTCCATTTGCACCAGCCGATCAGTTTGAACCCTCTGGGTTTCTCGTGTGCCTCCATTGCTACCCCCCCCAGGCTCATCACAATCATATCTTTATTCATTCATTCATTCATTTATTCTTTTATAGCCTTCCTTTTCCTGATAATATGACTCAAAGTGGCTAACTGTCAGCACCAAGACATGGCAGGTAGACAAGAGCCAGCTAATAGGTCTTTACACAGATAAGGCAGACAGGCAATAAATCAAAGGGCTTTACTTCAGCAGTAAGTAGGTAAGGCAGCAGTAAATTAAAGAGACTTTTGCAGCTGGGATATCCCTGGCTGTTACAGCACAGCCAGGCAAAACAGCAAACAGAGTCCACATACCACAGAGCTTGTTCCTCAGCCGGTCAGGCAGCATTCCAGGAAGCAAGGCAAGGACCCCAGTAGCCCAACAGGCACACCCAAAATGGACAGTTGTGAGCCAACAAAGACCCAAGGCTGAGTGAGTGCTTTTATTAAGCAGGCCCTCACCCAGGTGCTACCTCAGCTGGAGATTGATTGCTTGGTGTTTCCTATTTAAACGCTCTGATCTTCTGAGAGCACTCTTTTGCTCCCGATGCTGCTGGGAAGTAGGCACCTGCTCTTGAATCTCTGGGTCTAAGGCAGCCCCTGGCTCCATTGCTGGGGCTACTGGGACCAAGGGCTCTGTGTCCAGGGCAGCCTCTGGGGTAGGTTGTGCAGCAGGCTCCATGGCAGCCTCTGGGGTGGGCTCTGCTGGTGCAGCAGGTTCCATGGCTTTGAAGTCCTCTGGTTCAGACTCAGAGCTTGAGTCCTGGAGTGCCAGGGTCCTGACACTAACAACATTAAAACAATACAAATTAAAATTAAAATTAAGCCCTGGTGGTGCAGTGGATAAATGCCAGTACTGCAGCCACAAGGTTGTGAGTTCGATCCTGCCAGGCTCCAGGTTGACTCAGCCTTCCATCCTTCCACAGGTCGGTAAAATGAGTACCCAGTTTTTTGGGGGCAATTAGCTAAAACACATTGTAAACCGCTTAGAGAGCACTTAGCTCATAAGCGGTATAGAAATACATGCTATTTGCAATGTATAATGTATTTCATGTTGTTCGCCGCCTTGATCCATGTGGAGAGGTGGGATAGAAATAAATAAATATCATTATTAAAATCAATAGAAGTACAAATATAAGATTTTTAAAAAGCAATGAAACAACTTACAAGGTTAAATATTACACATTACAAATATTAAAATACATTAGAAGACTATATAAATCTTTAAAACAGAGCCACATAGCTTTCAAAGCGCAAATTTAGTCAATTTGTAAAAGCCTGACAGCACAAGAATGTTTTGACTTGCCAACAGAAGGAGAGCAAAGATGAGACCATCCCATTCTCTCTTGAGAGAGAGTTCCAAAATCTGGGAGAAACCACTG
This sequence comes from Ctenosaura bakeri, assembly GCA_948474755.1. Classification (NCBI taxonomy): domain Eukaryota; kingdom Metazoa; phylum Chordata; class Lepidosauria; order Squamata; family Iguanidae; genus Ctenosaura; species Ctenosaura bakeri. Next base: position 67,908 of record CAOLHI010001005.1, on the reverse strand, counting down.
AGAAAACTGACTCCTTGGTTCTTACAAACAAACCCGAGAGGGTGGTGAGACATAGAGAAGGGTCTCTCTGTATGATCTTAGGGTTCTACTGCGCTCAAAAGGGGAGATACAACCCTTCACATAACTTAGGCTTAAGCCGTACATATGCATAAGATACCAACAAGAATTAGCCCCCCGCCCTCCCATGGCATAGGTGAGGAGGTGAGCTTGGGAAAGTTACTCCTATGGCTGCATTTACTGATATTTTGGAAAAGTGCAAAGACAGCATTGCTGCTGTTGAATAATACATGACATACAATCTGGGGATTCATCTTCTCCTGAAAGAAGAGTCAGAAAGACCCGGGGGTGGGGAATAATGAAACAAACATCAAATACAAACTCTCTAAGGAAAGAAAGGGCCTGGATCTCGGTGAAAGAAATTCTATGTTTTATTTATTTTTTATTTTTTTTAAAAACTTCAGCAAGTCTGTCAGAAAATACATTATTTATATTGATTCATAAGTATGCACTACATGGTGGCAGATTAAATTAGCTCATTGATTCGAGGGGGAAAAAATCGCTGAAAAGGAAATTTGGAGACATAAGGTTGAAGTCAGGCTCAAACAGGTCTGAGATGCAAGATTTCTCTTAACCATCATTGCCCTTTCCATGCCAGTGTTTGGGAAAAGTTGCTTTTTTGTGTTAGAAGTCCCAGAATCTCCTAGCCAGCATAGCCATGGTGGACCATGATGACTGGAAGATTCTGAGACTAGCAGTGTGAAATGTAACTTTTCCAAACCCTGCTCACAGCATGAGAATACATAGGGAGCTGTGCAACTACATATAAGTAGTTGCAATTGTGAACCACAGTCCCATGTGTTGATATACATTGATGCACACACAGAACTCTTTATCCAAGCTCACATTTCTTGTGTGTAAATGGATGCTGCTAAGAGATAAACACCCCTTTCCATAATAATCAAATAGAAAAACTTTCAGAGAAAGAGCAGCTCAACATGAATATTAGGTTTTATGCAGCAACATCAAACATGAGTCACAGGTCATGTACAAATGCCACAGCTGGTTAGCAAGGGAGGAGGATCCTTTTGGTGGTGGTGTCAACCTTTTGAACATTCTGGTTATTATTTGCATACTGCTTTAACAAATCTGTTGCTTGGTACTTATCTTTCAGTGTCTCTAATGTGTTTTTGTGAGTGCCAGCATGGTGTAGTGGTTTGAACAATGGACTAGGACTCTAGAAGACAACGGTTGAAATCCCTGCTCAGCTACAGAAACCCACTGGGTGACTTTGCACAATTCATACTCTCAGCTGCACCAGAAGGCAATGGCAAACCCACCCTGAACAAATGTTGTCCAGAATTACTGTGATAGGTTAGCCTTAGGATTGCCATAAGTTAGAAATGACTTGAAGGCACAGAACAAGAACAATATGTTTTGCAAGATGCACTAAAAGTGTGCTTGAAAGACAAGTTAAAAGAAAACCAACAAATCAATTAATACAGTGCCTCTGTGCACATTGATGCATGTATGTGCAGAACTGTACATCTGCTACCGACACAAGCAATTGCCAGGGTCCAAAACATAGGTGACTGAGTGGTTCACCCATGATGCCAGTACTTCTATGCAAAGGCGGGGAATTATTAGCTCAAGTTAGGAGGCTTGTAAAAGGGAAGTAACCTAATGAGATCTTTCATACCAATGTTTCTCAGTGCTTCTGCAGGGAAGAGCCAACCAGAGATCCATAAGTCAGTTTAATTGTGTTTTATTGGGGAAATTAATCACACATACATCCAAGCAGTCATGCAATCACACAAGGCTAACTGAGGGAAAAGGGAGGAAAATTTTGGATAGTGAGATTTCAGGGCATAATGGGTTATATTTACTGATCTAGAAGAGCAGCAAAGAAGAAGCGAAGTGGCTTAGACTTGTGTCTAAGGACAGTACACAATCAGGAACTGGAGCAGCAAAATGGTGACCAGCAATCAATGTATTGCAAGTTGACTGGCCAAAACTAGCCCCAATTTCTGCTAGGAGAGCAAGGCTGTGAATGGCTCTCCAGCTGAGTAAACAATGGAGTTTGCAGAGTGGACGATGAGGTCCAGAACAGGCGAGTGGTCTTAGCATTAGGTGACAAAGGGCTAATGGTCACCCTGATAGCTCGGTGCTTGTCAGACAGGTTTTAGGACAAAGGGGAGGTTTGCTTGGTCAGAGGAAGAAGAGTTAAGACAATCAACAGTTTGATGGGAATCTCCCAGTCACTATTGTCCAAAAGGTAAAGTTGTTAAGGCTAACTACCAGCCTGTTATCTCTGGAGTTTCCTGCTGATTTCCTGACTATGACCTGGCTACACCTACAGGTGTCTTCTGACCTAATTCATAGTGTACATGTTCGGCCATTCTTTTCCTCTTGTCCAGCTTGGCCATACAACCATAGCAGGGCATATTTTATATCAACATTAATTAATATATCTTGCCCATTAAATCATATGTCACCAATTAAACCATATCAGGGTGTGGGGATGTACAGCCTGCTAACAGTACCTCGCTCACAATGTACAGAATACTTGGCTCCAAGGACCCTTTAACATAAGGCTTTTGACACCTAGGTAGCTCTGGAGAGCTTCACAATAGACTTTTCAGACCACAACGCTCACAGAGCAGTGGGATCCCTCCTGATGTGGATGTGACCACGCATGATTCATCCCTTCTTCTGCTGTACCACCTGAGGTAGGCACCTCACTCTGCTTCATGGGATTCCAGAGGCATAGGAACTATGCACATGTTCATGTTCCCAGGTGTCATAAGTTCTCTAAACAACTAGTTGCAACAAGCCAGTTCTGAAGGCAACTCGTGTCATCAGATCACCTGGAGAGCATTCCAATTACGTTCAAGTTCTTTTGCAATTTGCTTTCTAGCCTTAACTGGCTCAATTATTTATTGCTGTTATTTTTACTTTCTCATCCCAGACAACACTTGCTAATGAGTTTTCAACATTTGGAAGGGTGGTTTACTCATCTGCAGACCCCATAAAAACATCAGGGATGTCTTATGGAGCTGCATTGCTCCACTCCACTAGTTCTGTAATTGCAAAGTCACCTCTTAATTTACTGGCATGACAGGATAGCATATTAATATATTCTCCCATGTAGTAGGCCTAGGTGCCAAGAGACTCACCAATAACAATGAAAGATGTCTGTGTAAGTCAGACAGTCAATAACCTCCATGAAATGACGTACTAATCCATCACAAATGCTTTGATCAAATTTACTGTGAGAGTTAAAGGGGTTAATGGAGGTGATGTGATGATACAAAGTGCTCCACAGATCTTATTCATCATTCCCTTGAAGCTGATTGTGTTGTGCAGGGCAGAAGTTGCTGTGTTTCTTACGGTTCCATAGAAAATGACAGCCTTACACCATGCCATACCTGTTGGTCCATTGGACCCTGTACTGATCCTCTGACTGGCAGCAACCTTCAGGCTTCCAGCTCAGACGGAAGTGGGTCTCTCCTATCATCTGCTACTGGTTATGCCAGGAACTAAAACTGGGACCTTCTACACATGAAGTGCATGTTTCATTGATTGTCTACATCAGTGGTTCTTAACCTTTCCTTTATCCCCCAAGACTTAACTCAAGATTTAAATACTTAAATTTAGATTTAAATATTCAAATATTTATTTAAATATTTACTTATTTATTAAAGGCTTCTGGAGACTAAGATTCAAATCCCCATTCAGATACTGGGTTCCCTTGGGCAAGACACATTCTCTCAGCCTCTGAACAAATCTTGGCCAAAAAATCCTTGTGATAGGTTCACTGTAGAGTTGCTGTATGTCAGAAGTGACTTGAAGGCACACAACAACAAAATGCCACTGATAGGGGGAGGTTCTTTCTAACCGTCATGTCTCTCCCCTTTGAAAACTGACTTATGGCAACCCTAATGCACACTTATCATGAGGCAAGATTTGTTGCCTTTGCCTTTCTCTGAGGCTGAGACAATGTGACTTCCCTGAGGTCACCCACTGGGTTTCTATGGCTGAGTGGAGACTCAAACCGTGGTCTCCAGAGACCTAGGCCATTTCCGCACTAGCCTGTTAGAGCACGATGATTCCACTTTCAACATCCTCTGGAATCCTGGGGTTTGCAGTTTCAGGAGGGGCATTGTCATAAGCCAGAGTTATGACGTCTTATTGTAATTCACACTTACCATTGTTTCACCGTTGCAATCAGTGAAACTGATCCTCCAAATCTACCTTTGAAACCAGGCAGATGCCTTCCACAGCAGAGTTTCTGAGGTGCTGGAGAGTGGAGCCCTGACAGATGACACTTCCAGCCCTCTCCCAGCAGACAGGAATATAGCAACAGGCAACAGGAAGGGTGCCTGTGGGATCCTGTTGCCACTGCCTGCTACAGCATGCCTCACTGCTGAGAGAGGGCAGGATGCATCATCAGTCAGCATCCCTCCTTTCAGCACCTTGAACATTCCTCTCTGGGGGTTTGCAATCTGCCTGGTTTTAAAGGTAGGATTTGAGGGGTAGCAACAGGAGACAAGGCAGGGTTTCGGTCCCTGTCTTAAACTCTAGAGTACCACTGTTGATAGTCAGCATTGATATAACTCAATCAGATAGACCAAGTGCCTGGCTCAGCTTCTGATGTTCATATATTCCTACTGTTACTGCAGTTATGATATGTCAGGCGAGAGCACTAGATATCTCTTGATATCAAATAATTTGGCCTTTGCTTCACCTTTCTCTGCCATCCTACTCCACGTGTTTGCAGAGGTCCACCGGACAAGCACGTATTAGGCGCAGTCGTTAATGGTTGTAAAGTCCAAACCTCATTTAGGCAGGCAACTTAAGCCTCTCCGATGCTTCAGGGAAAACCCTCTTGCAAACCGGCCTTGATCAGCGCGAATCTACACAAAGATGCACGGCCGAGTGCCGAGCCATTCCTTTATGTTGAGCCATCAGCATACTGGCCACACTATTGTCATCCAGCGATAAGCTCATCATGCAAAACCTGACCTTTTCCAACGCTATTGTCCAGCTACAAATTCTCTTTGTTCACACCGAGCATGACCTGGCCTGTAGGTAAAATCCACCCTATAAAAGGTCCCCATTTTCAAGCCCTCCTTGGATTGCTCCTGAATTCCATCCAGCCTTGCTGTCGGTTTGTCCAGTGAGCTCCCCTCAGCAAACCACGCTGAGCTTTCTTTCCCTCAACCTCCGCTTCTCTCCAGGACTATGAGACCAGGTGTCATAATACTCATCCCCAATGCTCTCTACTTCTATTTCTCAGTTAGCTAGTGTATGTCTTGTCTTTCGTGTTGTTTGTCCTAAATAAACACATTATTTGTTACTTTAAAACTTACCTGGCTACGCTCTCTGACCTGACGCCGTAGACATAGGGTACAAGATCCTAGCTAAAGTTACCCTGACTCTCGTTAGCTTAAGAGAGTGCTTGAGACTAATTTCCCCATCATGCGTTGTTGTTTGGTTTGGCTACTTCTATTTCTCAGTTAGCTAGTGTATGTCATGTCTTTCGTGTTTCCTGTCATCAATAAAATATTATTTGTTACTTTAAAACCTTGTCTAGCCACTCTCTGACCTGATGCTGTATACATAGGGTAAAAGATCCTAGCTAAAGTTACCCTGCCTCTCGTTAGCTTAAGAGAGTGCTCGAGCTTAATTTCCCCATCTTGTGCTTTTATTTGGTTATTTGGGCGCCCCTCCCAGGACCCCCAACATACAGAGTAACAATTCCTCAAAAGCTTTTACAGATCACCTTAAACAGGTAGATGACAGCGGTCCTATCATATTCCCCACTTCCTGCCCTCCAGATGAGCTGGACTGCAGCTCCTATCCACCCCTCGCTAACATGTCCAGGAATTGTATGAACAGAGGAATATAAAAAGCTGGCTGATATTGACTCATACCACTGGTCCATCTAGCCCTGTATTGTCAGCTCAGCTGGCAACAAGGGTTCTCCAGGGTTTCAGCCAGGATTCCTTCCTAGCCCTGCCTAAAGAATCCTGGTATCGCCTAGTAGTCTTCCTTCCAAATATTAACCAATCTGAGCCTGCTTAGCTTCCCGAATCAGACAAGAACAAGTACGTTCAGGTAGTGTGGTGGCTCTTAAGTTATTCCTTCCTTCTTCTGCCAGGTTTTCTAGCTCCCTGCAGGTTACCACTGCTAAAACCTGCTACTTGGAGAATGAGTTTGTTATTAGTCAGCAGAGTTTGAGGAATTTCCTTTTTTGGACTACAACTCTCAAAATCCCCCACTCAACATGGCCACTGGACATATTGGCTGGCTGGTTCTAGGAGCTGTATTTTTTAAAAGGAACTTTTTCAAATTCAGTTAGTATACACTATCTACCAGCCTAAATTGTCTCCTAGAAAACAGCCATTGTAGAATCATAGAAACACAGAGTTGGAAGAGACCACAATGTCCATCGAGTCTAACCCTCTGCTAGGCAGGAACACATCAAAGTACTCCCAATAGATGGCCATCCAGGCTCTGCTTAAAAACCTCCAAAGAAGGAGACTCCACCACACTGTGAAGCAGCATATTCCACCGCCAAACAGCTCTGACCATCAGGAAGATCTTCCTGAGGTTTAGGTGAAATCTCTTTTCCTGTAGTTTGAATCCATTGCTCCATATCCTACTTTCTGGAGCAGCAGAAAAGAAGCTTGCTCTATCTTCAACATGACATCCCTTTAAATATTTAAAAATGGCTATCATATCTCCTTTCAACCTTCTCTTTTGCAGACTAAACATGCCCAGCTCCCTAAGCCGCTCCTCATAGGGCTTCATGGCTTCCAGACCCTTCACCACTGTGGTTGCCCTCCTCTGAATACATTCCAGCTTGTCAATATGTTTCCTGAACCGTGGTGCCCAGAACTGGACATAGGCCCTTTTCGCACTGAGGCTTCTCACGCGAGGGGGGAGGGCAGCTCGCGCGAGAAGCCTCCTCCGGGAGGCTGCTGTTTCCCTCCTCGTTCCTTCCACAGGCGAAGGAACGAGGGGGAAGCGGCAGCCTCCTGGAGGAGGCTTCTCGCGCGAGCCACCCACCCCCCTCGCGAAGCAGGAGGCTGGCGTGTCTGTCCCCCCCGCAAAGCAGCAGGCTGGCACGTCCGTTCCCCCCTCATGCGAGGCAACAGACTGGTGCGTCCGTCCCCCCCGCACGAGGCAGCAGGTTGGCGCGTCCATCGCGCTAGCACCCCGCCCCGCCCCGCCCCTTCTTTCCACAGGGGCAGAGGGAAGGAAGCGCAACCCGGCCGCCTCCCCGACGTTCCGCACAGGAGGTAAGTGCGCGTGGGCGCCGGGAGCGTTGCACGAGCGCGAGTGATTTTCACTTTCTAAGCGAAAATCAAAAAAACCGCGATCGCGCCGCTGCAGCCCCGTGAGCGCGGCGGAAGCGGGAGTGCGTCGTGCAGAGAGATGCTCCCACTCCCGCGAGGCTCACGGGGCTATTTCGTGAGAGAAAGCCCGTGCAAAAAGGGCCATAGTATTCCTGGTGAGGTCCAACCAAAGTAGAATAAAGTGGTATTATTACTTCCCTTGATCTGAACACTACACCCCTCTTGATGCAGCCCAGAATCTCAGTAAACCAACTGGATTTACATACATATTGCTTACCATTCAACAGTTAATTGAATGGTCCACTCTTATTGAGACTAGCCAACAGAATGCCAGACAGTAACATTGCTTGGATTCTTTTTCCCCCTTGGTTTCTTCTAGGATCCCCAGCAGCCGTGGACACTAGATATGCTGCCTGGATTCTGAGAACTGTGAATATTAATTCTTTCAGGCAGTTCATAAGGGAAACATTTGAAGGAGCACTGAGGCCTTGTACTGTGGTGTTTTGAATAGAAAAACAGTTAACAAATGAGGAATTTTCACCAATCCATTAAACAGCCAGCAAGACAAACTGCCTCCAGACAAGGAGAAAATCTGTTTTTGAGGGTGACATGAACATGTATCAAAGGATTTTAAGCTATCAGTGTGGGCTGGCTGTTACTCCAGCTATAGCACTGTTGGTGAGGACCCCAGATATCGTTTTGATATCAAACAATTCGGCCTTTGCTTGACCTTTCTCCAGCCACCCCACTCCACATGTTTGCGAGGTTCTCCGAACAAGCAAGGACAGGGTGCGGCCTCTAATGGTTTTATATTCCAGACCCTATTGAGGCCAGCAACTCAAGCCTCGCTCGTAGCTTCAGGGAACTTCCCACTGCAAACCTTACAATAGCTGCATGGCTCTCAGCTGAACCAGTCCTTTTAGACCGGACATTTACATACTGGCTAAATTATTGTCTTCGAATGTTAAGCTCATCATGCAAATTTGACCTTTTCCAAATCCTTTGTCCAGCTCTAAACTCCCTTTGTTCTCACCTGGCATGCCATGGCTGGTAGGCACAAACTCCCCTATAAAAACCCCTCATTTCCAAACGGTCTTCGGACTATTTTGGACTTCCATCCCGTCTTGCTGCCTGTTGTCTAAGGAAACCCCCTCAGTGAGCCCCGCTGAGCTTTCTTCTCCGGAACCCCGCTTCTCTCCAGGACTACGAGACCAGGTGTCGTATTGCCTTTCCCGAAAAGTTCTCTGTTCCTGTTTCTCAGCTAGTTAGTTTATGTCTTGTCTTGTGTGTTTCTTGTCTTTAATAAAGTTTTGTTTGTTACTTTGAAAACCTTGTCTAGCCGCTCTCTGACCCGCCGCTGTATACATAGGGTTAAAAGATCCTTCCTAAAGTTATCCTGCCTCTCGTTTAGCCAAGAGAGTGCTCCAGCTAAATTCCCCCAATTTGTGTTTTATTTGGTTATTTGGGTGCCCCTCCCGGGACCCCCAATTTACAGGGTAACATGGCAGGGCAGTCTTAGCAAAAACATTAGAGTGCTTCTGCCACACTGACTGAACTTTCCAGACAGGCAGTTTGATAGACTTGTGTTCCTTGCAAGCTGTCTTTGGCAAACAACACTCCCCAAGGTGTCTTCACAAAGCTCACGGCAGACAAGGATGATCATTCACAAATGTTCTCCCTTCTGGCATCAGAGCCAGATGGACACATCTGTGGTAAAAAGATGAGTTTTCCCCTCTTTCTCCTTGCTTACAGTTCTAACTTCACAATCCAGAGTTGAGAACTCTTCTGTCTACAAATATTTATAATATGAAATCATTTTGTGGTTATGTTGGTGTCTAACTGTTCGACACTGGGAATGGTAGTACAGAGATGCTTATGCAGAAGACATTCCTCTTATCACAGAGTTCAAGAATGTTATTTAAAAAAAAAAGCTACACTTCCACTAGCCCTGCTGGCTGAGATTCTATGATTTGCGACATGCCTTCCAACATTTCACTGATGAAAACTGGAACACATGCAGCCAAGCAACATCAAAGTGTGGTCAAGATGGCAAAAACGATCGGCGAGAAAGAGCGGACAAGCCGAGAGAGGTTGCAGCAGTCTGCTTTTGCCTGAGCCTGCTGGGAAGGGCAAGATTCCACCTCGTTCTGTCCCTTTCCCCTCTGAATTAATGGTGCAAACTACTTCTGCACATTGGCAGTGTGAGAAATAGCTGAAAAGACTCATAAAACAATTTAGCACAGGATCGGCTGAAGCATTAATATTTATTTAAAAGTACGTTACTGCAGAAGCAGGTGCTCCCCAGAGAGAAGGACACACCCCAGTATTGAATACCTCATATTTTATCCCCTGATGCCGTGGCAGGTTTTCCCTCCCCTGGGATTCCATTGGATAGGACCCCAAAGGTTACACCCTATCAGGATTGCCTAAGAAGTTACATTTCCCCTTCTCCATATTTACAGTATGAGTAATCACGCACTAATCATGCATTTTCCTCAGGTATCCTTAATTCTCATTAGCAGTTTCAAAATGCCCCTTGGTGTAATCACCCTAACAGTTTCTAACCACCCCAACTTCTAAACAATGCCAACCTTTTTTCTTATATTCCTTATCAACCAGTTTATTCCTTACAGACGGCCTTGTCTTGTCTGGTGTGATCTGAAACTCACCAGCCACTCTAAAGATCCAAGGTCTTGGAGGCCCTCTTTTGTTCAGCTGCCAACTTTAGGAAGCTGTTTTCTTAGACTTAGTGTATTACAGAAGCTCAAATATAAAATATACTGAAATATGTGTGCAAATATATCTAAAATATGTGTTATACATATAAGCTAATATATATGCTTCTAATACATATTATTAATACTGTATACCCAGTGCAGAAGCTAAAATTCAAAATGACCTGGACAGATTGGAGAGCTGGGCCAAGGCTAACAAAATGAAAATCAACAGACAGAAATGTAAGGTCCTACACTTAGTAGAAAAAATATAATACAAAAATATAGGATGGGGGACACGTGGCTGGATAGCAGTACGTGTGAAAAGGATCTAGGAGTCTTCATAGACCACAAGCTGAACATGAGTCAGCAGTGTGATGTGGCAGCCAAGAAAGCCAATGCAATTCTCGGCTGCATCAATAGGAGTATGGTGTCTAGATCGAGGGAGGTACTGGTACCACTCTACTCTGCTTTGGTTAGACCTCATCTTGAATACTGTGTCCAGTTCTGGGCACCCCAATTCAAGAAGGACATGGTCAAGCTGGAGCAAGTCCAGAGGAGGGCGACCGAAATGGTGAGAGACCTGGAAGCCATGCCCTATGAGGATAGACTTAGAGAGCTGGGTATGTTTAGTCTGCAGAAGAGAAGGTTAAGAGGGGACATGATAGCCATGTTTAAATATTTGAAGGGATGCCATGTAGAGGAAGGAGAGGGCTTGTTTTCTGCTGCTCCTGAGACCAGGAGAAGGAGCAATGGATTCAAGCTGCAGGAAAGGAGATTCCACCTGAACCTCAGGAAGAACTTCCTGACAGTCAGGGCTGTCCGGCAGTGGAATCTGCTGCCTCGGAGTGTAGTGGAGTCTCCTTCCTTGGAGGTTTTTAAGCAGATGCTTGATGGCCATCTGTCGGGAGTGCTTTGAGGGTGTTAGTGCATGACAGGGGGTTGGACTTGATGGCGCCTATGGTCTCTACATTTCTATGATTCTATGATTCTAAAACAGATTTCACTTGTCTCAGCAGCAATTGAAGTAAGCCAGGATGAAGGAGGAAAGTGGGAAGAGGAGAGAGAAACAAGGACATTTCAAAGCAGCTGAAAAAGTACACAACAGAAGATTAATTTGGACTGTTTCTGCCCCAAAGATATAAGTGGAGGTTATGCTATAGGCCCAGAAATAATTTCTCCATGCTCTGGCCTGGACATCGTCTAGGTCCATCACAGACATACAGCAGGGCCCAGGTTCAGTGCCAGCATTTTCAGATAGAGCTGGGTTGTGTGTAGAGAAGACTATGGCCATTTCTGCACTACCCTGTTCCAGTGCTATTATTCCACTTCAACCTCCTGTGGAGTTCCAGGGTTTGTAGTTTACTGAAGCCAAAGAGCTCTCTGGATGAGAGAGCTAAACTGCAAACCCCAGGATTCCATAGGATGTTGAAAGTGGAATAATCATGCTGTAAGAGCGTAGTGTGGAAATGGCCTTAGTTGTCCTGAGAAAAGTCATGCAAGCAATCCCATCCAATTGATGAGCACATCACAGGGCTAAGTAGCCAATCAGATCCAGTGCGGAAATGGCCTATGTCCCAGGGTTTTCGTGGCAACATACATTCAAAGGTGGTTTGCCATTGCCTTCTTCTGAAATATAGCCAATAGCAATTGGTATTCCCTGGCAGTCTCTCTCCCAAGTACTAACCAGGCCTGCCCCTGTTTAGGTTCCAGGATCAGAGACCATCTGGTGCCCTCAAAGCATTTAGGCAGCTTAGATGGCCTCTGTACCTAGTGTCACCTCCTCTCCTTTCTCTCTACTGGGTTAACTAAGAACAAGCTACTTTTCACTTGGAACTCAGTTTACAGCAGTTGAAAGTGTGACATTTTAGAAGTAGCTAAAAAAAAAAAGTGGTAAGACAGAAGATCAATTGGGTCTGTCCTGCCAGACTGGGGCAGTTGGAGGATATGCAATGGCTCTCTTGAAGATGGTTTGGGTGGGATCTGAATGGATCGGGCCTTCAAAAACATTACACAGGAATGGATTCCATAATGAAACCATGGAGAACTTCTGCCAATCATCAATAGCAAACCGAGCTTGAGAGAGTCACTTTTTGGACTACAACTAACCCAGAAACCTCAAGCTAGTAGGGGCACTGAGACTTAACAGTCAAAAACAACAACAACAATGATGATGGAAGCATTTTTAGTAGGGATGGAACGAATTCAGAATTTTCCAAATCCAGATTAAGATCCGAATCCCTGGAAGATTCTGGGAATCCACGAATCTCGAATCTTTCGAATCCTTTCTTAAAAAGGAGTTTAAAAAGCAAGGGAAAGAAGGATAATCTTGGGCAAGACACACTCTCTCAGCCCTAGCGAAAGCCTAGGGAAAAGCAAACCTCCCTTGAAGAAATCTGACCAAGATAATTGTCATAGTTTTACCTCAGGATCTCCCCAGACTGAAAATGACATGAAGGTCCTTTCTACACGGGTAGGAAAATGTGGATTAATTCCACATTTTCCTGCCTGTGTAAACAGGGCCACACGCTACAGTACAGAGATAATCCAGGTCAAAACTGGCTTTTCTTTGCATAGCTCCTTCCGGCATCCTGGGGTTTATAGTTTGATGGTGCCCCAGCACACTTTGGCATAGAAGGCTGTGACACCTTGTAAAACTCCAAACCTCAGAATTGTGTATGAAAGAGGTTTGCAAGGGAGCTATGCAAAGGAATGTTTCAGCTGTCCTTGAAATCTCAAGCCCCTAGCTTCCAGTCAAGTACTGAACTTAAATCTGAAATGTTCAGTTTAAATATCTTAGAATACAAGCCCAATTGTAATTTCTGAAATTGTTAGCAAAGGTCATTATTACTCCAAGGGAAAAACTCACCTACTAAGTATCTTCCTTTGTATGTCTGGTCTCCCAGGTTTTCAGGAATCCCAGGCCCTTTTCGCATTGAGGCTTCTCGCGCGAGGGGAGAGGGCGGCTCGTGCGAGAAGCCTCCTCCGGGAGGCTGCCGCTTCCCCCTCGTTCCTTCGCCTGTGGAAGGAACGAGGGGGAAGCGGCAGCCTCCCGGAGGAGGCTTCTCGCGCGAGCCGCCCCCCCCTCGCAAAGCAGGAGGCTGGCGCGTCCGTCCCCCCCCGCGAAGCAGGAGGCTGGCGCGTCCGTCCCTCCCCTCGCGCGAGGCAGCAGGCTGGTGCATCCGTCGTGCTAGTGCCCCGCCCAGCCCCTTCCTTCCGCAGGGGCGGAGGGAAGGCAGTGCTACCCGGCCGCCTCCCCAACGCTCTGCACAGGAGGTAAGTGCACGTGGGCGCCGGGAGTGTTGCACGAGCGCAGGTGATTTTCGCTTCAAAGCGAAAATCAAAAAAACCGCGATCGCACCGCTGCAGCCCTGTGAGCGCGGCAGAAGTGGGAGTGCGTCGTGCAGAGCGACGCTCCCACTCCCGAGAGGCTCACGGAGCTATTTCGCGAGAGAAAGCCCGTGGGAAATGGGCCCCAGTCTCCCAGGTTTGCAGGAGTTCTGGTCCCTCTGATTTTCAGGCATCCCAGTCTCCAACAATCTATTTGGTTGTCGGATCAGAAAGATTTGGTTTGCCTATTTTTCTATAGGGATTTGAATTTGGGAATCTCGAATCCTTACCCAGGATTCAAGGATTCGGTTGGCCCATCCCTAATTTCTAGTTTCTGATACTGAGTTGAGCAGGCCAGCAGTCTGACTCAGTATAAGGAAGTTGCCCACGTTCAAAAACATCCATGCCAACAGGATACCAGTCACTTGAGGGTAACATAATGAGGAAGGGTTATTGTTTTCATGCCTTGCATATGAACTGCTCAGGGTTTGGAGACAAGACCTCAGGTTAGGTGGATCTTTGATTTCATTCAGCAGGGATCTTTTTATATAGTGTGTACAGTTGGGAAAGTGCCAGGAAATGTCTAAAACATTCACCTTTGGATGAAACAATTTACCCTGAGCAGCCAACATCCATTATTCGATATGTTACTTAACACTTCTACAAAGTAAATCCATTCTGGTCTTGCTGTCAGTTATTACACATCCGTAACCCTGTTTGTGCCAAGAGAAAGCACCGAAAGCTGAACTAATTGGTTGATAACAAAGTGACTTCCAAAGAGGCCTTTCTAATGGGCCTTCTGTCAAGGCTGGGCATCTTAAAAGAAGCTGCTGAGTCGCATTGATTTTTGGCTTTAGTTACAGCAAATGTCTGTGACGCTCTTTGAAAGCAGCAAAGAATAATTTGATAGCTTCTTCTGCAGCTGATGGCCTCTGAGCCACAGGCCACAAGAAGAGCTTAGTGATTAGAGATGGGTGAGATTTTCATTTCAGTTTGTTTTTGACAAGATCTTTCCAAATTTCAGCCAAGATTCTACAAAAGAACCAGAATATTACAGGAGGAGGAGAATCCAAGCTAAAACCATGGAGAACTTTTCCAAAGAATAATTACTGAACAGAGTTCGGGAAAGTTACTTCTTGGAGTTACAAGATCCAGAGGCCTTCAGCCAGTATGGCCACTGGGACTTGTAGTTCAAAAATGATCCAAGTGATAACATGACAAAAGTCTCCCAGTATAGCTCCCTGGCCAATTGGTGTCCGTGTGAGTTGTCAGAAGTGTAGCTATACCTGGGACTCTCCAGCAGACACTGAATAGCCAGAAATGAAGGCATTGGATATCTCCTTGTGCAGGGCTGTAAAAAGTACTTAGATTAGTGTTAGCCCTGGTGATGCCAGTGTAAGAAGATTCCAACCACTGTCATAACCAAAATGGAAATGGCTAGAATGAAAATTTGAATATGCTGTTTTTATTTGGCATCAAGCTGACTTCCACTTATGGTGGCCCGATGAATGAGAAACCTCTAACTTTCTGGGTCATCAAAGCCCTGCTCATGTCTTGCAAACTCAAGGCCATGAAGTAAAAACAATCCAGTTGATCTTTCCTTGCAGAGAGGGCTTTGAGAGCTTATCTGTGTATTCAACCCTGTTAGCTGTCAATTAAGTTTGTCATTTCTGTTTTTCCCTAATGGTCTTCTCATCATGAATATGGCAGGCAAATATAACACGGGGCTTTTTCACCCTTTGGGGGAAAACAGGGCATTCTGATACTTATTGGGCTGGCACACTCCCTCTGCTGATCCAGGCTGATCCGGAGCAGTGTGTGCCCACGCTACACACTTCTCCAGGGATGAAAATGGCACTTTCCAGTTGGTGGAGGCTCTCCACCAACTGGAGAAGCTCGCCAGCCTAAAGTCTGCCCCCAGAAGATTTGCAGCCTCGCGCTGGTGCAAGCCTGCAAATCTACACATTAGCACCGTGATGGACAGGGGCGCACTGTGCTATTGAAAAACCTCTTTTAAGCGGTCTTTCAATAGCACGGCGACCCACCAGTTCTGGTTGTTCTGGAGTGGGCTGAAGTCCAGACATACATAAAGTAGTCTGGACCCAGTCCACCTCTAAGTGCAAACATCCTCGCCAGAGGACGCTCTGCCCCGTCACTAAATCAAAGTGCGGAAAAGGCCACAGTCTCCTCCATGCCATAAGTAGCTGTACCTATTGGCTTCAGCTTTTGCTGGTCCTAACTGAGAAGATATTTGGTATCAGTTTGTTTTTGCAGAATTGGCCAAAATTCATAAAGCATGTTATCTGGGACAAGGAAGAATCTGAGTGTGGGTTTTAAAAAAGAAGTGAATGCCAGAGAAAGTAAAACTGAAAGATTGCCCTGTTTGGCAACTAATTTTCCCATGTTGCTTGGAATGGACAATCTTGGCTTTGGTATTCAATGATACATCTTTACACTTGAGGATTTTGTCGAGTTCCTTCACAGCTGTCCTTCCAAGACCCTTTTCCCATGTTACCCATTTGCGTGGCTGGGAGGGGTATCTCTCACAAAAGGCCTCAGCAGGAATGCTGCCACTTCCCTGCTGCTTGAGTTCTGCAGCAGCTTCCTGGTCGCGCGAGCGCCGCGCAAATGCCCCACCCCTTCCTACCTCAGCACAACCTGGGAATTGCAGGCTAGCACTGAGGCAAGAAGCACGACCGGCCCAGCTCCCGACGCACCACACACCAGATAAGTGCACGCGGGCCCCGGGAGCATTGCATGACTGTGCACCATTTTCAGCTTTAAGCCGAAAATGAAAAGGTGAGTGCGCGGTCCGCGTCAGGCCCTTGAGTTTCGCGTAAATGGGAGTGTGTCATGCAAACCGCTCCTCCTATTTACACGATGCTCAAGAGTCCCTCTCGCTTTAGAAACGGCTTGCGAAAAGGGTCCAAAGTCTTGGACTTCTGATTTCTTGACTTCACTGTCCATTTTAATGACATGGCCAAGATATAGGAAATATATTAACTATTTTGATGTCATTATCCACTTTAATTTAAAGTTATATACTGCATTTGCTGGTGTATAAGACTCATTTTTTTCCTGAAAAATACTGTTTGAGAATGGGATGTTTCTTATGCACTGATGTGTCTTGTACACTGGCAAATAGTATTTGCCGGCATATAAATGGAGTGAGTCTTATACACTGATGCTTCTTACACACCAGCAAATATGGTAAATCATCTGTAGCCATTATTTTTGTTTTCTTAATTTTCAGCCATAACCCTGTTTGAGCACTTTCTCCCGTGATGTACAAAATCTTTTGTTATAAAAGAACGAGAGGTGGAAGAAAGAGTTATCTTTAAGTATAGCAGCCATTTACTGCATGTTGGAAGAAACAATTTTCATAACGTTAAAAAAAAGATGTTTAAATTGCTAACATATAGGAAGCTGGTATAGATTTTGAATTGTAATAATGGACAAAATTCTTATGTATTTCCTCCCTTCTTACATATCTGTATGGGTGTGTAGACATACATGCATATATTTATTGTATTATATATTCTATTATTTATAACATGTTGTGATTTTAGAGAAAATTGTAATTTTAGAAAGGAAATAAATAAGCTAGTCACTGCTTTATCCCTGCCCTTCCTCCTCATAGCCATTAGTGAACATAGCTCTTTTGGAAAATAGCGAACAATCTTCATCTGATTCAGCCTTTTGAAAGTGCTTAAGAACCATGGTTTTGTGAAATTATCCTCCCTCAGAAGAAAAGGAGCCCATGCTGATTTTTTTATATATATGTTGAAAGGTTAAAACCTATCTGAGAAGTGCTTCTCCCCAAGTCCTTGCAATCTATTTCTTGGGTGGAAAATCATCATCTGAGGTGTTCAAACAGCTCTCATCCAAAGCATTATTGGCATTTCCAATTTCAGCAACAATAATTACAAGAAGCTTTTTCTTTGCTTAGGAGTCCTAAGTCATTAAATGGAACTTATTTCTAAGCAGACATCAGGCAATCATTTTCTTTTGGGGAAGGTGGGACAAGATTACTGGCTTCTTTTTAAACAACAATGCTGTGGTTCCCAGTGTCGCAGGGCTCATTGGACTTATTGGCTTACCCGCCCTGAGGACAGAGGCCATTTCCACACTAGTCTGATTTTAGTGCTATTATTCCACTTTCAACATCCTATGGAATCCTCAAAGACCCCTCCATAAACTGCAAAGCCCAGGATTCCATAGGGTGTTGAAAGTGGAATAGTAGCATTGTGACAGTCTAGTGCGGAAATGGCCAGAGCGAAGGCAAGATCGTGAATAGGATCTCCAACTTCCGATCTCCCTTCTCAACACCTATGGAAACTTCTGCAGCCCTTACAATCAACCTCTAGGGATGATTGTGATGGTACAGAAAAAACAGTTTGTGTTTCTATAGCTGTTGTGTGACCTCAGGTTGTTTCCAACTTATGGCAGCCCTAAGGTAAATCTATCACCGAGTTTTCTTGGCAAGACTTGTTCAGACAGGGTCTGCCATTGCCTTTCTCTAATGCTGAAGGAGTGTGACTTAGCCAAGGTCACCCAGTGGATTTCCATAGCCAAGCAGGGATTTGAGCCCTTGTCTTCCGGAGTCTTAATCCAACACTCAGGCCATTTCTACACTAGCCTGTTATAGTGCTATTATTCCACTTTCAACATCCTATGGAATACGGGGGGTTGCAGTTTAGGGAATGGCCTTAACCCCAGGATTCCATAGGATGTTGAAAGTGGAATAATGGCACTATAACAAGAAAGTGCAGAAATGGCCTCAGATCACTATATCACATTGGCACTATATCACACTGCACTACACCATATTTCTGTTTGCTATTGTTGTGTGCTTTCAAGTCATTTCAGAGTTACGGTGACCCTAAGGTAAACCTATCAAAGGGGTTTCTTCACATAATTTATTCAGAGAGGGGTTGCTTTTGCCTTCCTCTGAGGCTGAAAGAGTGCGACTTGTTCATGGTCAGTTAGGAGTGTGTTTAACGATTGAGTGACAGCTGTCGAATCTTGGGTAGTATAAATTTGCATAGTTATAGTGATTGGCTGAGATAATAAGAGTAGGAGGTGCAGTTGGAAATATGTGAAGAGAGGGAGGATGACAAAATCAGGGTTGTCCTTCAATCTGACTTTAAGTGTCATGGGTCCACCCCGTGGAATCCTGGAATCTATACAGTCAGCCCTCCACATTTGCGGGTTTCACTTTTGCAGATTTGATTATTCACGGATTATTTACTGTCACTTCTGCTGCCTCCCTGCCCCATTTTTTTAATAGGGACTGCAAGCCTGGTGAGACTGAGAAACTGCAAAGGAGGCTTGTAAGTCCCTATTAAAAACGCTGTGGGGCAGCAGTGGAGGTGGCCATAAGCCCCACCAGCCAGCCACTTCTGCCTTGGGAAGGAACCGTGGTGCCTCAAAGGAATCCACAGTGGGGTAGAATATGGTGATCATACTTTTCTATGTGTTAAATATGGTTTGGGAGGCCTGGAGTTATTCATGTTTTTTTCCACTTTCATGGGGGTCCTGTGCCCCTAACCCTAGCAAATGTGGAAGGATGACTGAAGTTGGATGAGGAACTTAGAATTCTCTGCTAGGAGAGTTCTAGTAGTTTAGTTAAGGGAGATGGTCTAGAATTCTCTGGCAGAGAATTCTACATCTCTCCATCACACCACAAATCCCAAAATTCCATAGGACAAAACTGCTATAACTGTGTAGTATGGACACATTTTCAAATAGGTTTAGGGCTCCGAAGAAGACAGACAGGGAAAGAACTGAGTTCTAAGGACAAGATAGGAGACAGAGGGGGAGTTTGAGACAGAAATTGAAGTGGGGGGATTGTGACTATGGCCATTTCTGCATGTTACCTGATCCCATTGTTCTCCTGTTGCAATCCAGTAGTGCCTTTCCCTGGAAAGGAAAAGAATGAGACAGGAACACTTCCCTTCACACCCAGCTGGCTCCTTGTGGAAAGGGATGTGAGTAACACACACCTGCCTTCCTCGGTTGCTGCACTAGGGAAGAAAGTGCCTCCATCACACTTCTTACCCTTCCACATGGCAGGTACGTATGGGAGCATTGCATGATCGCGGGCATTTAACAGATTTAATCTGTTAAGCGAATATCCTGCAATTGTAACAGGCGGGGGTGGGATGGCAGTGGGACCGCAACAACATGCAGAAGCACAACCCATGGATGGCTGCCATCCCATCCCCACAGAGAGACTGCAACACCATAAGGAAATGGCCTGTGTGAAGGAAAATTGTGTTATATAGTTAATACGTACAAAGGAAAGCTGCTAATGTTGGTTTCATGAGCTGGAGGGTCACGAGTGAAATAATCTACACACAACATCCTCAATTATCTGAATCAATTATATTTGATCCAGTAGTCTAACAAACAGGGTTTAGGCCTACAACAACTTTTCAAGAGTTAAACTTCCTTGCCTTCCACTTCTAACATAGCTCCAAAATACTAAAGTAGCTGTGGTGAAAACTCCTATGCACGTGTGACAGTCCAAGCCAAAACTCATGACACTTGGGGATGGCTGACACTTGGGCCATTCCGCACTAGAATGTCTATAGCGTATGATTCCACTTTCAACATCCTATGGATCTGGGGTTTGCAATTTCAGGAGGGGCCAACTGGCCCCTCCCGAAACTGCAAACCCCAGGATTCCATAGGATGTTGAAAGTGGAAATCATAGCACTATAACAGTCTAGTGCGGAAACCCTAATGAGGCTGGAGTGTCGGGTTGTGCTTTGCACGTGTGTGATGAAACACCACAGATGGAACTCAAATGCACTCTTTTCCCAGGAAGATCCTTCACACATTCAGCTGGAAATCATCAAATGGTGGAGAACTATCTGACTATACACTTGTAAACCAGTTCAATGGGCCAGTTCAGATGACCTTCCAGTCAACGATTCCCTCTCCACATCACTCTTGTTTTATTCATCCCCAGTCTAGCTGGCTGATGATTTGAATGCCTGGGTGTGAATGGAAGATCTGGATAAACCTGACTGGTGCCAGCCAATCACAGCTCAGGGAATGCCATGAAAGCAGGGCTACAAGGGAGAAATGATGAAAAACTGTGGGTTCTTTTCTGGCCATCTCCACACTACACTATTATAGTGCTATTATTCCACTTTCAACATCCTGTGGACTCCTAGGGTTTGCAGTTTAGGAAGGGACCATTAGAATTCTCAGCCAGAGAGCTCTTGAGCCTCAGTAAACTACAAACCCCAGATTTCCACAGGATGTTACAAGTGGAATAATAGCACTATAACAATGTAGTGTGAAAATGCCCCCTAACAGAAAGCAGATATGGGAAATATGGCCTACAGACAGTGAAAGGACTGCAGAGAGAGATAGGGGAAAGATGGCCGAGAGATGGGGGAAAACTGTAACAGAGAGGCTTTTTGCACGTTACCCGTTTGCACGACTGGGGAGGGCGTCTTGCACGAAAAGCCTCATCCGGAACACTGCCGCTTCCCTGCTCCTTCGTCCAGCAGGTCACTTCTTGGTAGCTCGACCATCGCGCTAGCACCCCTTCCTTCCTTCCGCAGCACAGTCTGGGAGCTGTAGGCTGCGCTGGGAGAGGAAGCGCGACCAGGCCAGCTTGTTTGGCACACTGCACTAAGGTAAGTGCGCAAGGGCCCCGTGAGCATTGCCCAACTGTGCAGTATTTTTGGCTTAGAGCCGAAAATAAGAAAATGTGCTCGCCCTGCTTTAGGCTTGTGAGCATCGCATAAGTGGGAGTGCTCAAGGTGCCCTCGCGCAAAAAAAACTGTGTGCGAAAAGGGCCAGAGACAGGACAGTCAGCCAAAGGGAAGAAATTAATAGGGTTTTTGGGATTGTGAATGATTAAATAGTTCAGGGGCCAGGCTGTTATCTAAATGGGTCTAATTAAATTTTTACTCGTTTCTTCTTCCTCTTCTTCTTAGAATCACAGAATCATAGAAATGTAGAGCTGGAAGAGACCCCAGGGGCCATCCAGTCCAACCCCCTGCCATGCAGGAACACCCTCAAAGCACTCCCGACAGATGGCCATCCAGCCTTTGCTTAAAAACCTCCAAAGAAGGAGACTCCACTACACTCCGAGGCAGCAGATTCCACTGCCGGACAGCCCTGACTGTGAGGAAGTTCTTCCTGAGGTTCAGGTGGAATCTCCTTTCCTGTAGCTTGAATCCATTGCTCCTTGTCCTGGGCCCTTTTCGCACCTTACCTCGTCATGGCAGTGGGGAGTGGCGCTCGCACAAGCAGCCACTCACATGAGCTGCTCACGACATCCCTTTTTGCTTCCCGCATCACCTTCCTTCTAGCGCGACCGTTGCACGAGCACCCCACCTCTTTCTTCCGCAGCGCAGTCTGGGAGTTGTAGGCTGCGCAGGGGGAAGGAAGTGCAACCAGGCCGCCTTACCGACATACCACACAGAGGTAAGTACACGAGGGCGCCACGAGCATTGTGCGAGCGCGGGGCATTTTCGGCTTAAAGCCGAAAATCAAAAAATGCGTGTGCACCCCGCTTTAGCCTCGTGAGCGTCGCACAAGCGAGAGTGCGTCATATGGAGCACCGCTCCCACTCACGCGACGCTCAAGGGGCACTCGCACAAGAAAAAAAGCATGTGAAAAGGGCCCTGGTCTCTGGAGCAGCAGAAAACAAGCCCTCTCCCTCTTCTACATGGCATCCCTTCAAATATTTAAACATGGCTATCATGTCTCCTCTTAACCTTCTTCTTCTTCCTCCTCCTCCTCCTTCAACAACTGTGTCTGGTTGTTCCTGTCCAGTTTGAGAGAGGGTCTGGTCATGCTCACCACAGCGACTCCACAGAAGAACATATCCACTGGTCCACATAGGGGTCACCTTGAGGCCCAAATATCCAATTCAGGGAGGGAACTTGAGGGGAACAGAGGCAGGTGGGTGACAGGAGCCCAAAGTTGGAACTGTGGGGCCAGCCTAGAGAGAGCATCGGTCATACTGGAGGAGAGCAATGAAGTGCTTGCTTCACCCATCACACTGGAAATTCAAATTCAAGTCAGACCACGAGGCTGAAATGGCTGTGGATCTTGTCCCCAAATGAGTTAACATTCTTAATCCAAGGTCAGCCAAATCTGTTCATGTGACTCTCAATTCCTGCTGCTTCTCCACACAAAAAAGTGCATTTTCTCTTCCAGAAACCTCCAGGTGTGGAAATTCACTATTAACATCAGCTGTAGGGGTTCCTTGCCCTGTTTCACAGTTTGAATGTACCCGTTTTTTAAAATCCATAAAAAGATTTCTGGCCACATTCCATTTTGATTGGGCTGTAGTGGTGGTTTGGCATTTTTGGCAGTCTTTGCACACCCCAAAGGGTTTCTGGGGCTCCCAGACTAGCCACAGTTGCCCAATCCTGCTCCAAAGAATCAATTCAAACTGATTTTTGGATTATGTTCTTCACTAACCACATGGTGATATGGTCTGCATCAATATGTCATTTGTCTGCAACAGGGAAAGAGACTTCTTTTTTTCTTTTTTTTCTCTTTTTTTTCTGATGTTAAATTATGAAAGGCAGAAAGAAAATGCTTCAGGCCTGCTTTTTCCAAAGTTTGTTGGAGGTTTGAACATCAATGTTTGGCAACCTTCAGCTTAATTGGCTTTTCAGGGACTTACTTCCTTTTGATTCTCCAACAGGGCCATCCATTTAAATATTTCAGCATCTAAGTTCTGCAAGTCAACACTCCAGGAGAGTGAAAGAGATGTATGAATTCACAGCTTAATCAAAAGGCTCAAGGTGGAGAAATGAAATTTTCTGTGACCTTTTAAACATCTGAGAGGCATAAAGTCCATTCCTCACACTACTGCTCATCTTCAACATACTATTGAATACTTTAAAAAAAAAATCAGCTGGTTGCATCATCTACTTTGCTGCACGCAAAGCTTTGGGGATGGTGGGTGCAAGGGAACTGTAGCTCAAGAAAACAACTTCTCCAAGCTCTAGGAATTTAGAACTCCAAATTATGACCATGGACATGATGAACTCAATCCATCCACAAATTAGTTAAACAGAAACATTTGACTTAAGCCATTTCCACACTACACTGTTACAATGCTGTTATTCCACTTTCAACATACTTTGGAATCCTGGGGTCTGCAGTTTAGAGAGGGATGTTACCCTGATTTCTGGGGTCCCATGAGGGACACCTCAATGTGCTCCAAATAATGGGGAATGGGAATTAGCAAGAGCACAAGCTATAGTAATGCAAGAGGCAGGGCAACCTAGCGAGATCTTAAACCCAATGTCTACGGGGTCAGGCCGAGTCAATAATTAAGCAGAAGTAAATAATAATTGTTTTCTTTATTAAAAGACAATCAATGCTCACGTATGCAATCACTCACACAGACGTTAAGAAGAGAAAGGTAGGAGATTTGATAGAGGATTTTGAGAGGGACTTTTCAAGGGAAATACTACACCTGATCCTGTAGCCGGGGTGGTCAGAAGAAAAGTCAGTTGGAGCGGAGATTCTCAGCATGTGGAAGTTGAGGGGAAGGCTCGGAGAACGGAGCGGCAGCAAGGCAGGATGGAAGCCAGGAGCAATCTGAAGAAATGCTCAAAACCAGGGGTTCTTATAGGGGAAAATGTGCCTGTCCATTCCCAGGGAAAACAATGGGTTTCGGATCAGAGACAAAGCCTCTGAAAGGTCAGTACTTTAAGATGATTGAATTTGACGGACTTGTCAATAGTGCAGACAGTATGCAAATAGGGAATGCTTGACAGTTTGCTGTTCGTAAGCGCTAATCTCATCAAGCCAGCGGTTCGGGGCAGAGACTCCTTTGTACATACATAATGTAGTTTCAAAGTGTACTTGCCTGGAGGTATCCTGAAGCTGCATGCTGGCAAATTACTGGCCTGCCTGGATTTATCTTGTATTGTTCAGCTATTTCGGCGGTGTCCATGTGCGTGCTTGTCCGGGGGCCTTGCAAGCATGTGGAGAGGAACGGTTTAGAATGGCCAATCTTTAGATATCAAATTATATTTAATAAGCCCTGGACTTGGACTATAAACCACAGTAACAGGGGCATTTAGAATTCTCAGCCAGAGAGCTCTTTGGCCTCAGTAAACTACAAACTCCAGAATTCCAGAGGATGTTGAAAGTGGAATAATAGCACTACAACAAGAGTAGTGCAGAAATGGCCTTAAGCTACTTAGTCCCTTCAATATGGTGCTCAGTGACTCTTGAAGGGGAATCTAATGTGGCTTCACTTGGCTTTTTTGCTTAAAGTTCTATAGGCTTCAACATAATACAGAGTGTCTGAAAATTATCTTTGCGATTTTAATATTGTATATGCAGTTGAAATTGTAAAGATAATTTTTGGACACCCTGTCCAACTAACAGAAAATTCTGCCAGATACTGTTAAGCTGGGAAGTGAAGTTTACATCCAGCATATTTTGTTCTTCCCTGGAAAAGAACAGTACAGGACTACCCAATAAAATAAGTTGTTCACTCAGAAGAAAACTATAGATGGACAGTCTGGTGCCTGGCTGAGAAATAACCAAAACATCAATGCACAATTACTTTATCACATGTGCAACGTACAAGAGGCTTTGCAAACTTTCTGGAGACTATCTTAGAGTTTACAGGTCACTGGTTCAGTGCTCTCATTCTGTACAGCATCTGGGCTGTGAGAATGTGAGACAGAAATGTATTTCTTCACGAATTTGACCTCCTAATAGACTAAGCATGGCACAGGGCATATTCCCTTTGTTCTTCCCAGACACACACACACACACACACACATTTCAGTTTGAAATGGGGGTCAACAAACCTTTTGCCTTCAATGCAAAACAAAACAAATGGCAGACAAAGCTTCCTTATTTTGATTTGTCAGCTGTGTCACCAGGAGTGCAATTGGGAACCCAACCTCTTTCCTAGACTCCCCTATGAATTCCCTCATTGCTGTGATCCCCAAACTGCTTCATCTGGCTGTTAGGATGATGACAGTGAAGGGCCACCTCTCCTTCTCCCTTTGGTCCTTCAAACATGGCACTAGGAACCCTGGGAAAAGTAGTTTTCCCTCTCTCCCTCTTGTCGCAATTGGAAAGAAGTATCAGTGAGTAAGAAAGAGGGAGAAGAGTTTTCAGGACCAAAGGCCACTCCAGAGGAAAGACACCCACTTTCAGGTCAAGCGGTCCATTTTGATATTTGGGGATAACTTTCTAATTGATGAATCACAATGATGCCAACTTAACCAATTCAGTGCAAAACTCACCTTTTCTTATCACTCCTGCATGTCCATAACCTCTTGACCTGAATGTCTGAATATCATTAAGCTGCAAAAGTCACAAAAGAGCTTTAAAATATCAGAGGACTTAATAGGGTTGCTAATTAATTTGAGTTTTTAAAATTTAGAAGGAAGACACCAAAGGTGGAGTAATATGGTAAAAGTTTTTTTAAAAAAAGAAAAATGAAAATGCTTGGAGCAAGTAGAAATATAAACATTCTCTTTCATTCTCTCTCTCTTTCTGCCTCTCTTAGTCTCTCTGTCTTCACATCTTTTTCTTACCACTCCTAATACTAGAATTCAGGATCACCTGACAGTGTCATTTTGTTTACTTCAGAAAGAGATTGTCCAAGCATACTTGTTTACTTCAGAAAGAGATTGTCCAAGCTTCACCGTGAAGTAAAGGATGTTGTAAAGAAAGATGTGCAAAATCCTCCCTTTCTATTTTAATGCAGCATCATAGTTACAAGGACACATACACAAAGCCTTCTGAATTGTAGTGCATTTATTGTGATTGAATCATTCCACTCCCTCAGTTTTGTGAGTTCAAAAATGATAAGGAAAGGAAACAGGCAGAGAAATTCAGCCTGGTTAAGTATTAGATTATGGATGGTAAATGTGTGTTCTAAGGAGAAGATGGGGATGGCTGGACATGGTTTCTGGGGAAGGATAAAATGGCCCCTGAAAAAAAAAAATCTTGCAGAGCAGTGGTGGCTGATGGTTCCCATGTCAGTGGGGCAGTGACTTCATTCTGAGATTTAGTTTGAATTATAAAGGGGCTATCCAAGGTGCTGAATAATAATAATAATAATAATAATAATAATAATAATAATAATAATAATAATATTTATATCCCACATCTCCCCATGGATTGAGGCAGTACTACAACAATCATTGTTGGGGAATGGGTTTCAGCAGCTTGGATAAGTTCTTTAATGTCTGAACTAAAGCTTAGAATAGATATGTTAACATGCTGTACACCCTTCACTGCCAGGTTATTTAATTGGCATAAAATAGAAATTATATATTGTTATGGCTGAAAAGCCGTGCTGGCAAAGAGGACTGGATGGACACGTGCAAAAGTAGATCAGATGGGACCTCAGGGCATGGCCAGTTCAGGGATCAGTTGGGAAGATCCTGTATTAATGAGCTTACGATAATCCCAACAACTCAACCTTCAAAAACAATAGTATATGAAACTGCCTCAACAGAGCAACTGTCTATCTTCAATGTGTTCCCTCTCCCTGACAAAATTCTCCTTTGTTTCCTCACCTGCCCAGCCATTACAGAGCTATCATGTTTCCCACCAGTGCTTTGTCACTTAATGCGAAGGCCATTTAGCCCATTCCAGACCCCACTGTCTGCTCTGTCATTAGCACCTTCCCCTTCAGGGCAGAAATGGTATTTAAACTGTGACTCTGAGCCTGATAACTCACAGTACACTAGACATAGGTTGTTTCTCTGCTGCTCAGCTTCCCATTCTTGTAGCGCCCTTGGACCCTTAGTCTGAGCTCCATCACTTCATTTCTTCTTTCCAGGATAGGTAAATATCACCCAGTTCATCCAAACAACTCTCCTTCCTTTCCTTCATGCAGCTTTTTACAGGTGTGAGACTGCTTGAATCTTGCGTGTTTGTGATTTTGCTCAATGAAACATTATTTTGATCTCCAACTGGTGTCCCTGCATTAGTACCAATTTACATATGTGGAAGATCCTGCAAATTTACTCCCCTCTCACAGATCTCCCTTTGAGCTAATCATACCCCACTTTTCTATGGAGGCACTGGCAACACAGATGGACCACTGAGTCACCCACCTTTTGGGGTAACAGATTCTCCCCAACCCCATTGACTTGGAAGGCTTTCAGCAACTTTGATAGGTCATTTAATATTTGGGCTAAAAGCCTGGAATGGATTCATTACCCCAATGACATGGGAAGTTTCAGTACCTTGGATAGTTCTGTAGTGTTGGGTAAAGCCACCAGCTACCATTGCTGTAGAGTGACAGGGAGGAAGATCTTTATATCAGAAAAACATCATAAACATTGTTGTACACCAGATCAGAGTTAGAATCATAGAATCATAGAAATGTAGAGTTGGAAGAGATCCCAGCGGCCATTCAGTCCAACCCCCTGCCATGCAGGAACACCCTCAAAGCACTCCCGACAGATGGCCATCTAGCCTCTGCTTAAAAACCTCCAAGGAAGGAGATTCCACTACACTCCACTGAGGCAGCATATTCCACTGCTGGACAGCCCTGACCATCAGGAAGTTCTTCCTGAGGTTCAGGTGGAATCTCCTTTCCTGCAGCTTGAATCCATTGCTCCTTGTCCTGGTCTCTGGAGCAGCAGAAAACAAGCCCACTCTCTCCTCTACATGACATCCGTTCAAATATTTAAACATGGCTATCATGTCCCCTCTTAACCTTCTCTTCTGCAGACTAAACATCCCCAGCTCTCTAAGTCTATCCTCATAGGACATGGCTTCCAGGCCTCTCACCATTTTGGTCGCCCTCCTCTGGACTTGCTCCAACTTGTCAATATCCTTCTTGAATTGAGGTGCCCAGAACTGGACACAGTATTCAAGATGAGGTCTAACCAAAGCAGAGTAGAGTGGTACCAGTACCTCCCTTGATCTAGACACCATACTCCTATTGATGCAGCTGAGAATTGCATTGGCTTTCTTGGCTGCCGCATCACACTCCTGACTCATGTTCATCAAGTCCAGTGCTGTTTAGCTTGACTAGTCCTTATTCTCAAGTTTCCAACAAGTGAAGACTTTTCCCATCACCCCAGCTGACAACCTTACAGGGGTAGAAAGTTCCTTCTTAAGAAGAATGAATATATTGGCATTCTGAATGCCATCCATAACAGAACAAAACTGAACTGAGTAATGGATGGCTTTGGCATGCAATTATATTTATTTCCTTGAAAGGAACATTCTGAGCTCTAAACTGAATCTGAAAGTTGCTGGATGCAAGGCATGCATTCTGCCACTGAGTTGTGGTCGTTACTATGCCCAAAGGATGAATCTACACACATAGCATGTTTAAGTATTCAAGCATTTCCTATGTAGTGTTTGCTTTTTTATAACAAATATGCAAGACACATCAGCTGTATTGTTTACCATGGATTGTTGAATAGGGATGGAAAACTAAATTTCATTCTATTGGACAAGAACGAATAATTTTACCATTTTTCTCCCTACTGAAAGAAAGTCCTGAAAAACTGCTCAGTTTTCAAGGATTATTTTCAGTTCAGGATTTATTCTGCAAGATTTTTTTAAAAAAATTCATGTGAATGTTTTCTGCAGGTCCTTTTCTGTGCAGAAAACCATGTCTTCCGCACAGGAAACTTGCTTTCTGCACAAACTGACTGATTCATTGATTGATGATGCTAATATTTGACTTAATATAATAAAAAGATCTAAGTGGCTGATCCGAAAAGTACAATCCAGCCATTACTAAAAGGCATATAAATAAAGGCTTAAATCATCTTTGACTCACCTAGAGCAAACTGTTCTACTATAGCATTAAAAGAATTTCCTGTTGTGTTGTTGCTGCTGTTATAACCCATCAAGTCAACTTCTGATGATCCCATTCTAAGGTCTTCTTAGTGAGACTTATTCCAAAGGCAGTTTGCCATTGCCTTCCTCTGAGGCTGAAAAAATGTAACTGTGCCCAGGTCACCCACTGGGTTTCCACAGCTGAGCAGTGATTCAAACCCTAGTTTTCTGGAGTCCTAATGCAACACTCAAATCACCATGCCAGCTCTCATAGTATATACTTGGGTGCCAACTCACCAGTCAAAATTGTTTCAGTGGGTTTATTGTATTTGGAACTGCCCAATAGAAGTATAATCACAGCATGAAGGAAATATAAGGCAATAAGTAAGGTAGAGAAGTATCATAATCAGTTTTACAAGCCAGACAAAGCTTGTGTAAAGAGATAGTTTTTTTTCAAAAACACATTTACACAGGCAGATTAAGGAGAATGGGGCTGAAAAGCACACAGTTTGCTTAAGGTTACCCAGGCAATACATGGCAGAGATTTGATCCATGTTTTTATTTTAGAATAGATTTCAGATTAAAATAAAAATCTGAGAAATCTACTATAAGAACAGATACAATAAAGCCAGTTGCTAAACATTATAGGAACAGGTATAATGAAGAACAGGGCTTAACTGGTGTTAGGAGCTATGGATCTAATCAAGAGTTTGTCTCTCCAAACAATAAATCTTGAGCTGATGATGGAAACTTCCAAAACTTAGAAACCCTTCTGTTCAAAATGCAGAGTGCATTCCAGTTGGTGGGTCCCATAACAGAGAAGGAAGAGACTGAAAAATTTCTTTTTCAAACTTCAGTTCAGACAGTTACCATGTCCAGTGGCCATGCTTGTGGGGTGATTCTGGGAGCTGTCATCTAAAAAAGGAAGACATCCAGAGAAAGACACTCCATAGAGAAAGAGACCCCACAGTCCCCTAGGTAATTGGTTCCATTGCCAAACATCTCTTACTATCAAGAAGTTTCTTCTAATGCTCAATCGAAGGCCCTTTTCGCACACAGTTTTTTCTGCACGAGGGCCCCTGAGCGTTGCATTAATGGGAGTGTCGGTCCATATGATGCACTCCCATTCACGCAACACTCAGGAGCCTAAAGTGGGACGTGCATGCATTTTCTTATTTTCGGCTCTAAGCCAAAACTACTGCTTGGTCGCGCAATGCTCGCGGGGCCCTCGTGCACTTACCTGCATGTGGTGTGCTGAACAAGCCGGCCCGGTCGCGCTTCCTTCCCCAGCTCAACCTACAGCTCCCAGACTGCGCTGCGGAAGGAAGGGGCGGTGCGCTAGCGCAACGGTCACACTACCAGGAAGCAACCTGCGGGACGAAGGAATGGGGAAGCGGCAGCGTTCTGGATGAGGCTTTTTGCACAAGACGCCCCCCCCAGTCACGTGAATGGGTAAGGTGCAAAAAGCCTCGAAGTCTCCCCTCCTGTAACTGATCTCCCCTCCTCTGGGACAGCAGAGAACAAACTTGCATCCTTCTCTTTGTGACAACTCTTGAGGTATTTAAAGAGTGCAAGAGTCCACAGTCTTTCAAACTGTCAGGCAGCCTGACGTGCCTGCCATTGGTATGGGAATTAGAGTAGTAGATTAGAGGCTTTGAAGTAGATGCTGGGCTGGTACCAGCCTGGGAAAGTAGCTGCAAGGAGATAACAGGGCTTCAGCTAGCGAAGACTACATGGGACGATCTGGGATCTTAACACCTTGTTCTCTTTTATTTTGTCAGTCTGAGCTCTAAAGTCTGCTAAGTGTAACAGTTCCAAATAAAGTATGCCTTGCTAAGAAGTTTTGAGACTGTGGCTCTTTGAGTTCTGACACAAACAGTCTGGAGCTAAGGTGTTGAGGGTTTCGTAGGTTACAGGAATTAGCCATGGACAACTCATGAGTGTATTGTCTTGTTACCCTGTTTTCTGGGAGTACTGGGAGGGACACCTATATGCGGTCTCAATTAACTAAGTTTGGGGAAATTAGCTAGAGCACAAGTTAGCAATGCGAGAGGCAGGGCAACGCAGCGGAATATTTTACCCAATGTCTACGGAGTTAAGCCAAGCCAAGAAGCAAACCAAAGTTTAAGAATAATTGAGATTTTTATTAAATACAGACAAACAGTGTATGCAACACACTCACACAAGTAACTATAGAAAATAAAGGTTGGAGTGGTATAGTGGGATTTTGAGAGGGATTGTTGAATTGGGTGATACGACAGCTGTCCTGAAGCCCATGAGAGGTCTGAAGATTGAGTTCGTTGGTATGGAGTCTCAGTACGTGGGACTGGGGACAGCTCGCCAAACAAAGAGGCAGCAAGGCTGGATGGACGTCCAGAGCGATACAAGTGGTCCGAGGATGGTCTCGGAAGCAGGAGTTTTTGTAGGGAGAAATGTAACTGCAGGCTATTCTGTACTTGGGGGAAACAATGAGTTTCGGGTGCGAGACAAAGCTTTGGAAAGGTCAAAATTTAGCATGATTGAGTTAGGTCCAAATTGACAAAGAGGTAGGCTGTATGCAAATGCTCAGTGCCTGGCAGTTGAGTATTCAGCTTGCCAAGTTGCCTGCTTTGGGCAGGGAGTCCTTTGCAAACAGCGTGCATACATAATGAGGGTGTTTGCAGAGAGGTCTCCTAAAACAGTGATCTGGCTATTTCTGGCCTGCCTGTATTGTGTTGGGATCTTGCAGCGTTTGATGGCCGAGCCTAGTTCTGTGCTTGTCCGGGGGCCTCACAAACACATAGAATCATAGAATCATAAAAACGTAGAGTTGGAAGAGACCCCAGGGGCCATCCAGTCCAACCCCCTGCCATGCAGGAACACCCTCAAATCAATCCCGACAGATGGCCATCAAGCCTCTGCTTAAAAACCTCCAAGGAAGGAGACTCCACTACACTCCGAGGCAGCAGATTCCACTGCCGGACAGCCCTGACTGTCAGGAAGTTCTTCCTGAGGTTCAGGTGGAATCTCCTTTCCTGCAGCTTGAATCCATTGCTCCTTGTCCTGGTCTCTGGAGCAGCAGAAAACAAGTCCCCTCCTTCCTCTACGTGGCTTGGAGAGGGGTGGTGGAAGAGAGCCAAATTATTGATATCAAAATGATATTTAACGGCCCCAAATCCGGGCTAGCAAATGCAGTAACAGTCTGGATAATTAAATTACAATGAAGTTCCATTTGAAAAGTAATGCAATGGGTAAGAGCTAAGACGCAATGATCAAGGCTTTGCAGCCAGTTTTAAAAGTTCCTTTTTTCAGGGGCATCCTTAAAAGCATTTTGACCAATATTTTTCACATTTCATGCCATGTCTTTATCCATCTTAAAAGGTCTTTCCTTCAGACAACAACAACAACAACAACAAAATGGAAAATTGTCCTGTGCTGGTAGCCAGCCAAGGTTCACAGTCTTCAGCAGCAGCCATAGACAAGATTTACAACAGCTTGCCGGCCAGTTACCATTTGTTGTTTCAACAGTCCAAGTCAGCAATAAATTCCAAGTGTCAGTCCAAAAGAGTATGCAACAGTGTAGTCAGCACACAAAGCGAGCATGACAAACCCTGGGGAGGGGGGCATAGCAACAGAGAAGCCCTAGCAACTAAGAGGATTTAAATTGATCGGTTGTTGACTATGGAACCCAGGCTAGCCCAAGGGAGGGGCTAAGTGGGACAGCGAATCTAACTGAAAAATAACTGAAACAGATCTGGGAGAAAGGGAGAGAGATCCATCTGAGAGTTTGATGAGATAGTAGGGGGAGTATGAGAGAGTGGAAAAGTTTGGAAAGTGTTTGCTGGGTTGAAGCAGAAACCAGACATAAGACCCTTTCATAGAATCATAGAAATCTAGAGTTGGAAGAGACCGGTTGGGATATCTCCCAAAAGAAACCGAGCCCCCCTTTATTGACCTTACAAGCATTTATACATTTTCCAGTACAGTCATCACATGTTCAAGAAAGGAAACAGATGCATACAAAGGTTCCCACCATTCTCTAGCATAACCTTACAAATGTTGCAAAGTAAAGGAAGCATAAGCATAGCGTGCCACATTCCATCCTCCCTAGCATTTTATCCTACAGAGTTCTATTGTATTCCTTTCAAACACAGAGGGACTTCAACTGCAGAGAAAATTAACTGCTTTTCCCTCGCACCCAGAGGTCATCTAGACTGACCCACCATAGGTTAGAGATACAAGTGTCTGGCTGCTTACTAATCTTTAATTTGCCAACTACCTTTTCTCTTGTTAGTTTGCTCAATAAAGATGTTGCTATATTTTTGTAAAGAGTAGTCTCCATAAAGTGCCTCTTTGATCTGCATCAGTTATACCTGCTACCACCAGTGACACAGTCATTAGGATACACTCAAGCACACTTTGTGCTATATTTACTGGGGTGTGGATGTAGGGAAAGCAGTAGAGAGATATAAATGTGAAGAGGGAGCCAGTGGGTGGCAAAAATATAGAAGGGGGCGGCTTCTCTAGGAAGGGAGAATTCAAATCAGACCTGATTATCATAGCGCTGGCTTGGCCCAGATCTTCATGTTTTGACAGTGAGGTCAGGGTTTCCGGGAACATGAATCAGGGTGCAAACGTAGGACATGTTGCTTCCACTGGTAGCACCAGTTGTCTGCAACAGTTTGGTCCCCGTCCCCTCCCCTATATTTATGAGCCAACAGCCTCCCTCAACTGTTTGCCTAATTAATGCATTTTCTCGGTATAAATGCTCTGAGTCATAGAATCACGGAATCATAGAGTTGGAAGAGACCCCAGGGGCCATCAAGTCCAACCTCCTGCTATGCAGGAACACCATCGAAGCTCTCCCAACAGATGGCCATCCAACCTTTGTTTAAAAACTTCCAAAGAATGAGACTCTACCACACTCTGAGGCAGCACATTCCACTCCCAAATGGCTCTTACTGTCAAGAAGTTCTTCCTGATGTTTAGGGGAAATCTCTTTTCCTATAGTTTGAATCCATTCCTCCTTGTCCTAGTCTCTGGAGTGGTAGATAACAAGCCCACTCCCTCCTCCACATGACATCCCTTCAAATATTTAAACATGGCTATCATGTCCCCTTCTTAACCTTCTCTTCTGCAGATTAAGCATACCCAGTTCCCTAAGGCATTCTTCATAGGGCATGGCTTCCAGACCCTTCACCATTTTGGTCGCCCTCCTCTGGACACACTCTAGCTTGTCGACATCCTTCTTGAATTGAGGCGCCCAGAACTGGACACAGTATTCCAAATGAGGCCTAACCAATGCAGAATAGAGTGGTACCATTATTTCCCTCAATCTGGACACCATACTCCTATTGATGCAACCAAGAATCGTGTTGGCTTTCTTGGCAGCCGCATCACACTGCTGACTCATGTTTAGCTTGTGATCTATCAAGACTCCTAGATCCTTTTCACACATACTGCTATCCAGCCACATGTACCTCATCGTATACTTGTGACTTTCATTTTTTCTGCCCAAGTGCAGGACCCTACATTTCTCTCTGTTGAAATTCATTTTGTTAGCTTTGGCCCAGCTCTCCAATCTTTCAAGGTTGTATTGAAATTTGATCCTATCCTCTGGTGTTTTAGCAACCCCTCCCAGCTTGGTATCATCTGCAAATTTGATCAGCATGCCCTCCACTCCTTCATCCAAGTCATTGGTGAAGATGCTGAAGAGCACTGGGCCCGGGACAGAACCCTGTGGCATCCCACTAGTCACTTCTCTCCGGGATGCTTTCCCTTTTTCATCTACACTGGCTGCAGTAAGAACTGACCTGTTCATATCTCTGTGTTGTGGCTGTTGAGGAGAGTCCTGTCTGTTTTTCCACCTGAATCCTGGGACTAGGGCATGACAAAAGTAATGGCAAAGAAACAAACAGTGCAACAACAGAGGTCACAAGTTACTTTCTGCAGTGACTGACAGCAATGGGTTATTTTTGAAAAACTATGATAAGTAATGAAAAGTAATTGCTTTTTTTTTCAAATATCGTGCCAAACTCTACATTTTATAAATTGTGGGGGGCACTGTGATTGTTTTAGAATTGACTTTAGTATGCTATAATCTACACCAGAAGACTTAAAGTTAGTATAAGAATGTAATAAAGAAGCCTGTCATATCATCTCATGTCAGGAACAAAGCTGTCTTGGGCTAAAAAGAGAAAAGTTTGTTCCTGGGTTTTACCTCAAAAGTACATTCGTGCAGTGGGTTCCTGGAGTTTAAACAGGGAGTGGGACTCAACACTTTTCCAAGAACACAATAAGAACAATGTGGTTCTTTGAAGTACTCAGCACTGAGACATAAACACCTATGTGACAACAACTGTAATTGTTTGTAATGCACATGGGAAATGCCCATAGCCATCTTCGTTTTAAGTAAGAAGATGAAAAGTACTAGGAAAGATCAATAAGACCTTGAAAGAAGCCGTTAAAAGGTGACCAGTAGGAGAATGACACTCCAGTAATAAAACCTGATATTGACTTAAGAACTTTGTTATTGTTGTTATTTGCTGTCGAGTTGGCTTTGACTTATAGCATCATAGAATCCTAGAGCGGGAAGAGATCACAAAGGCCACCGAGTCCAATCTCATTCTGCCATGTGGGAATACACTATAAAAGCATTCCCGACAGATGGCCATCCAGCCTCAGATTAAAAACCTCCAAAGAAGGGGACTCTACCACATTCCCAGGCAGCACATTCCACTGCCGAACAGCTCTGACCATCAGGAAGTTCTTCCTGAAGTTTAGGTGGAATCTCTTTTCCAGTAGTTTGAATCTATTATTCCTTGTCCTAGTCTCTGGAGCAGCAGAAAACAGGTTTGCTCCATCCTCCATATGGC
Source organism: Ctenosaura bakeri (assembly GCA_948474755.1). Classification (NCBI taxonomy): domain Eukaryota; kingdom Metazoa; phylum Chordata; class Lepidosauria; order Squamata; family Iguanidae; genus Ctenosaura; species Ctenosaura bakeri. The sequence goes on along the minus strand of CAOLHI010001005.1, from coordinate 31,872 downwards.
ACCCCTTCAAATATTTAAAGATGCCTTTTGTGTCACCTCTTAACCTTCTCCAGGCTAAACATACCCAGCTCCCTAAGCTGCTTCTCATAGGGCATGGTTTCCAGGCCCTCTACGATTTTGGTGACCCTCCCCAGGCAACCCATGAATGTGAGACCTCCAAGAGACCCTGTTGTTAATAACTGTGCTCAGTTGTTGAAAACTCAGGGCCATGGGTGTCTTGATTGAGTCTGTCCCCCTCTACTGCAGTCTTCCTTTTTTTCCCAATGCTTTCAGCTTTTGCCAGTATTCTCATCTTTTTGAATGATTGGTACCTTTGTTAGTTACTAAATGAGTTTAGAAACTGAGTTGGTTCTTAAATTAGCCCAGAGGTGGAGACAGCTCAGATATTCCTTAGATTTTCTTTCTTAAAACATTTTTGAGTCACTTTTCTATCTGAATGAAAATACTTCCCCAAATAGACAGCTTCCAGAATCTCCAGGTTGTCCATTTCAAACCTACTCCTGGAGTCAGACATTTGAGGAACTGGAAATAGATCTTTTAGTGATCTCAAAAAGTCATTTGAGGAAGAGAATGTGCAGTTCTAGCCTCCAGGGATCTGGAAAATTGGGCACGTGCAACCTCTGGATCTTCTGCAGCTGCTCATCCCTGACAGAAATGATCACAGGAAATCTGATAACTCATTCTTCCCAAGTCTATTCCATCTGGAAGTGGTGCCCAACAATCAGCCTCCAGGGATCTTTGGTTTTCTGCATTCCAATGAGTTTGGAAATTTGGAGAAGTTCCTGGCTAGAATCTTCTTGTTGGCCTACACTTGTGTAATCAGAATAAGTCCTTTTGTGGACAACAGGCAAGGAGATATTCAGTACCTCCTTGTCCAAGACTTCCCCCAATCCCATGCCTGCCTGCATAACAACAGCTGGGCAGTACAAGGTGCAGCCCTGCCCAGTGGTAGAGCTTGCTGCCAACAGGGTAGGGGCAGGGAAGGAGGGGCATGGGTGAGGCTATGGCAGGCGTGGGCAGGGCTACAGTGCACATGAGCAGGGCGGAACGATGACGTGTGTGGGTGGGGTGACAGCATGCATGACAGCACACGTGGGGGAGTGACAGCTTGCTGGGGGCAGGCAAGGAGCAACACACCCCCCCAGAAAAAAGGGCTGCCCAGGGCACAACTGCCTCCGTTGCCCCACACACACACCAGTGGCTGTTATAGTTGAAGCTCCTGGTGAAGCTGCTGATGAAGCTGCTGATGACAAGCAGCAGCTGTTGGTCCCTGTTGCTCAGGCTGGAGATGAGTCCTGCAGCTCAAGAGCTCTTCCTTCTGCTGTGGACCAAGCAGACTCGGGCGTTCCTCTGCCTACTCCTTTAGAGGAACAGGGATTCAGCAGTGATCCCGAAGACACTTTTGAGCCTGCTCCAATCAGCCCACAATCAAGGTGGAGACTTAAGAGAGCTGAGCAAAGGGGGGCTTCCTTGATTAAGTTTAAGACGTGGTGACTGACAACACCTGTGTCTTGGGCTGTATTACCTGCCTGCTTGGAAGTGTTCCTTTGCTTGTGGCAAACCTTCTACAAGCTCTCTCCTTGCCTGTTCCTTGCTTCCAGCAGCCAGCTCCTGACCCCTTGGATTGAACTCTCAGCTCCTGACCCCTGGATTTTGGACTCTGACTTCAGCTTTGCTTGTCATTCTGGCTTTAGTAAACGGAATTTCTATGGTTAATTCCCTGCTTTGACATGTTCCGGCTTGACTCTGTTATCTCTCTCACTCCCTTCTCCGGGCTGGCTCACCACCTGGGTCCCTGACCTTGACAGTGGCCCTGCCCACAACTCAAATGGCTACCAATTAGTTTCAGGGAACACCAGCTCTAATATGTTGCCCAGCTAGTCACCATTGTCCTTCTCTAGCATCAGTATGTTTTTGCCTACTCCTCAGCATAACAACACTGGCATCAAAGACTTTGACACCTAAGTGCCAGCACAGAGCAGTTCCCTAAAAACCACTGTGTAAGTGTTGTTCCCAGGACTTTCCCTCTGCCATCTGAAATGAAGCAATGCTTTACAGGGGCCATACAGCATGTTTCTTGTCAGTACCCCCTTGCTTTATCTGCTCAGGTGCTATGTGTTAAGCCGACAATCAATCAGAGCAGACAGCAAGATTAAGAGCCTTCCAGGAATTCATTTCATCAGCTTCCCTTACTGCCAGTTCATAATTCATCTATGTAAAAAAAAAAAAAAGTACCCATAAAGACTAAGAAGCGCTAGAGCAAATCTGGGCAGCAGAGAGAAGAAATAAAAAGGAATGTGCCATTGCATTAGGATGAGCAACCTCAGGTCCTAAAACCATAGGTGGATTACAGCCTAACTTCAAATGCTCTCTGCAAGCAATCAGTTCTCACCCCTCGCAAGAGTACTTTGTCCCTTCTCCTGGCAGCCCTTTAAGTGGATAGAAAAAAGGATAGAAAGACTGAAAGAGGAGGAAGGAGGGAAGGAAGGGGTGTCAAAAAGAGGAACTACCTATAATGGGGTCTACCTATAATTCTTGGCTCTGATCCTACTGACAACCAATAATTCTTTGGTCTGATCACGCTGGCTACCAATAATACTTCCATCTTGTAAAGACTTCCTTTGGAGCCGTACCCAATATATTTGCCATATCAAATCTTTACAAATATACATCCACTATGCATCCTTTCCATCTTTATATAGTATCTTATTATCACCTACTTCCTACAGTATTTCATTGTTCTTGTTCACTGCCATCAAACTGACTTTGACTTATGGCAGTCTATGAATGAGAGAACCACAGGTCACCCTGTCATCAGTTCTATACAACATGACTTCTTGTTTTCTTGCTGCAACTGTCTTCTCAAAAATGGTGGGAGCTCCACCATGTATTGATTAATGGAAGTGACATCAAAGGTCATCTGGTCCAAAATCCATCATGACATCATCCTTGTTTCACCATCCTCTGCTTTATTGATCCAGGCTCTGCTTAAAAGCCTGTAAGAAGGTAAGGTCAACAGCCTTCTGAGGCAATCTGAAGTATTTTTTACCATCAGGATATTTTTTTACCAATGTTTAATCTGAACACTTTTTTTTGTACTTTGAACCTACTGATTTAGGTCCTCCAGTCTAAAACAAAAAAGAATCATTCCCTTGTTTCCATCATCCATATAACAACCTTTCACCTATCTGAAGGTATCTATCAGCTTGCCTTGATAGTCTTTTCTTTTGGTTGAACAGACCTAACTCTTTCAACCTTTCTTCTTAGGCCTAGGGCTAGAATCTTTTTTGGTGGCTTAAGCTTGTATAACCAGGGGACATTAGGCATAAGTACTTTTATGGACATTGTGCAAAGAGATATCATATATCTCCTTGCTCAATGGTTTTACCCAGGGGCACAAGTGCAACTAGACAGTACCAAGTGCAACTCTTTCCCCTCCAACCTAAATGGAAAGGGATTGGCCATGGTAGTGCTTGGAGTATGTGCTTGAAAAGCTCCCTCACATCACTGGCAAGCTGTCCACCTTCACTCTGCCAGACCTCTATGTAAATATGATGCAGAACCTACAACAGATTCAAATAAGATATCATTCCTGGTTGCCTGGACTGATATTGTTAACATAACTTTGGACTGTAAGTCTTGACAACATGATAGCTTATATTACTGATCCTTTGTGCAAAATGGCACACTGACAAATTAAATTCCTAAATCTAGTCATGTCATACCAGATTGCCTTCCACTGAGTCTGCAGTCAACATCTTGTTAGCTACAGAGGTGCATACAATGGTCAACCCACCAGCCCACATTTTTGAATTCTTCGTTTCTTCCCTTACCTCTTATCTTTCGTATTATCATTCATAATGTAAGGTTATGGAAAACTCAAAAGCTCTGCCACTTTCATACCACTTCCATAACATTTTAATGGTCCTGATAAAAAGTATTGCCTAGCTCTGCATTTTGTTTTTACTTCTGAGGTTGCTAACTTCTTGCATGTAACATGTTACTTGCAGTGTGTTTCTTTCTGCAATAACAAAGGGCAACAAAAATCTTGCTTTGAAAAATAACCAAATGGTCTGAATACTGCTGGTTAGTCCCACTTAGAGCAGACCCATTGAATCAATTGTAGAATGATGAGTCAATATGTAGATAAATCTGATTGATTCAGTGGATCTATTCTAGCTTGGACTAACTAGTGCCAAGATGCTAAAGTATTCCTGTGTAGTATAAATCTATATTCACATACCGTAGTTATGTGGTGTTTGAGCTCCACCTCTCATCTTCTGAGAATTGATATTGTATACCTATTGTGTACCTGCCAATCTGCCTGCTTATTTTCAATGGCAAATACACCATGACTGTTTTTCAAACCTAGTGAATAAACTGACACATTGAAAGAACTGACAAACAATCTTAGATCCTGCATTGGAGACATAGCCATAATGTCATGGCTATGCTCATCTCCTGGTCTGGTCCCCCAAAAAATTATCTTAACATCCAAACAGTGATGCCAAGAGATGGAATTCTGGTAAATAAAGTACTGAAGGTTGGTGCTGCTAGTCTCCTTTTGCCAAAGAGCAACAGTGAAACAAGAATGAAGGCAGGATCCCATGGGTTCCTATCTCAGCTCCTTGTCACAGTATTGGAATGTGAGGGAGCTGAGCATATCATCCTTGAGCATGTTGCTCATCAATGGCACAGACCTCTATCCCTCAATATGGCTATCTGGATCTTAAAGTGAGCTTGTGGAGGATTTGCAGTCATGACAATGGTGTCACAATTGTAAATGTGAATATCAAATTCTTATGAGGTAGTAAGCCTAGTTACTCACCTTCCAAAAACATGCAACTGCTCATAAAATGCTTACACTTGCAGAATTCTATTTATGCAGCTATGAATTGAATATGTTGTTGTGTACAGCCGTTTGTGTAGGAACATGGCACCAACAGGATTCCAATCTAAATTTCAGCCCAATCAATGCCAACATCCTTGGATTTTTGGTGTAATAAGTGACATTGCTTCAAAATTTTGGTTCTGGGGGTCATCGAAAGGCATTTTTTGATCTTATAAGTGTAATAATCAATTACTAATAACATGTTAGTAACACATCACTAACAGCTAATATTACAAAGGGATGTAACAAGTAGCAAGCAGCAAAATATATTTTAAAAAAAAAACCAACACCAATCTATTAGCTTTTGCAGTAACCTCTCCAAGTTTGGCTCCAAAGATGGAGCCATATAAAAAAGTGTCTCTCAAAATGATCTTACTGTGCAGAAAGATTCACACAAGAAGATGCTCCTGCAGAAGCTCTGGAGGATTATTAATGAATATGAATTTGCCTCTAGGTGTATGTGTTGCCATCACCAAAGTAAGAACGAGCTGCCCAGGTAGGTGAATAAGGGTTTTTGGTGTTTTTTTGGAGTCTGAAAGACATTATACAAATCTCTGTGTAAACGTATAATAGCAGCCAATCCAAATTCACAATGAGTACCAGTCTGGACTTCAGAGTTTTTCAGAATCTGTAAAATCTCCTCCAATGGGTAATATTCTAGGCTTCATCTCTCAGAGTTCTGTGCTGTCGGGGGTCAATGGAGCATCTATGTTATTCATGCAGTGTTCCATTGTTGAAAGGCGCCTTGCCAATGCTATGTAGCTGCATATCGACTCTGAACAAAGGGAGAGATTTGGCAGGCATCCTAGCAACGGCTGTGCGGGTGGCTGATAATGAACTACCCACAGACATCTCCCTATCCCTTCCCTTTACTTCCCCTGCAGTGGCCGCTCTTTTCTCAATAATTACACATTTGTCATCCATGTTTGATTAAATCTCTGCTTGCCCAAGTTCCAGAGCAGAACACTGTGGGGTCAGCACAAACCCTTCAAGGTGATCCATCACAGGCTGGAAGATCACTGTGCAATGATGAGACAATCAGCACAACTCATTATCCCACCAAAACCTCCTCTTAAATCACCTCTTCCTTGGATGATTGCATTGGGGAGGTTCATCGTCAATAGTTTGCTCAGGTTTGCTAGATATGTCACTGTGTTTTATTCAACAGGGAAAGAGTGTGTAAGCTTTGATCCATAGGCTGGATGTAACCCATGGAGCTTCCTTTCCTCACCAGCCCTTAGTCAGGATGTACATCTTTCCTAATATCATACTCATATTTAATTTAAGAGTGAATAATTTAGAATGGTGAGAGGTATTGAATCGGATAAAAGAATAAGATAGGGGAAAAGAAAGAAAGATTGTGAGAAAGGTGAAAGACAAAATGAGGTGGTAAAAGATAAAATGTAAATAGTTAAATATAAGTTAAAAGTAATAGTTTACGATAGTTGTAAAACAGAGATCATATATGGAATGGAATGTTTATACTGAATGGAATGTCTAAACTCAGATTCAACTGGGAAAATTGACGTCTGGAAGCGAGGAGGGTTTTTTTAATTCTTTTTCATTTAAAATTGTAATAAAAATTACTTATAAAAAAAGAGTGAATAATTTAATCTGCTCTCCTGTGCAGATTTGAAGGACTATAAGAGCCATTTTTAAATAGCTGAAGGGATGGCATGTAGAAGATGGATTGAACTTGTCTCCTGCTCTGGGAAGTAGAACAAGAATCAGTGGATCCAAATTACAAGAACAGAGATTCCAAGTAAAAATAAGGAAAAACTTTCTTACCGCAAGAACTGTTGAGCAATGGTATAGACTGCCATGGAGATGGATGGAGGACGTTAAAGGCTGAATGGGCATTTTTCAAGAGTGCTTTACTTGACTATTCCTGCATGGCAAGGAGTTGGACTAGGTGGCCCTTGTACCCCCATCCAACTCTAAGATTCTGATTCTATGATTATTTGCAGTTTTGGACATGTTCTGCATTTTTTAAAAAAACAGAATTTGGGGGTTTTGCACAGAAAACAGCATTTTCTGCATGTACATGTTCTTCTCTACACAGAAAATCATGCTTCCCATTCAGAAAACATAATTGGGTGTGCTGAAAAGAATATTCCTGTGTGTGCCAGAACACCCCACAGATTTTTTTTCATGGAATGAATCCAGAACTGTGAACAATCTTATTGCATCCAGGATTCACCTTGTCGGGTTTCCTAATGCTCAGAAAACCTCCTTTTCATCTATGATTTGGATATTTCTGAATAATATTTCCATGCCTGGCCCGCACAGCACACACACAGCCAACATGCTGCTTTCCTGGCACGCCACCAACAGAAGGTATGTGTTTGGGTGTGTGAGCAAAAGAGAATGTGGAGTGGCCATGCCCATTGTATATTTGATTCTGCCCATTTCTACAGGCATCTCTCCTATCCTTGGCATGTACTCACTGGAAGGTTAACTAAGAGGCAATGTGATCTTCAATCTCAGAATGATTTCTAGTCCAATAGAAAGCTTCTTCCATTTTTCTTCTGCCTATAGTGTGTCACCAGAAGAAAAATCAATGTGCCTATACATATCAAATGAACATGCACAGCCTTCTAGATTCTTGCCATGGTCTTTTCCCAACATTTTGCTTCACTCCAAAAAACAAACAAGGTCCCCTGAAGGACACTTGATGTCATAACTCACCCCACAAAACTTGAGGAAGCTGAAGTAGAAGAATCAGATATAGAAAGCTTTCTGGCTCCAGATGATGCCTACTCAAATCTGAGCAGCTGGTGGCTGACACAGATGATGAGGAACTTCAGCAGAGTGTCCCCCACCTTTTCTGGAGGAGACACCCCGATCAATTGTGGAACAACATCAGGACAAAGAACAGCAACAAAGGAGCCAAAGCCTCTTAAGTAAAAGCTGCTGGGCAACCAAGCACTTGGAATCTCAACAGCAGGTACCTATAAATCCCACAACCACTGCTAGGAGTTTTTATTGTGCACAGCTGTTTTGTTCTTCCTGACTTTCATACACTTCCTGTTCATGAATTTATATGGATTCTTGATCACTGGGACAGTTTCCCATATGCATCCTTTTGTTTTTCTCTTGTGGCATCAGTTCTTGTGACTGTCTGATTCTGGAACAGATGAGATTTCACTGCTATACCTCCCTTCAACCTCAGTAAACTCCTTTGATTAAATGTGATCTTGGACTGGCTTGTCTCACTTGTAATTGCTTCTCTCTGCTATAACCTGCCTCTCCTGGTATATGCTACCTCTAGACACAGTTCTGGGCAATATTGGCATAGATATGCTCTTTATATCATCTGGGTGATTTATATGCAGGCTGCAGAATTTCCATGACACCTAGTAGGATCATTTATACCTGCGTATACCAGTACTAATGCAGGGACATTAGCTGGAGATTCAAAAAATATTTTGTTTAATGGGGGAGGGAGGAGTTAACAATCACACAGATACAAGATCCAAGCAGTCTTGCAATCACACAAGGCTAGCTAAAGGGAAAGGGAGGAAAAAGTGGATAGCAAGAAGTTACAGTGAAATGGGTGATATTTACTTATCCTGCAGAGAAGAGATGAGGCTATGTGACTCCGACTAAAGGTCCAAGGATAGTACCAGAATGAGAATCAGAGCAGCAGAGTGACAGCCTATGTCCAGAGTACTACAAATTATCTGGCTTAGATTCAGGGTTTAAATACCCTATTTCCAACCTGAGGGGGAAGGTGGCAATGTAGACAATGGGGTCTGGAATGGACTAATGGACTTAGTATTAGGTGACAAAGCACTGATGGGAATCATGATAGTTTCTTAAAAGCTGGGCAGGTAAGGAAACAAAAGGGAAATTTAGTGGGAAAAGGAAGCAGGCTGGAGACAATGGGAGGCAATTTTGGGTGCTATTGTTTTTGAAGATTGTGCCATTGAGGGACATTCGCAAATTCATTGTCACTGGAATTTTCCAAACTTGACCTGGCCTTGCCCTGAGGTCCTATCTGACCTACTTTTGCATCACACATGTTCAGCCATTCTTCTTTCACCAGCATAGCTCTTCAGCCATGTCAGTGTATAATTTATATTTATGCCAATTTTACCATATCTTGGAGCTGGGGTGTATGGCCTGCTAACACTGGTGCTTCCAGATGACACTTCTGTACAACCATCATTCAGTGCTGGTGGTCCTGTACTACCACCCACCTGCAAGTTTGTGTGACAGGTGCCTTTATGCACAGTACATCTCCAAATTTATAGTCTACTTCCATATAGAAAAGCTTTCCTGTTCATTTTTTTAATTCCATAGGACCAACTTCATGACCAAATTTCCTTTAAACAAGCTCCCAAATGATAGACCTGTTAGTCTGCAAAAATGATGAAGAATCTTGAAGTACTTTCCATAGGGGGAAATTTTTTTTATTAGCTGCTAGGTGCGGATAGCGGAAGATGCTGGATCCAGGCTGCCCAGTTTTCATCTGAAAAATGAAATTGTTGCTCACAATTTAATTACTTCATTTCAGGACTCTGGACAGCTGCCTTTGCAGAGTCCTACCTGTGTGTACAGAGACAGTTTCTTCTGCCAATTTCCCAGTTCAGCACCTGAACAGCTCCCTACTTGGTGATTGCAACAGAGAATCAAATGGGTATCTGCTTCTATCAGGTGCTTAGTGACGATGATGCCAAGAGGAGGAAAGATACCAAAATGCAAATTGTTCATCTGACTGTTCAGCTTTTTGTAGTCAACAGGGCCACATGTAGATGCTACATGGCAAACAGACTGCAGTCCTTCTGCTCAAAACAGGTAAGATGCCAAAATCTCTCCTGTGTTTCTGTTTCCATTCTAATTTCCTTAAGGAATCTCTTTCTTTCCTTTTTGGCTTTTAGAGGAGGAAATGGAAAAGACAAACAGGATCAAAACTTGATCACGTAGAGGCATGTTACTGAAGGTGAAGGATAATCCAAATTAATTTAATTATCATGGGGTCACAAGCATGGCTCTCTTTCTTTGATTTATGAAGTTCCCTGATTGGTTCTCATTTAATTTGCTTTGCAAAATGGAAATTGATTTTTTTTAAAAAAACTATTGTAAAATCTTGCTAAGCATGATAATATGTGAAGAATGCAATGCTAAGAAGTGATCTCCATTAAAAGATCTCAAGTGAGCCTGGGAGTGATGGTAAAGTGAAGGACTGGTGCTAACAAGTCCTGTGGCCTTGAATGTTCCAAGATGTTGTTAATTTCACTGTTTCTCTTGCTCTTGCCCTTACTCTGGGTGCCATAGATCAGCTCTATGCTGCATGGAAAGGATCCAGGTCCCCCATAACTTCCCAGTAAACTATAGCACTGGCAATGCCCTTGAGGAAGCCATTGTTCTTGCAGAAAGCTCAGCCTCCAACATGCCAGTAGCAGTGTGTCCTGTACCTCTGTTGCCTTGGCTCGCAGCCACACATCCCCACCCCATTCATGTGAGATTACACAGGGAAAGGGAATCCTATCATTACAATGTCCCTACTGGAAACAGGAGGGGGCAATACCTCCTGTTCCAATGTGATTAGATTTCAATTAGAACTGTTCGGTCTTACAATATCAGCTGGTTTGGAGTATCTAGAAAGTGTCCAGCCCTTGTTCATAACCAGCCAGCTATCAGATCTCTCTAAAGACACTACAATCTATCCAAAATAGCCAGAAGTCTCCAGTTAAAGAATCCTGATGTGCTCCTGATTCCTTGGAGAGGTACTACCAGCCAGAGTTCTCAGGCCCAGATGAAACAAAGTAGTGATCTCTGATTCTGTGAAAGAATCATAGAAATGGAGAGCTGGAAGAGACCCCAGGGGCCATCCAGTCCATCCCCCTGCCATGCAGGAACACCCTCAAAGCACTCCCGACAGATGGCCCTCTAGCCTCTGCTTAAAAATTTCCAAGGAAGGAGACTCCACTACACTCTGAGGCAGCAGATTCCACTGCCGGACAGCCCTGACTGTCAGGAAGTTCTTCCTGAGGTTCAAGTGGAATCTCCTTTCCTGCAGCTTGAATCCATTGCTCCTTGTCCTGGTCCCTGGAGCAGCAGAAAACAAGCCCTCTCCTTCTTCTACATGGCATCCCTTCAAATATTTAAACATGGCTATCCTGTCCCCTATTAACCTTCTCTTTTGCAGACTAAATATCTCCAGCTTCCTAAGTCTATCCTCATAGGACATGGCTTCCAGGCCTCTCACCATTTTGATTGCCCTCCTTTGGACTTGCTCCAGCCTGACCATGTCCTTCTTGAATTGGGGTGCCCAGAACTGGACACAGTATTCAATATAAAGTCTAACCAAAGCAGAGTAGAGTGGTACCAGTACCTCCCTCGATCTAGACACCATACTCCTATGGATGCAACTGAGAATCGCATTGGCTTTCTTGGCTGCCGCATCACACTGCTGACTCATGTTCAACTTGTGGTCTATTGAGACTCCTAGATCCCTTTCACACATAGTTATCCAGCCACGTGTCCCCCATCCTAGGGAGAGTAAATGTGTGAGGTATAATGCATAATGCTTCAGCAAGATAGAGAACTTGCCATTAGATGACCAGAACTGGGATGGACTTGGGTAAGAGCATTGTATAATAAGAGGAAATGAAGAAGCAAACAGTGAATGCTGAAAACTAAGAAGAAAAGACCAGCTTTATTAACATCTGATATTCCTACATACAGGAACCATTCACGCATTTCCTTTTCATCTGCAAAGAAGAAGGGAAGAGGAGCCTGCATCTCCTTTCGCCACCCATTCTTTTCAGAGCCTAGAAAAATTCCTTTTTCTGCCACAATTCCTAAATTGCCTCCACCAGCATTTTATATTTCTTATTTATTTAGAGTATTTATATCCTCCCCTTCAGTCATAGAGGCTCCCAAGGAAGTCTGTTGTGTACCTTCAAAGCTGTTTCTGACTTATGGTGACCCTAAAGTGAACCTATCATGGGGTTTTCTGGAGCTGAGAGTGTGTCATGTGCCCAGGGTTACTCAGTAGGTTTCCATGGCCAAGCAGGGAATCAAATCTTGACATCCAGGGTCTTGGTCAAACTTCTACACCACACTGGCTCTTCCCAGAGCAGTTTACAGATTATCAGTTTGACAATTCCCTGTCCTCAGGCTTATAATCTAAATAAATCTAAATAATCTAAATAAAACAAGGCACACAAGAAAAAGGGGGTTACAGTGTGAAAAGTTATTAAGACTAGCAGAAACTGGCTGCTCTTCTTTCCCTCAGAAACCATAGCAATGGCAGCTGAAATGGAAGGAGGGCCTTTCACCAACCATTGATGATAAGGCATGACAGATAATGAGAAACATGATTTTTGGCCACGGTGGCTGGGAGTTTCAAGCAACTGTAGTCCAAACTATAATTAGTCCAAGTTCTAGAAGGAACTGGTGGTAGATCTGAAAGGGTTAGTCCCTTGCTGCTAGGCTGAACAACAAAGTTTGGAAGGAGGCAGAGGCATGCTAAAAATAGTATTTCAGCTTCAAAGCAACTTGGACATTTTTGCTACAGGCATCTCAGTGATAAGAGGGAGGAAAGCTGTCATCAAAAGAAAACATATTTTCTCTGGATAAATGTGTCCTAATGATGCAGTTTCAAAAGACAACACTTCATCATTAAGCATAATTTAGTGCTGTTAGAAACGCAGCCAAGGAGAAAGGAAATCTTGCTCCAACTCTTAGATGATTTGGATCTGGGTCTCTCTCTCTCTTATGCTGTGGGCCACCGTGGAATAGTCCATCTGGCACTGATTATACCATGCCTTCTAGATCTGACTGTATCATTTTTGTGTCATAATGCAGATACATGTATGCATTTAGTTGTGCATTTGGCTGTGCAATAGCACAATTGATCAATGAGGCATCATAGTGTGTTCACTGTATGGTTCTATAAGCATGAAATTACACTCCATCTCCTCATTGTAGCTTCTTGACCTATACAGGCACACCTCTGTTAACAAAGCCTCTGACAAAGAAGCTCCTTTTCACAAAGTCTTTTTATGCCCATCCAACTCCTCCTTTTCCTCCTTGTCCTCTGGATGTTTTTTAGTAGCATTAGTATTGGGAGGAAGGTGGAGAGCAAGAGAAGCATTTTCGGTGCCAGGTTGTAGCAGTATATCTGCAGAAAACAATGCAAAAAAGCTTTGGTTGGGAAAGAATGGGACTCTATTCTATCCTACTGTAGTTGTGTGTGCCTGCCTAACAATGGGTAAGGCAAACAGCAGCTGCCTTCAGAATCCCTTACTGGGCATGCATAAACAGGAAAAGAGAGAAAAAGGGGAGAAGATTTAAATCTGCCTTTTCCAGCTACACCCAGCATTTTAAAAAGCATAGATCTCTAGGTCTGGCCACCCAAATGGAAATCATAAAAAAAGTGGAAGAAAGAAAAAATTATCCCTGGAAGCTTTTGGAAGAAACTTTCAAGCAGTGATGTAGACTCAAGTCTACAGACTTGCACCCAAGTCAGGCCATTTCCGCGTTAGTATTTTAAAATGGTGCAGAGCAACCTCTAACCGAGGTCTTCTTCACCATAGAGTGGACTGAGGTGGACTACTTTTTGTAGTTCCACACCTCAATCCATGCAGGAGTGACTGGAACTGGTCTTTTTAGAGGTTTTTAAAAAGCACGGAGTGTGCAACCCCGTGCTGCTCCATCGCCTGGCTCCGAAGCAGATTTGCAGGCACGCGTAAGTGCGTGCCTGCAGATCTGCTGGGGGCAGGCTTCCAGCTGGCAAGCTTCTCCGGTTGGCTAGCTTCTCCAGTTGGTGGAGAGCCTCCACCAATTAAAAGCCACCATTTGGGACGCTGGAGGACTGCAGAGCAGCGAACTTGCACTGCTCCTCGTGGTGATGGACTCGCCCGGCCACTGGTAAGCTCCGTTTTCGGGCATTTTCAGGCATCCCCCCCCACATGCGGAAAGGGCGTCAGACTTGAGTTGCTTCAGCGACTTGACTCAGACTCGACTCAGCAACAAATGATGCACCGACTCAACTCAACTCGAGACCTGCATATTTTTAGTGACTGACTTGCTGCCCTCGGTTCAGTAACATAACACGTTCATCCAGAAACCTTATGACTTTGAACAACATTTCCACCTCTTTTTGCCTACTGATCACATGAAAATCTCTCTAAAGCCCAAAGTGTGGGCACATTTCTCAGAGAGCAACAGCAAACGGGCTAGGCAATGGGCTGGTGGAAGCCCATCCCTGCTGCATATCAGAGGAGCCTTCTAAAACTTTGAGGGGCGAGTCTTGCCTTCTGCCCTTAGGAAAAGTTTTAGAAGGCTCCTCTGATATGCAGCAGGGATGCATTTCTCAGAAGGGAACAGCAAATGTGTTAGACAGGGGGCTTGAGGAGGAAGGATCCTCCATTCTAAAGCTTTTGAAGCTTTAGTAATGGGGAGTAAGAAGGATCCTATTCCCCACTTCTGAAAAATCCTCCAGCTTCAGAAATGGGAAGTGAGGAGGAGCCTATTCCCCACTTATGAAGCTTCAATCTCTTTTATGCTCATTGGCACAAAAGCCTCCAGCTTCAGGAAGAGGGAGTAAGAAGGATCCTATTCCCCACTTCTGAAGCTGCAGATGGCAAAATCACAAATGTGAAGGGTTGACTCTGCTTAAATTATTAAAAATTACTTTATTTGACAATGTCTACAAATGCTGGAATATAGGCTGGGATATAAAGTTGGCTCCCAGACTTGAGACTTGGCTTGAGACTTGACTTGAAAGTATCTTCAAGGACTTGAGATTTGACTTGAGACTTGACGGTAGAGACTTGAGACTTGACTTGAGGCTTGGAGTAAAAGACTTAAATACATCACTGTTTTCAAGTGGTCTCTAGAAGGTTCAAAAATGTTTATTTACTTGCATGAGGTTGACCTGACCTGGTTGTTTCATTTTACATGAGCATAGTGCTCATTTTGAATAAAAAGTTTTCTGTAACATGTTCACCAGCAATTCTTTTTCATGGAACATATCCCTCTTCTTCCCATGTTATTTCTGCCTCTGGTACCAAATTTTCTGTTAAAGAAGTAATGCCCAGGAAAACACCTGCTTTGTTAACTGAAGCACGCCTGTAGTTCTTTCATTAGTTCATGATTAATAATTATAACAAGAATTATTATGCATACATTCTACTTTTCGATCTCAGTTTTCAAGGTAGTTTGCCACGTGATTAAAACATTAAAAACAATGAAATATTGTTAAGAAATTAATTACAACTGAAGCCTGCAGCACTAGAAAACAAATTGCAACAGCCATCAACAGCATTAAAATGCAGTTAAAACTAATAGGAAACAATATACTCCCAGATCTCCTAACCTGATTTCTAATAACTGTTGAAGAGTGAAGAGCAAACGGGCAGAGGAAAGGTATTCTACAGGAGAGATTTGGAAAAGTTACTTTCCTTGACTGTAATTCTGAGATTCCCCCACCTCCTCCAGATTTGAGCATGCAAGTTATAATCTCAAAATTAAGTTTTCCAGGCTATGCAACAGAACATCAGCAAGCCCCGTCTATTGTGAGTACCAATCCCACTTGAGAATTGGTTTCCCATATCTCAGGGCCTGGACTCTCAGCTCTGGTCCTTGCAGTAAGGGGGAAGAATCTCAGAGTGAGTGTGCTACCTTGAAAAGAATGTGTGCATGTGCGTGTGTTAGACATTCTGTTTGTTATTTGACTACCATAATTTTTGCAACTGTGGCTGGTGCTTAACCAATCGTGGTTAAATCTCTATCAAATTTAATGACATCACAACCAGTTTCCAATTCAACTTTGTTGTTGTTACTGTTGTGTTGTTATTTTAATAATGGAAAACTGAAGATGGGCTCCCAGGGATTATGTAGTGCAGAAGCAAACAAAGAAAATCAAAGGGCACAAGTATGACCTGTCCCTGCATCTCCCACACCGTAGCAATGAGAACTGTAGAAAGAAAGAAAAAAAACCTTCCCAACTCCATTTCCAGACTTTATTTTATTTTATTGGGTACGTATATTCTGCTCTTCAGCCAAAAAGGCATCCAGAGTGGCTTACAAATTATTAAATTGACAGTTCCTTGGTCTCAGGCTTACAATCTAAATAGGATAGACTCACAAGACCAAAGGAAGAGCAGTCGGAGAAGGGATTAGGGCCACTTCTGCACTAGACTGTTATAGTGCTATTATTCCACTTTCAACATCCTGCAGAATCCTGGGGTTTGCAGTTTAGGGAGGGACCTTTGAGGCCCCTCTAAAGTGCAAAGCCCAGGACTCCATAGGATGTTGAAAGTGGAATAATATTTTCTCCCACTTTCTTTCTTTCTTTCTTGTTATATTTCTATACATTTTTCTCCTTGCATTTAATCTATTCTGTCGAGGCATTTCCATTCTCTGTCAAATTGCTGAATAGAGATTTATTTTTTTTAGTAGACAAGAAAGTTTTTCTATCTCTTTCTTTTCCATGACTTTGAGTTTCCATTCATCCGTGGTTGGGACTGTTTTCTCTTTCCAGTACTGGGCATAACATAACAGCTGTTATCAAATATAAAATTATCTTTTTCTTCCTTTTCAATTCTTTCTGAGATACCAACATGTTAAGCAGATGTATTGCTGGCTTCATTCTGAATCTCAGATTTATAATCTTCTGAATTGTGTCATGGACTTTTTTCCAATTTTTTTTAGCTAAACAGCACATCCACCATATATGGTAATAAGTGCCCAAAGTGTCTTCATATTTCTAATATGTCCCATTCCTGGTTTTTGTTATCTTTTTCAATACATTTTCCCACAAATTCAAATTTGGGGTGAACTTCATATCATCTTTCCAAACTTTAGTCCACTTCTCCAATTCAATTTGATGTCCTATATTTTGGGACCACTTGATTGTTGTCTCTTTCATTATCTCCTGATCCATTTCTCATTCAAAGAGGAGCTTATAAATTTTGGATATTGATTTTTTCTGGTTCTCCATTGAGATTCAATTCATTTCATTTTTTCAAATCCTATCAAATTATTTCCATTTTAAATCTCTCCCTAATTTATCTGAAAGAGAACTAGTTCAATTCCTGAACCTGTTGTTTTAATTCTTCTATCAATTTCAAAGTTAGATTTTAATTTTTTTTTCAAAATTTCAAAATGGATGTTCATGTGTCTAATGGTTGTAACTGAATATCATTTGTTTAATTATATAAACTATTATGAACATAAGTTGCTAAGAAAAGGAGAATACATATAAATGAAGCTGTATGATAAAATATGAAAGAATGTGTGATCAGGGGAAAGAGCACAAAAATGCAATCTAAGGGTGGAGAGGAGGAGAATGTTGACTTTTATGAATAAGAAATTTGGAAGATATATATTTTACAAAGCCTGAATGTATTGTTTCATATAAAAAACATTTTTAAAAAGAAAATGGAATAATAGCACTATAACAGTCTAGTGTGGAAATGGCCCAAGTCCAGCAGATACTGCATACTCTTCTCTCCCTCTGAAGCCATGGCAGTTGGGATGGACTGCTTTCCTTGGCTGCTGGACCTATGGAGCTGTGTCTACCTCTTCTTCCTCTCCCTCCCAGGCCATCTCTTTTTCTCAGCCTCAACTACAAAGCCAATGCAAAAAGTATCCAACAAGCCACTAATGCAAGTTAATGCTTTCACATCACAGAATCATAGAATCACAGAGTTGGAAGAGATCCCAGGGGCCATCCAGTTCAACCCCCTGCCATGCAGGGACCCACATCAAAGCACTCTCAACAGATGTCCATCCAGCCTCTGCTTATAAACCTCCAAGGAAGGAGACTCCACCCCACTCCCTGGCAGCGTATTCCACTGCCGGACAACTCTGACCATCAAGAAGTTATTCCTGAGGTTCAGGTGGAAACTACTTTCCTACAGCTTAAATCCATTGCCCCTTGTCCTAGACCCTTTCCGCACATTACCTGCTAGCGGAGGTGGGGGTGCCATTCACGCAAGCAGCCTCTTGTGCAAGGCACTCGCATCGCTCCTCTGTTCTCCCACAGCTGGCTTCCTGGTCGCACGAGCGCCCCGCCCCTTCCTTCCACAGTGCAGCCTGGGAGCTGTAGGCTGCGCTGGGGGAGGAAGCGAGACCAGCCCGCTCCTCCGACGCACCTCAGGGCAGGTAAGTGCACGAGGGCCCCGGGAGCCTTGAGCAACCGCGCAGCATTTTCAGCTTGAAGTTGAAAATGAAAAGGTGCATGCGCGGTCTGCTTTAGGCTCTTGAGCGTCACATAAATGAGAGTGCATCATATGGACCGCTCATCCTATTTATGCAACACTCAAGGGGCCCTCTCACATAAGAAACTGCATGAGAAAAGGGTTCTAGTCTCTGAAGCAGTGGAAAACAAGCCCACTCCCTCCTTGACATGACATCCCTTCAAATATTTAAACATGGCTATCATGTCCTCTCTTAAACTTCTGTTCTGTGGACTAAACATACCCAGCTCCCTAAGCCGCTCCCCATAGGGCTTCATGGCATCCAGACCCTTCACCATTTTGGTCGCCCTCTTCTGGACTCACTCCAGCTTGTTGATATCCTTGAATTGAGGTGCCCAGAACTGGACACAGTATTCCAAATGAGGTCTAACCTCACTGGACAGTTGTGAATATTTGGGCATAACTGAATATTTGGACATAAAATCCCGTTCTGCTGTATGGGGATGCTGTTATCACTGAACTAATAATCTGACAGGGACAACTCTCTTGTAGTCTCTCCTAGGAATACGAAAAAGTCTCAATTTTGAGTTCGTCCCTTTTTCCTAGAGCAGTGGTTCTTAACCTGGGGTTGACCCCCCCTCAGAGGTCTATGACATGTTCAGTGGGGATCCTCAAAAGGCTTGAGGGCTGCTCAGTCTGTCTTCCCACCACAATGAAGTGGAGACATGATAGGAACCAAGGCAAAAAGAGGCAGGCAGGCCTGTGTGTTGCCTGTCATGTGGCTGCTGTGCTGTGGGGAGGAGGCAGTTCACCAGTGGAGTGATAGTGGAGCCAACAGCCAGCCAGCATTTGCCCTTCTCTCTCTCCCCACCCCACCTCATTTCCAGTGGAGAGCAGTCCAGTGTACTATCAGAAATGCTCAAACATCCTCCTTTTTTGTCTTTTCCCCTGCCTAATTTGCCTGTCTCAGTCTCCTTTCCTCCTGGGAGAAGGGAAGGAGTGCTTGTGTTTTATAGACTGGATGGCTTGAAAGGGGAGGGAGACAGAGAGAAGGGCAAATGCTGGCTGGCTGGGCATGTGTGTTGTTGTTCAATCTACTCCAGCCTTAAACTAGTGGAAAGAAGCAGAACTCAAGTCTTCCCTCCCCCTTCATCACCTCCAAGGGAAGTGTGCATATATTTATTTCTCCCTTCTTTCCTAATCTGAAGACACTTGATGTGCAATTTTAAATAAATATTTGATGCACTTTAGGGTTTGAAATCTTGAATTAAGTCATGGGGTCCACAGCAACAGCAGATATTTTAAAGGAGATCCTTGGTAAAGAAAAGATTAAGAACCACTGTCCTAGAGCCCTGCCTGCATTCACAGCCCACTCTTTATTCATATCAGGTTGTAAGACTTTTGTTTTTATTTCCCACATATTCAAATGTGCTTCCATGCATATTTTCTGCAGCACAGTCATTTATTTGCACACAAATGTGTGTTAAGGCACACATTTCATACACATTTTTGTGCATACATATATACACACTTTTCCTAACATACACATTTCTGTACTCATTTCCCTCTTTGACTGAAGGGTGTCAATGCCTAGGTTTCAAATGAATACAATTCACATTTTCAGAAAGTAGGTATGATTTTGTGCAGATATAACACAACACCTCGTAAAAGTGCCAGGTTCTCAGACAAGACACGCTTTGTCTCACAAGAAGTCTCAGAAGGTGTGAAATGGGTAATTTTGGTAAGGATGCTGAAAACCACTGAAATTCTTTTTGTTCCTCAGTCTCTCATCAGTGCCAGCACAATGCCTTTCAGTCGACTCAATTCATACATTTGACAATGAATCATCAAGACCAGAAATGATGAGGGAAAAATCCTATAATATGTATCAGAGATGTACATTGGATTCAGCTGGAATCCAAAACTGGAACCTTGCTGGAGCAATGATGAAGCTCTACAGTCCAGTGTGGCTGCTGTTACCAGGCCATACATCCTCACATTTTGTTATGGTCTAATTGGCAAAATATATTAATTGGCAAATGTGTTGACATAAAACATAAATTAAACACCCTTATGGCTGGAAAGGCCGTGTGGAAAAGGACTCTGGCTGGGAATAAGTCAGAGATGACCCCAGCACAGCTCGGTCGTAAAGCCTGGCTTAATAGCTCTGAGCTAATCCTATCAACTGCCAACCTCAGAAAACAATAAGGTGCCCAGGTACAGAGGCAAGCACCCCTGCTGTGTACATATCCTACCAAAGCCTGGCCCAGAAACCCCCACACAGCCATGACTTTGAAACAATCAGTCCATTCCAGACCCTTTTTGTTTACCCTATCACAAAGCAATTAACTCACACCCCTTCAGGGAAGGAAATAGTGTATATGAACCCTTGGTTTTGAGAAGTCAGATGCAGTCAGATGCAGTCAGATGAAATACTGGACCCCCTCTATGTCACCCTGAATCCTGACCTGGTCTGCCCTTAGAAACAAGTCTAAGCCACATTTGAACTTCTTCACTACTCTTCTGGACTGATAATTGTAACCCCAAACCCTCTGCCTCTCTATCCATAATGTTTCCTCTCTTTATCCTCCAGTTAACTCTTGTGTGAATGTTTGACTGTTTGTATTTTGTGTGTGTGCATGAGTGAATTCCCTATTTTCAGTTTACTTTTGAATCTCTGGCTGGTTCTTTTCCTGCATGAGCCTGTAAACATCGATAGAAAGGTCTCACTAAGATGCCCCCCTCTTGCAAGCCTCCTAAACTTTGAGCTCATGCATTCCCCAGTTTCACAAGGGGGTATTGACATTGTAGAGTGGTCCTTGTGGCACCTACATTTTGGGGTAACACTGCTTCCCATTGAAGCTCATGCTGTTGTATCAGAGCCCAATCATAATATTGTCAGTCCTCCATTTTTGCAGGGATTAGGGGAGCAAGACCCCTGAAACACATTTGGCACTCCACATTTGTGGATTTGACTTTCATGGATTTATTTGCAACTTTATTTAACTCCTGACCCCGCCAGGCACTTCTTTTCCAGAGGAACTTCACTTTTGGTGCCTCCAATCAGGCCATACAGCTCTTTAAAACCCTACTTCTGGTCCTCTTCCACCAGCCACTGCCTGGCCAACCCAATTTCTCTGCACCACAAACCTTCTCCTGATGCCCCCCACACAAGGAAGGAAAAGGGAAAGAGAGAGGAAGTACAGGGCCACCATGCCAACCCATCCCCTTTATCTCTTCTTTCTCTGATCCTATTTGGATCCTGGGTGCCTGTTCCAAGACTCTTCCCCCTTCTCACAGAAAAACACACGCACACACATTTTGATATTTACATTTTTTCCACAATTGCAAGGATCCTGTTGGCCCAACCCTAGCAAATGTGGAGGGCCAACTTTAAAATTACAAATCATGAATACTATCTTTTTAAACCAAGAACACTTCTCTAGGAATCTCTAGGTCCTCTAGTATAATCGTATGGTCAACATCCGGTGGACATGAGCCATAGGATCATGTTGAAGGACCTGGAGATTCCTAGGGAACATACTTTTTTCCATGGCAGAAGCAAATGCAATAAGAACTTTTTAAATAAATAAATAAAATAACCCACAAACCATCAAATTCATGAATGCTGTACCCACTAAAGTGGAGGATCCCCTATATACATGTTCAGACTCCTATTGGTGTTATATACCTCTATAGGTTCCCTTCTGTATGTGATTGTACTGTCCAGAAATAAGTGGCAGGAAACATCTTCCAACCTCAAGGATGAAAGACGGGTAAAGATCCGCCAGCCTGGGAAGTGGTCTAAAGAAGTCAGGTGATATGAAAGTTATGATTCTCTCCAATCACTGCATTGTGTTTGTATGTGAAGGTATAAAACTTTTGAATGCCAGGTATGCTTCAGCTTCAGCAACTTCTGAAGAAGTGTGCTGTGTGGTTTGCTTTCCTGCTAAGAAACATTACTGTCTACCTCAGAGAGGAGTTTGTAACCAGTCTAATTAAAATATTAATTTAGTAAAGAGAGAGAGAGAACACACATCCTTCTGCTCCAACCAGATCAAAGTTATAGGCAGAACACTTATTTCTAACATGACCATGGCTTTAATCCTATTTATTCCTGTCTAGAGCAGAGTCACTGAATAAACTGGATTTACCTGTGTCCTGACTTACCATCCAACAATTCATTCAATGGGTCTTTTTTTTTAACAGAACTTGGATGACCATCTTTCAGAAGTTCTTTGGTTGTATGTTCCTATATGGCAGTGGGTTGGAGGTACCTCCCAGCTCTAAGGTTGGATGATCCCTTTTTTTCCGCCATTAAGACAGCAAGGCCATTCTTTGACACAGAAAATGTTTTCTGCCTGGAAAATAGAATTTCCCTACCAACAATGCTATTTTCTGTGCTGGAAACTTGTTTTCCATATAGGAACGTTATATTCTGGGCAGAAATTGCTTTTTATGGAGTTAGCAGTGAGGAGACAGCATAAGGCAGAGAAGCCCAACCCACCAAGCATTGTTTGGAAGCAAACAAGGACACAGTTTTTAGAAGGTTACAGCTGCAAAGGTGGGTCTGGCTTGAGGCACAGATCCAGGGACTAAGCATCGAATTCAATGTTCCAATTGCATTTGATGCCATGGTTCTACAAAAAGGGTTTGTAGAACCAGTTTGGAAGCTCACTGCCACTGTGCGATTCTCTGAGACCCAAGGGTGAAGCTTGTCTTTCCCTCAGAATGGTTATTGCTGGCTCAGAAAATGCTGTTTTCTGCACAGGAAACTCAATTTCTGTGTAGAAATGGGTGTTTTGTGCAGAAATCTCCATTAAAAAAAGCATGCCCTTCATTTGCAGAATAAGTCCTGAACTGGGAAGATTCTTGCCCTTCTCCCCATAAGGATTTCCCAACATTCAAGAGACTCATCTTTCTATCTTTATAAAAATACTACTGTATTTACCCGGCACTGCCTGGGATGTTATGTTCTCATTGTTAACACTTGGTAGAAATACCTTAGGAATTACTTTACCTTCCCTAACCTTAGGAATTGGGTGTAGTTGAAATACACAGATTTGAGATCCTGTGTCTCTAATTTCCAAATCTGCCTTGTCCAGTACATGTAACTTTTCCCCCTATTCCCCAATCCAATCTGTATTCAGAGTTTATTAACATGCAGAGGTTGGGTTCCTGAGGCACTGGTCTCCTTCTTGCTGCTAGGCCTCGTCCCCATAGCAACCTGCCTGCTCTTTCTGGCTGAGAATTCTTAAGACCCCTCCCTGAACTGCCAACCCC
Source organism: Ctenosaura bakeri (assembly GCA_948474755.1). Classification (NCBI taxonomy): domain Eukaryota; kingdom Metazoa; phylum Chordata; class Lepidosauria; order Squamata; family Iguanidae; genus Ctenosaura; species Ctenosaura bakeri. The sequence continues at coordinate 8,538 of CAOLHI010001005.1, read as the reverse complement.
AGGATTCCATAGAATCTTCACAGCCAGCCAATTGTATGAGATCTTCTTGCCTCACACAGCCAATCGTATGAGGTTTTCACTTGCCTGACACAGATAAACAGACAAGATCACTCACAAACTTTGACTTTTATATAGTAGATTTTCAAATTATCTTTCCTTCCCCATCCTAACAGCTCTACCAAGTCTACCAAACTTTAAAAAGATATAATTGGAGCAATTAATTCACTGTGTATATTGTTGCTGCTTCCCCACATCCTTCCCAGAAAGCTGTACAGTCATTTTCATTCATTGGTTGGCATGCTGTTGGTTAGTAACTGACTTAGACCCATTCCATCAATTTTTCAATGGTGAGGCAACACATAGGCCATTTCTGCACGACATTCTTATAGCACGATGATTTCACTTTCAACCTCCTATGGAATCCTGGGGTTTGCAGTTCTGGGAGGGGCCCCTCCTGGAACTGCAAACCCCAGGATTCCATAGGAGGTTGAAAGTGGAATCATCACGCCTTAAGAGGGTCGTGCGGAAATGTTCATAGCTAAAGCTAATGACTTCAATGCATCTACTCTTTGTTGTGTTCCTTCAAGTCATTTTCAACTGATGGTGACCCTAAGGCAAAACCATCATGGGTTTTTCTGGGGCTGAGAGTGTGTGATGCACCCAAGGTCACCCAGTGGGTTTCCATGGCACAGCAAAGAACTGACTCCTGGTCTCCAGGGTTGTAGTCCAGTGTTCAGATCACTACACCACACTGGCTCTCTCCATCTACTCTAGCAAAGCCTAAAAGATAATTTAGGCTGGTGACTGTTAGAGTTTCTCTATCCTTTCTTGGAGATTTATTAAATCACAGAATTGAAGGGGGTGGGTTTTCCCCCTTCTTCCAATACTTGACATCATACCTCTTTAATCAACTTCTCCTGGGTTAAAGTGTACATAGTAAAGAAATGCTTGCAATTTAAGAAATGACAGCCAGGTAGGAGGTGGATATTACTTAATTATAGCTTCATTGACAACTGTGCACAACACATAGGATGGAACAAATCCCCAAGATCTATCATTGTAACTCTGTTTGGTGGAGGGAAGAATAGGAAACTGCATAGGGAGACAGCTTCTGATGAAGAAATTATGCACTTGGTAAAATGTACAGATTAACAGGGCAGAGAAACACCATCTTCGGTTTCTTCCTACTTGTTTCCCTGCAAAAATATTCAAGAACTTCTTTTTACTTCATTTTATCTCACTATTTCCAGAAAAACTTTCCAACAGATTATTTATCATTCTATATATTGTTAGCCATGTTCCTACCCCACTTTTCTTCTAGGGCATCCATAGCTCGCTGCCTTTTCATTTTAGCATCACAACAACCCTGTGAGGTACTTCATGCTAAGAGATGGAGAGCCTATTCAGACAAGAAAAAGTCTGTGAAAAGTTGTGTTCCTGCTCAAATCAATTTTATTCTGCAAACCCATGTGACGTAAAATAGAGAGAGGGGTATTAAGGGGATGTTCCACATGAAAGGTTAACAAGAATTATAATAAATAATTAGTCCATTCCCATGGGGTAGGGGGTGCAAGGGATGGGATAATTTAAAAAGAAGGGGGAAGTATTTGAGAAGTTACAGCTAAATTAAATAACTGATTCTACTATGGAGCATATTAAATATATTAAGGGATATGTTGATGTTTTTGTAACATTATTATAACAGTAATGTAATATTATTGAAAAAATTGTAACAGTTGTTAAAAATAAATTAAAATCAAAAGAAAAAGAAAAATTTAAAAACGACATTTTCTTTATCCCAAAGAATTCCTTGGGAACTGCCAGCATGACCAAGGATTTTTCATTCTCACTCTCTGATCACTTTAAATGAACCTAGTATTTTCTGAAATGAAATGCAAATCTGCTTGGCTGTCTATCTGAAATATTCCAGAACTAGCTAAGATGTCTGCTGCCAGTAAACACAGCTATTGTTTCCAGGTTTCAGATTCCACTGAGATCAAGTGGGGGAAAGAGGAATGTTTGCACTAAAACAAAATGATCCTGATGTTTAACTAATATCATGTAGCTAAAATACTTTCGTACTTTGACCGTAACTACTGAATAATAATAAAGAAGGTTCAGAGGTCATTGGTGAAAATCCATTTCCAAAAGGCACAAAGCTAGATGAGACAACTGATCAGGGGGGAGGAGGGATGTAGGTAAACCTGTAATGTGTCAGGAAGGAGTGTGGATGCAAACCTGGGCATATGCGGGTAAAATTAAAACAGTAAGAATTGGAAAACTCTTAATACTTGCAGAGATATTTTTCAGGTTCATGACATTTTAGTCACTCCACCACCATATCCTTCAACTTTCCCAGTATGGCAGGGACAGCCCAAGTTAGTTCTCTGCTGTCCCATTTTCCAGCTGTTTTTAAAGTGTCCCAGTTTCTCTCTCCTTCTCTCACATTCCTCCCCTTTTTCCTCAGTCTCCCTCAATTGCTGCAAACTGAATTCAAACTGCAGAAGGAATTTGTACTCAGTTAACTAGCAGGGGATAGGATAGGAGGGGCTGGAGTCTTGCCCTTGTCAGTAGGCTTACATATTTCCTCCCCCTCCCCATTTTTTTTTTAGGCTTTCCTAAACTTCCCTAAGCATAAATTTCAGGGCTCCTCTTCTTGGAAAAGTAGTTTTCTGTGTTCTTCCTCCTTAATAATTTTTGCTATCTTGTGCAACCACAGAGTTTAAGTTGCTTCGTTATATATGTCCTTGTTTGCAGCTGTAAGATGTTGGAGGGAATGTACCACTTTGCTAGGTTATGCTCTATATCAGTGAGCAAAAGCAGAGATTCTGTTTCAATTTGCCAGCTCAGGTCCTCAGATATTTGGGACCAGTCCCTACAATGGAGGTAATTCTGTGGGTCAATATTGCCTTCCCCTAGGCAGTAAAGTGCCTCTCACCATGCCTGCCCCAAAAACTGGTCCCCAAAATGGCACATCTATTTGGCATTTTCCCATCTGCCATTCATTATTTATTCATTCATGTATTCATTCTGTCACCCCTTCAACCCACCAGGGCCCTCAAGGCAGCATACAACAGACAAAAAAATATTTAAAATATTCAATGCATTTTTAGAACAGCTCCTTAAAAATAGCTTTTGAAAAACACAGTTAAAGTTGATAGAGCAACATATTCAGCAAGCTTTTACAGATGAACACAAGGCCTCCTATGGCCAAGCAGCCCACAGTGTGGTCAAGATGGCAAGGTTTATTAATGAAGAAACACAGAAAATCTGTGAGGTGCTCCAGCAGTTTGCTTTTGCCTTAGCTTTTTGGAAAGGGCGTGGTTCTGCCTCTTCTACTCTCCACCTTACTGAATTAATAGAGTACAAGCTACTTCTGCACTTTGATTCCATTTTACAGAAATTAATGTAACAAGCTCGAGAAGGGGTTTATGGATACCTTGGACAGCTGAAAGGACAGATGAGTGGGTCCAAGAGCAAATGAAGCCTGAATTCTCCCTAGAAGCCAAGATGCCTAAACTGAGGCTGTCGTACTTTGGCCATATCATGAGAAGACATGACTCATAGGGCCTTTCCTCACTAGGCTGTTACAGTGCTATTATTCCACTTTCAACCTCCTATGGGATCCTGGGGTTTGCAGTCTGGCCCCTCCCGAAACTGCAAACCCCAGGATCCCATAGGAGGCTGAAAGTGGGAATAATAGCCCTATAACAGTCTAGTGTGGAAATGGCCATAGAAAAAGACAGTAAGGAAGAAGGTGGCAGGAAAAAAGGAAGATTGTTTTACTGGTGGATAGATTCAGTCAAATAAGCCACTGCCCTGAGCCTGTTAAGGCTTCTGCAGGACTATTTTGATAGGGTGAATTGAAAGCAGTGATGTAGACTCGAGTCGATTGACTCGGACTCAAGTCAGACTTAAATCACTTCAGTAACTTGACTTGGACTTGACTTGGCAAAAATTATACACTGACTCAATTTGAGACTTGCATATTTTAGTGACCGACTTGCTGCACTTGTAATATAACCCATTCCTCCAGAAACCTTATAATTTACAGGTCACACGATGATCTGTCTCAAGCCCAAAGTGTGGACACATTTCTCAGAGGGAACAGCAAATGGATTAGGCAGTGGGATTGAGGTGGGGTTGAGGTCTGCTCAGCAGCTTGGCCCCTCTAAATATAGGAGGACCTTTCTAAAAATTTTATTGAGAGCAGAAGGCAAGACTTGTGCCTAGAGTGCAGGGTGTGTTTCTCAAGGGAACAGAAAATGTGCTAGGCAGTGGGCTTGAGGAGGAAGGATCCTTATTTCTAAAGCTCCTGAAACTTCAGTAATGTGGAATAAGAAGGAGCCTATTCCCCTCTTCTGAAAAAGCCTCCAGCTTTGCAAATGGGAAGTAAGAAGGGTCCTATTCCCCATTTCAGAAACTGCAGATGGCAAAATCACAAAAGTAGAGATCAACTCTACCTAAATTGTTAAAACTGACTGTATTTGACTCTGTCCAGAAATTCTGGAATATAAATTGGGGTATAAAGTTGGCTCCCAGTCTTGAGACTTGATTGAAAGGACTTGAGACTCGACTTGAGACTTGGAGTAGAAGACTTAAATACATCACTGCTTGAAAGTTTCTCATTCATGGGATCTCCATAAGTCTAAGTCAACTTGTAGGCAATCAACAACAACAACAACAGAGAAGAAAGGGCAAAATGGAAGGAGAAGACAGAAACTGGAACATTTTAAAAGCCACTGAAAAAGTGGGACAGCAAAGGATTAATTGGTACCACGCCTGCCAAATCAGGACAGTTGGAGGGTATGAAGTTGAATTTCAACAGGGAGAAATGTAAGTTACTACACTTGGGCAGAAAAAATGACGTGCACAGATATAAGATGGGTGACACCTGGCTTGACCACAGAACCTGTGAAAGGAATCTAGGATTCTTAGTAGACCACAAGCTGAACATGAGTCAGCAGTATAATACGGCAGCTAAAAAAGCCAATGCAATTCTAGGCTGCATCAATAAGACGGTCACAACAGGGTCCATTTTATATCAATGCCAATTATTATATTTTGCCAATTAAACCATATCAGATATGGGGGGGAGCAGACCAGTAACAGTAGTATACAAAATTTACAAGTTCTGGGCAGAATGGAGATTAGAAGAACCTTCTTTTTTATTACTTATTTATTACATTATGTTACATTACATCTTTCGTATTAACTCCAAAACAACCTCCTTGCCCTTCATACACCTATTCCAATAATAACATATACTGCAATTACATGTAACACTGTATCTTTTTAATACTCCAATTCTAGCTAACTTCTCCCATTTTGCGTCCCACATTTGTGCCACTTCCTCCCAATCTCGTTTCACTTGATTTAAAGGCCATTTCCACGCTAGACTCTTATAGAGCGATTATTCCACTTTCAACATCCCATGGAATCCTGGGGTTTGCAGTTTCGGGAGGGGCCAGAAACTGCAAACCCCAGGATCCATGGGATGTTGAAAATGGAATAATCGCGCTATAGAGTCTAGTGCGGAAATGGCCAAAGTTTTATTATTTAACATTGTTAATCTGCACATTTGATACATGTCTAGTAGTTTAAATAACCATTCTTTAATTTCTGTTCCTTTTATCTCTCTATCTTTCCTGCTTTTCCTATTCAAAATTTCCAACACTATCAAAAACAATGATGATGAAAGCAGACAACCTTTATTGATCCATACTGGGTGGTTTCTTTACCTAAATTCATTTTATTTAATGTTTCCAGTAAGAACATCCAATTGACATTATCAAATGCTTTCTCAGCATTCACAAATATCATTGCCATTTTCCACAATTTATATTTTTCACAATATTCGATGGCATTTAGTACTATTCTGACGTCATCTTTTAACTGCCCTTCAGAAAGAATCCGAACTGGTTGCCATGGATCCAGTCTTTTAAAATTTGTTTTAATCTTCCTGCCAAGATTGTGGAAAATATCTTATAATCAACATTTAGTAAAGATAATGGTCTATAATTCTTCAAATCAAGTGGGCCTTTTCCTTCTTTGGGAATGAGTGCAACCTTCTTTTCTTTTCTTTAACCATCTCTTTTTTAAATATCTATATAGTAGGAGAAGCGTATATACATGGAATAACCCCCCAAAAATCATGAAATATATTACTTGTGAGGAAAAGAAAAAGAAAAAATGGAAAAGAACCATATAGCATTATGAAAGTCATGATAATATCATCACCAACATATATGTTAAAGGAAAGGAGGAAGGAAAAAAAAGATGAAGCTTCTCATCTGATGAGGTCACAGGCATAAAACTTCAATTAAAAGCTTCCTTAAACATAAGAAAGAAATAAAAACATGTGTAACCTCCTGATATGATACAGCAGGACTGTCTTCTGTCACCTTCTTCAGTGTGATCCCACTGTTTTATTATATGAACAGTGACTTGATTTCTTTGATATACTAGCTGAAGTGTACACAGCATGGCCCAGGTCATAGAATCATGGATCATAGAGTCGGACGGGGCTTAATAGGCGATCAGGTCCAACCCTGCCCCCCGCTCAGTGCATGAACCCCAGCTAGTGCATCTCCAGCACGTAAGCGTCCAGAGAAGAAGACACTACCACCTTTCTAAGTAATTGGTTCCACTGTCAAAACACTTTTTAGAAGTGCCTTCCAGTGGCATATCTAGCATAAACGGCTCCTAGGGCAAGCATCCCCACCCCATCCCCACCCCTACATACATGGCACTTTTACATCTCCCTGACATTGGCCTCCAGGGCACATGCCCTACTTGTCAGCGCCAAGGCATGGCAGGCAGCCAAGAGCCGGATAGGTCTTTTCACAGATAAGGCAGACAGGCAATAAATCAAAGGGCTTTACTTCAGCAGTAAGTAGGTAAGGCAGCAGTAAATTAAAGAGACTTTTGCAGCAAGGATACCCCTGGCTGTTACTGCACAGCCAGGCAAAACAGCAAACAAAGTCCACGTACCACGGAGCTTGTTCCTCAGCCGGTCAGGCAGCATTCCAGGAAGCAAGGCAAGGGCCCCAGTAGCCCACCAGACACACCCAAAATGGTACAGTTGTGAGCCAACAAACACCCAAGGCTGAGTGAGTGCTTTTATTCAGCAGGCCCTCACCCAGGTGCTACCTCAGCTGGAGCTTGATTGCTTGGTGTTTCCTATTTAAACACTCTGACCTTCTGAGAGCACTCTTTTGCTCCTGATGCTGCTGGTAAGTAGGCACCTACTCTTGAATCTCTGGGTCTAAGGCAGCCCCTGGCTCCATTGCTGGGACTACTGGGGCCAAGGGCTCTGTGTCCAGGGCAGCCTCTGGGGTGGGCTCTGCTGGTGCAGCAGGCTCCATGGCTTTGAAGTCCTCTGGTTCAGACTCAGAGCTTGAGTCCTGGAGTGCCAGGGTCCTGACACTACTTGCCCCACCCTAAATATGTCTCTAGTTTCTTCTAATGTTTCATCAAAATCTAACCTCCTCTAATAAAATCACTGGACCTAATCCTACCCCCTGGGGCATCAGAGAACAAGCCTGCCCCCTCCTCTCTGTGACAGTCCTTGAGGTATTTAACAAGTGCAATCATGTCACCTGGCAGTCTTCTCTTCACCAGGCTGAGCATGCCCACCATCAGCAGCGGGCGGAGACCAGGCAGATGCGGGGCAAGTGGCTGAAGCTGTCAGCGTTTATTAGCAGCCAGTAAACAACAGCCAGCAGACAGAGGGTTACAGCACCCCCACAGGAAAGCCCCGGCACAAACAGAAACAGTTCAAAGGCAAGGTTAGGTCTCAAAGTAAAATGCGAGCAAAGAGTTACTTCACCCAAAGCACAGTTCAGGGGCTCGTCTGCCAGGAGGGTTGGACGCAGACGCTGGAGGGAAGGGCTGGATCCGGACGCAGGCCGAGGAGGACGCAGAAGACTGACGGTTGTTGCTCCGTGGTCCTCCCCCCTGCGCCCGTCCTAAATAGCCGCCTGACCCAGCAGTGCCCAATCTGGTCTGGGCGCACAGCTGAGAGCCCTCAGTCTGCCGCCTGGCCTCACAGCTGAGAGCTCTCAGCCTGCAGCCTCTTCTCCAGCAGCCGCCGGGACCGGAGGACTGCCTCTTTCCCTGCCACTGTTGCTGAAACATGGGGGGGGGCGGCAGCCTCCTCCGAATCGGAGCCGCGGGTAGGCGGAGTCCCCGGACTGGAGCCGGGGCCTGTCCCCTCGGCGAACCTGCAGGTGCCCCAACCGCCGGACCGAGCCCCGGGCTGACCCCGGCTCTACTAACGGGCCCATCCGTGTTGGCAGAGTCCTCCAAGGTAACCAGGCCTCCCCCTGCAGTGACCAGGCCTTCCCCTGCGTCGGCAGGGCCCTCCGCAGTGACCGGGGCCCCCTCAGTGTTGGAGGGAACCCCCGTGGTGACCAGAGCCCCCCGTGTCGGTAGCAGCGGCCTCCGCGGTGGCCGCCCCCCTCCCCCGGCGGCGGCAGCCTCCAAGACGGCAGCGGGCTCAGCTAGGCCTATGATACCCACCTCCTCCAGCCTTTC